>JACDOX010000787.1:2684-13250 GCA_014549065.1 Cardinalis cardinalis | reverse complement strand
ACCCCCATACTGCTCTTGTCCACACTGTGCCCACCCCCAGCCCCTGCTAAACCCTTTTCTACACTGCACCCATCCCCAGAGTCCTGCTGTACCCATCTCTGAGGCCATTCTATCCCGTTCCCCCTCTACACCACACCCTCCCTGTACCCCAATCTCCTGCTCCCCTCCACATTACACGATCTCCACTCCTGTGCTGTACAGTTCTCTGTACTGTGCCCATCCCCAGACACCCACTATACTGCTCCCCTCCATGCTGCACCCATCTCCAGTCCCTTTTCAATCAGTTTTCTACATTGTACCCATTTCCAATCCCCTTTTAACCAGTTTTCTATATTGTACCCATTTCCAGTCCCTTTTCAATCAGTTTTCTACACTGTACCCATCCTCCAGTCCCTTTTTAACCAGTTTTCTATATTGTACCCATCTCCAATCCCTTTTAAACCAGTTTTCTACACTGTACCCATCTCTGTGCCCAACCTACTGCTCCTCTGCATACTGTACCCATCCCCTGCACCCACTATGGAGTTTTCTACACTGCACCCACCCCTGGGCCTGTGCTATCCCATACTCACCCCCTGTACCCCAATCTACAGCTGCCCTCTGTACTGTACCCATCTGCAATGTTTGGTAACACAGTTTTCTGTGCTGTACCCATCCCCAGCCCCCCTCTGTACAGTTTTCTATACTGTACTCACTCTCAGGCCATTGCTACACAGTTTTCTATACTTCACCTATCCTCACTCACTGTCTATACAGTTTTGTATACTGTACACAGTTTTCTGTACTCTACCCATCCCCATCCCCTCCTCTATAGTTTTCTAGACTGTACTCATTCCCAGGCCCCCTGGATGCAGTTTTCTATACTGTACCCCTCCCCATCCCCTTGCTATACAGTTTTCTATACTTTACCCATCCCCAGCCCCCTGCTAGGCACTTTTCTATACTGTACTCATCCCCAAACCCCCTCTACCAAGTTTTCTATACTGTACCAATCCCCAGCCCTTTGCTATACAGTTTTTTGTACTTTACCCATCCCCAGCCCTGTGCTAGGCACTTTTCCATACTGTACTCATCCCCAAATCCTCTCTACGAAGTTTTCTATACTGTACCAATCCCCAGCCCTTTGCTATACAGTTTTTTGTACTTTACCTATCCCCAGCCCCCTGCTAGGCACTTTTCTATACTGTACTCATCCCCAAACCCCCTCTACAAARTTTTGTAAACTGTACCCATCCCTAGCCCTTTGCTATACAGTTTTTTGTACTTTACCCATCCCCAGCCCTGTGCTAGGCACTTTTCCATACTGTACTCATCCCCAAATCCTCTCTACGAAGTTTTCTATACTGTACCAATCCCCAGCCCTTTGCTATACAGTTTTTTGTACTTTACCTATCCCCAGCCCCCTGCTAGGCACTTTTCTATACTGTACTCATCCCCAAACCCCCTCTACAAAATTTTGTAAACTGTACCCATCCCTAGCCCTTTGCTATACAGTTTTTTGTACTTTACCTATCCCTAGCCATCTGCTAGGCACTTTTCTATACTGTAGCCATCCCCAAACCCCCTCTATGAAGTTTTCTACACTGTACCCATCCCCAGCCCACTCTACAAAGTTTGCTATACTCTACCTATCCCCAACTCCCCTCTATAAAGTTTTCTACACTCTACCCATCCCCAGCCCACCCCCCACTACACCCAAACCCCCCTCCAAGCTCTCCCCGCCTTCCCCGCTCCCCATCCCCCTCCAGCCCCATCCCGGGCCTCTCCCGCACTCTCCCCGCTCCCGGCGCCGTCCCGTCCGTACCGGACCAGAGCAGCAGCTTCCCGTGCGCCTCCTCCTGCGAGGCGGAGTCGGTGGCCAGCAGCGTGGAGGTGGCGGCGTAGGGCAGCGCGGAGCCCAGGCAGGCGCCGAAGCGGAGCCGCTCGCAGGGCGCGGGGCGGCGGCAGCGCGGGGGCCCGGCCGAGGCGTTGGGGGCGGCGGGGCAGCGCCCGCCCAGGGCCAGCGCCAGGGCCAGCGCCAGCGCCCAGCGCCGCCCGCCGCGGCCCGGCCACATCGCGGCGGCGCTCGGCGGGCTTAGGGCGGCTCGCAGCGGGGCGAGGGGCCCGCCATGGCCCCGCCGCCTTTGTTGGGCTCGCCGGGAGCGAGCGGAGCGGCCCCGCTGCTGCAGCTGCTCCTCCTCCTCCTCCGCCGCCGCCGCCCGCGGCCCGGCCCGGCCCGCGCCCCCCGCCGGGGCGGGCTGAGGGAGGGACCGCGGGGGAAGCGCTGCGGAGGGTAAGAGACGCGATTTGTGAGGGGAAAAGTCGCTGAAAAGTGAGGGAAAAGGATTTTTTTGGGGAGGAAAGGGCCCCCTTCTGTGAGGAAAATGTTCCTCTCGTGAGGAAAGAGTCACTTTTGGTCAGGAAAAGTTTCCTTTTTCTGAAGAAAAGTTCCCTTTTTCTGAGGGAAAGCTCCTTTTTGCGAGGAAAAGTTCCTTTTTGTGAGGAAAAGTTCCTTTTTGTGAGGAAAAAGTCGCTGAAAAGTGAGGGAAAAGGATTTTTTGGGGGAGGAAAGGGCCCCCTTCTGTGAGGAAAAAGTTCCTCTCGTGAGGAAAGAGTCACTTTTCGTGAGGAAAACTTTCATTTTTCTGAAGAAAACTTCCATATTTCTGAGGGAAARCTCCTTTATGTGAGGAAAAGTTCCTTTTTATGAGGAAAAAGTCGCTAAAAAGTGAGGGGAATTTTTTTTTTTTGGGAGGAAAGAGTTTCTTGTGAGGAAAGTTTCTCTCGTGACAAAAGAGTCACTTTTGGTCAGGAAAAGTTCCTTTTTACGAGGAAAAGTTCCTTTTTACGAGGAAAAGTTCCTTTTTATGAGGAAAAAGCCGCTAAAAAGTGAGGGGAAAAGTCGCTAAAAAGTTTTTTTGGGAGGAAAATGTCCCCCTCACAAAAGGCCTTTGTGAGGAAAAAGTGGCTTTTTGTGAGAAAAAGTCACATTTTGTGGGGAAAATATTCCTTTTCCTGAGGGGAAAAGTTCCTTTTTGTGCAGAAAAACTCCCGTGTGAGGAAAAAAAAAAAATCACTTTATATGAGGGAAAAGTTCTTTTTTCTGAAGAAAAAGTTCCTTTTTGGGAGGAAAAAGTCACTCCTGTGAGGAAGAAGTCCCTTCTTGTGACGAAAATGTCCCTTTCGGGAGGAAAAAGTCACTTTTGGGAGGAAAATGTTCCCTTTTCGTGAGAAAAAATTCACTTGTCAGGAAAAAGTCACTTATAGTGAGGGAAAAGTTCCTGGTTTTGAAGAAAAAGTATCTTTTTGTGAGGAAAAAGTCACTATTTGTGAGGGAAAAGTTCATTTTTATGATGAAAAGATCCAATTTTCGAAGGAAAAAGTCACTTTTATGACAAAACCATCACTTWATATGAGGAAAAAATATCAATTTTGTGAAGGAAAAGTTCCTTCTTGCGAGGAAAAGATCCTTTTTTTTCTCCTGTGAAATAAAATGTCCTTCTGATGAAAAGGCCTTGTGAGTCAAAAGTTTCTTTTTGGAGGTGAAAAGTTGCCTTTGRGGGGAAAGCAGCCACTTTTGGGAGAAGAAAAGTTACTTTTTAAAGGGAACAGTTACTTTTTGGGGAGCAAGAGTTACTTTTCTGGGACAAAAACCACTTTTTCTGGGGAAAAAAAGGTACCTTTTTTGGGGGGGGGATACTCTTTTTGGGGAAAAATCAAATTTTGGGGGAGAAAACTTGATTTTTGTGGAGGAAAGTCCCTTTTTTAGGGGTAAGTTACTTTTTTTTGGGGAGGGGGAATCAGTTTAGGGGGATAAAAGACACTTTTGGGTGAAGAAAAGTTGGTTTTTGGGGACAAGTCCCTTTGGGGGAAGAAAAGTTGCTTTTGGGGGGGGAAAAGATGGGGTTTTGGAAGGGGAAAAGTCTCTTTTTTGAGAGCAGCTACTTCTTAAGAGTAAATTTGCTTTTTTTTGGGGTGAGAAGTAGCTCCTCGGAGGAGAAGTTTTGGGCAAAAAAAGTGAGTTTTGGAGGGGGAAAAATCACTTTTTTTGCGGGGAGGTGCCATTGTTCGGAGAAGCAATCGCTTTTGGGGGAAGAAATCCCATTTCGGCTGGGGAACGAGGCGGATTTTGAGGAGGAAAAAAGCCAAAAAAAGGGGTTTTTTTTTCACGGGAGAGAAGCGTCCCGGCCGCACACAAAGAGCCGGGCGCTGGGCCGCATCCCGGCTCCCTCCGCGGGAGGGACCACCCAGCCCGAGCCGAAAAGGGAAAAATAAAAAAAAAAAAAAAAAAAAAAGCCAAACTAAAAACCCAACCCCAAAAAAACTCCACCCACGGGTTTGCGACAGCTCCGAGGGGCCGGGCCAGGCCCCTCAGCCGCTCTCCCTCCTCGTTTTGGGGTCTCACAAGAGCACAGGCCACGGCGCGGCCTGGCGCGGCCTCCGTGTCCCCAGAGCCACCGCGGTGTCCCCGGCCGCCTCTGCAGCCCGGCCCAGCCCGGAGCGTCCGGCCTCGTGTCTTTATTGTCCGGCAAAGGCAAGGGATGGGCACAGCCCGGCACCGCCTCGGCTGGCCCCGCGGCCAGCGACACCGAGACGGACACCCGGACACGGGGGGGAAACGTCCCCGGCCCCGCAGCCCGGCCTGGGCGAAGGCAGCTCGGTGCACCGACAGACAGACAGACAAGACAGACAGACAAACGTCCTTCTCCAGCGCACGCGGGGAGGGGAAGCACATCCCAGCGCGAAGCGTTGTGCGCCAGCAGGATGGATGGACAGACGGACAGACAGACAGCGATTGCCCGGCGCTGCTTCAGCTCAGCACCTCCAGGCCGAGCTCAGCACCGGCTGCCAAAGGCGCGGAGTCCTCTGCGCGGCCACCGCGGATCCGCATTCCCTCTCGTCCAGCGGAGCCCCTCGGGCTGTCCCCGCGGGTCCGGGGCTCGGGAATGGCCCCGGAGCGCCCGGGAGCGCCGCCGGGAGGGTGCGGGCTCAGGACCAGGGGTCTGCCCGGTGCTGCTGGTTGTAGAGCTGCAGCTTGATCTGGTCGCGGATCTGGTTGATGAGGAGCCGCGCCAGGACGATGCCCACCAGCTGGAGGGGAGAGGGACGGGGAGGGAAACGAGAGAGGAAAGGGGAATAGATAAGGAGAGGGAGGGGAGAGAAGGAAGGGGACATGGAGGAGGGGGAAAGGGGAAGTGAGATAAAGGGAAGGCAAAGGGGAAGGAGAAGGGAGGAGGAAGAGGRAGRAGAMGGGAAGAGAAAGAGGAAGTGGAACAGGGAAGGAAATGAGAGAGGAAGGGGAAAGGGAAGAGGAAGCAGGGAGAGAAAGGGAGAGGGAGGGAAGGGGAAGACAAAAGTAGGAGAGGAAGAGGAAGGAGAGAAAAGCGAGAGAAAGGGAGAGAAAGAGCAAGAGGGATGGGGGAGAAGGAGGAACTGAGCGACACCAGGCAGTGTCACCCCATGCCCCCCATGCCAGACATTTGTGTCACTCCCCCACCCCAAATCCCATCCCAACTCCCCCATGTCACAACCAGCCACCATTAAGGCAGCTCCCCAGAAAAGCCCCACAAAGCAGAGCTCTGGGGCAGCCCCTGGCCCCCCAGCCCTGTACCTGGGGCAGGGCCAGCCCCAGGGCGATGCCCCCCAGCAGGAAGAGGTTGCTGTGGGTCCAGTTGACCAGCTTGTCGATGCAGCCGTTGGTGTGGATGAAGGCGCTGGCCTCCAGGTAGCCCCTGGCCTGCATGCCGTGGCCACACATGGTGTTGATGACAGCCTGGGACAGGGGACAGAGCACACTGGGCTCCCTGCTCTTGGGGGGCAGCTGTGCAGTGACCAGGCCCCTGCCTTGGTGGGCTGTCCCTTCGTTGGTGTCCCCATGCTGTCCCTCCAGAGCCACCTGGCTCCAAAGAGACAATTCCAGCCCTGGAGAGGGAGAATTCTCCCCCACCTCATCACAGGAGCCCCCAAACCCAACAGTTGGGATGGGGGAGCCCAAACCCAGAGGGTGGGATGGGGGGACACAAACCCAGAGTGTGGGATGGGGGGGACACAAACCCAGAGGGTGGGATGGGGACACAAACCCAGAGGGTGGGATGGGGGAACCCAAACCCAGAGGGTGGGATGGGGGGACACAAACCCAGAGTGTGGGATGGGGGAACCCAAACCCAGAGTGTGGGATGGGGACACAAACCCAGAGTGTGGGATGGGGACACAAACCCAGAGTGTGGGATGGGGAAGCCCAAACCCAGAGGGTGGGATGGGGGGACACAAACCCAGAGTGTGGGATGGGGGAACCCAAACCCAGAGTGTGGGATGGGGACACAAACCCAGAGGGTGAGAGGGAGGAACACAAACCCAGAGAGTGGGATGGGGGAGCCCAAACCCAGAGTGCAGGATGAGGTCCATATGTGTTCCCTGCCCTTGGGCGATCTCCAGGCCCAGCCCAGCTCCCGGGGCAGGGAGGACAGGCATGGGCAGGGTCCCCTCCCCAGGGCAGGGAGGACAGGCATGAGCAGGGTCCCCTCCCCAGGGCAGGGAGGACAGGCATGAGCAGGGTCCCCTCCCCAGGGCAGGGAGGACAGGCATGAGCAGGGTCCCCTCTCCGGGGCAGGAGGACAGGCATGGGCAGGGTCCCCTGAGGCCACCCCAGCACAGACCTGGTCGGCGTCGTGCAGGCAGCAGGAGAAGGGCACGGAGCAGCGCTCGCGGCTGGGGTTGGTGGCCGTGCAGTTGAAGTACATGTTCTGGGACCAGTCCTTGTAGGAGACTCCCCCGCAGCAGCTGAACTGCGGGCAGGACACGGGGCTCAGCGGGGAGGGGACCCCAGCCCACGGCAGGGGGACAGGACACTCAGGGCTCTTTGTGCCCCCAGCCCTCCCCAGCCTCCCCCTGCCCGGCAGGACATCACTGTGAACATCTTGGAAGAGCCACCCAACATCCCCAACCTGCGCTACCCACAGATTGAAGCCTGACATGGAAACGGGGACATGTCCTCATGCAGTGGAGGGACACCCCGACCCTGCAGACCCCCCTGTCACCTCCTTCTGCCCGAAATCGATGAGGTTCTGCAGGTCCAGGTCGTCCCGGTAATGCACGATGGCCCCGTTGATGATCTCGCTGACCTTCCCGCGGGCCTGGGGCACAAACGGGGGGACAGCAGCCAGGGTGTCACCCAGCAGGACAGGACTGGGGCCACCCCCAGCACCCCCAGTGCCCTCCCTTATCAGTACCTTATCAGAGAACACAAAGCCCAGCGCGCCGGCCGCCAGCTGCAGGAGGAAGATGATGGTCAGGCAGACGGAGAACTGCGGCAAGAGGAAGGTGACGGTGAGGGGAAGAGGAAGGTGACGGTGAGGGGAAGAGGAAGGTGACGGTGAGGGGAGCACCGAGGTGCCACCAGGGCCCCCAGCAGGGTCCCTGCCCCTGGCAGGACTCACCACCTGCAGCAGGCAGATGTTCTCCCGCAGGGAGCCCACGCAGCCGCAGAAGGTGATGAGGAAGGTGAGGACGCCCACCACGATGAGGAGGATGGCAGGGTCCACTGCCAGGCACGCCATGGCCGCCTCTGTCACCACGGGCGAGCCGTCACCGAACTRGCAGCACCCCCAGGACCCCACGTGCCACCCCCGCCGTGCTGGTGGCTCGGAACCAGCAGGGCTGGGGAGCCCCCGAGCTCACCTGCGTGCTTCAGCAGCCGGGCATACACCCCCACGGCCACCATCACCATGGAGATCATCTGCAGAGGGACACAGGGGACCCCACGGCTGTCACCAGCCCCGTGCCACACCCACGGCCCCACTGCAGCCCCCCAAAGCCAGGGATGCACCCGAGCTGCAGCCGCTGCCTCCGTTTCCCCTTGTCGCACCGTGTCCACCGTGTCCCCTCCCACTGCGAGGTCACATCTGTCCCCACCTCCCTGGAGGTCACATCTGTCCCCACCTCCCTGGAGGTCACTTGCCAGCCAGTGCTGTTCCTCTACGGGTGGCTGGACACAGGGACGTGGTTTGTGGGAAGTGAGAAACTTCCTCAAAACTAGGATTGCAAACACGGAAATAACCCACAAAAAGTCCCTGCAAAAAAACCCCCACAAGAGCATTAAAAACCCCCCAGACATAAAAAAGCCCCAAACCTCCCAAGCAGTACAAAAGTCTCCAAAATGTTTTTAAAAAGTCCCTGAAACATAAAAAAATAAAATATAAAACTTTTCAAAAAACATAAAAATTCCTCAAAACATTAAAAAAAAAACCATCAAAAAGGCCTCCAAACATGGAAAACTGTGGCTTCCCTGCAAGAGATGTCCCTGAGGAGGGCTGGGGACAAGAGGGTCCTCTGTCCCCCTCTCTGGGGATTGTCACCCGTGAAGGGCCAGGAAGGGTCCCAGTGAAGTGGTGGGGACCCAAAGGACCCCAAACCCCCTCAGGAAATGGGGAAACCCCTTCTGTTCTGGAGTTGGGGATCCCCCGGGGGTCCCTGGGGATGGGGGATCCCAAAGGATTCGGTGATGGAGACATTCCAAGGGCTGGGGGTCCCGGAGATGGGGGGTCCCAAAAGGACTCGGAGATGGAGACATTCCAAGGGCTGGGGGTCTCAGTGGGATCTCAGGGATGTGGGGTCCTAATAGGGTTCAGGGATGGAGATATTCCCAGGGGCTTGGGGTCTCTGGGTATGGGGGATCCCAAAAGGGTTCAGGGAAGCAGACATTCCAAGGACTGGGGGGTCCCTGGGGATGGGGAGTCCCAACAGGAATCAGGGATGGAGACATTCCCAAGGGCTGGGGGTGCCGGTGGGATCTCAGGGATGGGGGATCCCGGGGATGGCGGGGTCCCASGGATGGGGCCAGCCCCCGGGTCCGGGCGTCCTTCGGGAGCGCGGTGTCCCGGCGGCCCCGCACTCACCCAGAAGAGCAGGTTGAAGAAGAAGAGCACGTACTTGGCCACCGGGCTCACGAAGGAGAAATCGTCCCCGAGGGGCCCGGCGGGGACCGCCGCCCGCTTCGCCATGGCCGAGCGGGGCCGAGCGGAGCCGAGCGGGGCCGAACTGGACCGATCCCCGCTTCGCCCCGCGGCGAGCGCCACCGAGCCCCGCCCCCGGCCCCGTTCCCCTTCCCGCCAGCTCATTGGCTGGATCTTCCTCACTCTGCCTTCCCATTGGGCAACCATCCTGTCACTCAGCCACGCGGGTCCCGCCCCGCCCTGCAGCACCTGTCCGTGGTTTAAAGGGACCAGAGGGGGCGTGTCCATGGGCGGGGCCAGTCCTGCCCCGCCGCCAACAGCGCCGCCCAGCGGCCGTGGGGGAACGAGCACGCTTGGGGACCCCGGGACCCCACAGCCGCCCCTAAATGGGGACACCCCCGTGACCCCCCACAGCCTGTCCCTAAACGGGGACACCCCATGACCCCACAACCTGTCCATAAATGGGGACACCCCAGCTTGTCCCTAAATGGGGACACCCTGTGACCCCCCCATCCCAGCCCTGTAACCCCCACCCCAGCCCCCCCCGTACCCCACATCCCCCTCCCAAGGCCCCTGGTGGGTGGCAAGGAGAGGTCACCCCCACTCTGGAGCCACGCTCTTTATTTGGGGTCTCTGGGTTTGTCCCCCCCCAGCCACAGGACCCCGGGGTTTGGGTGTCCCCTGGAGGGCAGGGGGACCCTGCGCTGTCCCCTGCCCATCCCCGGGGGTCCGAGCAGGGCCCCCCACCCCAAACCATCGTGCACCCCCAAACCCATCCTGCACCCCCAGCCCAGAGCATCGCCCCAGCCCTGTCCCCTGTTTGGGGCAGCCGGGGCCGTGTCCTGCCCCGGTGTCACACGAGGACCTGTCCTGCTGGGGGTGGCCTCAGGCGCTGGCACTCTTGATGTCACCCACGGCCACCTCTCCTTGTTCCCCTGCAGCGCCGGCCGCGGGCTCCTGGGCTGGGCCCCGCGCTGAGGGGACGGAGAGTGGGGACACGGGACAAGCCTGGCCCCACGCAGGGCTGTCCCCATCCCCGTCCCTGCCCCCATCCTTGTCCCGTCACCATGAGGACACTTGTCCTCATCCCTGCCCTGTCTTCATCCCCACCCTCACCTCCTCCATTCCCTCCTCATCCCCATCTCATCCCATCCCATGGATTCCGTCCTATCCCATGGATCCTGTCCCATGGATCCCATCCCATCTCATCCCATCCCTTAGATCCCATCCCATCCCAAGGATCCCATCCCATGCCATCCCATCTCATCCCATTCCTTGGATCCCATCCCATCCCATCCCAAGGATCCCATCCCATCTCATGGATCCCATCTCATCCCATTCCTTGGATCCCATCCCATCCCATCTCAAGGATCCCATCCCATCCCATGGATCCCATCCCATGGATCCTGTCCCACCCCAACCCATGGATCCCATCTCATTCCATCCCAAGGATCCCATCCCATCCCATCCCAAGGATCCCATCCCATCCCATCCCTTGAATCCCATCCTATCCCTTGAATCCCATSCTATCCYKTGAATCCCATCCCATCCCATCCCTTGGATCCCATCCCAAGGATACCCTCCCATCGCATCCCAAGGACCCCATCCCATCCCATGGATCCCATCCCATCCCATG
>JACDOX010000786.1:0-68402 GCA_014549065.1 Cardinalis cardinalis | reverse complement strand
TGTCATATTCAGTACGCTCATTTAGAATGTGACCAGTCTCCTGTCAGGTCCTTTTTATTTTGAAATAAATGTCCCCAAACTGATAATCTTTCCAACTTTTCTGGTGTAATTGCTGTTGCATTTTCCTTCAGAGTATCATTGATCTAGGTGACATTTTTCTATTGTCTTGTACAGTTTAATGGATTCAGTCTTTTTTCTCATGTTCTACTTTTCATGAATTCACGTTTATTTTTCTTTATTATGTACTATAACTTGTTCCATAAACTTCCTTCATAGTTACACTATCTTCCATGACATGTTTATTGTGTTCTTCCACTGTTCACCTGCTTTGTCATAATTTTAATCCTAGAATTTGTACTAAGTCCTATAGAGGAGAAACTCCGTGGTTATTATATTTTCTTTTGGGCACAGGCATGAAACAATCAAAATATGAACACATGTTGCTGAAAAAAACCAATCAACCAACTAACCAACTTACCAACAAACCAACCAACCAAATCTGTGGAAGAATGGCCCTGATTTTTTTTTTTTAATTTTTAATTTAATTTTTAAAGTATTATGTCTTTTAAAAAACAAACTAAAACAGATTCTGTGATAGATGTCCAGCTGTGAATTATATCCATGGATCATGGGCCAATGCAATTGCAAGTGAATAAGTTGAAATACAGGAAATTGCACTCTTAAATTTTCTACTATTTTGCTTATGCTTCCTCTCAGTGTTCTTGTACTCTGTTTCCCGCAGAATAAGGAGCATAGCTGCTCTCTTTTCACAGTAAAATAACTGGGATTCAAAACTTCAAATGTCCCAGTTCCACAGGGAATATTGGATGCAAGCCACCAAGGATGAGGCCATTGGCTCCTGTTCGATGCTCTGGAAGTTCCTTTGAGTTCTCAGATTCATTACACATGCAAAGAAGTTAATTAAAGCTACCAATAGCCCTGTAGTATGGAAAATGTGAGTAATTCAGGAATTTAGGCAGAATTCCCCCAATAAATCAGAAGCCCCGGTCTCACAAGGCCACACAAACAATGGCAATACCAAAACATGATTTAAAACTGTGGATCTCTCAATATTCATAATTTTTAGTTTCTTTATTTTGATGAATTCAACTTACCTAAAAAAAAAAGCCATGAGAAAAATTGCAGAAATCTCACTACTCTGGCTAACAATCTCTGTCAGGGAATTATTAGTGGGAATTATTAATATTATAATTTCCTACTGCAGTGAGACAGGAACAGGAGCCTGGCGACACCTTGTACATTTGATATGTTCTACAAACACAAAATGAACACAAAATCTAGAAACAACCAAAGCCAATGCCAAAAGGCATGTTTAGTAGAATGATTGGAAAACCTGGGAATAAATGTCTGATGCTATAACATATATGCAAAAGAGCTCAGTTGGACAAAGACAGAAAAAAATAATATTTCTGAGTAGGCTTTAGGTCTCATAATTGCTGTCCAGGTCTTTGTTGCCAACACTCCACCTGATACCAACCACCAATTATCTTTCTACATCAAAGAAGAAATTACATTTGAAAAAATCAGAGCAGGTAATCTTTTTCAGTTTTAGCAGATTTATTTTTTTATTCCATAAATGTGAGCTAAATATGAGTATGAGCTAAAGTCTGCCACTCCCATTGATCTTCACAGCACAGTTGAACCCAAACACAGCTCCTTGGTAAAAGGACATTAATGTCTTTTTGCTTCCAAGGCAGTGTCAAAGCCTCCTGGAAAACAAGAAGTTATATGTTCTAAGTTCATTAACAGAGTTTGACTTTTCCCAATCATTGTGTTCCAGATGTTATTTGATCTTCTTCCCCTTGATGCTCTAACCTATTATGCCCCATTTTAAATATTTTCTACAGAAAACTAGCTATTTTTGAATGCATATAATTCATTAGAGTGCTCCAAAGGACTTGGAACTTTTACAGGTCTTTGTTTTGCTTCTACACTTTTGGCAAAAGAAATAAAAAGGGGAAAATTTATGCTGGAAGAATGCCAAGAGTAGCCCATTCAATCAAAGTAGTATCTTGGTGTAGAGACTATTAGTCAGTCATGTTCACATTCTATCTAAATAATTAACTTGTAGCACAGAAATTCTAAATTATTGTGATGTCCTTGAATTGTTCATGGGGTTTGCTGTTCACATTGTCTGGAACGTGTTTGCTTCTCATATTGATTGGAGTAAAACCCATTTTAAAAAATATTGCTTATATTGCATGAAAACCAAGAGTAGCCTACACAGGGTATTATCTGGAGATTAAAAAAAAAAAATCAGTTGCACTAATTTTACTTGCAAGTACCATTCCTAATAATTCTGTGTGCAGTAATGAAAATTGATATGAACTCCCTTTTTGCAATACACAAATTGGAAAGACCATAACATCAACCAACAAAAAGTACTCTGGAAATAAAAGAAAGATATTTAAAAAAATCATATAACTTAATAAATGTTTTGATGTCTTGACATCTTCTGAAATCACCCCTGCAAAATGGAGATAAAGCAGCTGTATTTGTTGTTTTCTGAGGGAGCAGAGGACCTGTTTGGCCAGAAAGGCTATGGAATCTCCATCCTTGGAGATGAGAACCCAAGTGCTCATGGTGCTGTGTGGCTTTCTCCGGCTGAACCTGCTTGAGACCCTCCAGAGGTCATTTCCAGCCTTAACCATCCTGTGATTCTGCTTGTCAGGGACATAACAGAAGTTTTCAGAATGCCTTTTTCTCACACTCTGTGTGGGCAAAAGATACCACGTTGTAAAACATCTGTCTAATAGGGGAACAGAATGGTTTCTGTCACAAAAAACCCTCTACAACCCATAAACCATTCTGGAGGACCTACAAGCCTTCATTGTGAAAGGCAAAATGGAATTAATCTAACATAAATGTCTATATTGGACACCAAAATGCTGCACAGATCAATGTGGGCAGTGTTAGAGCAACTGTGCTCTTTGACTGTCCTTGCAGCTGCTTCATTTTTGCTGTATATGAATTTCTAGAAGGGTAATTAGTAACAGACATATTTAGAAAAGGAAACTTTAGCTTGGAAAGCTGCAGTGACCAGTAAGAGCAAGTTTCAAGCTATTCACAGTACTCCACACTCTGGGTTTGCTATATAATTTGCCCTAAGTAGCAACTGAATGAGTTATTTTCACTAACAAGACTCTCTATTTMTTGCTTTGTTTTTTTTACTTGCACCCTTCCAGTCATTTGCATGAATACAAAATTGCTGTTTCCAGGCTACAGCATCTTCTGTGTCCTTGCTTTTGTTAATTATAGAAACAAATACAGCACACTAACTTGCACAAATGTACCACATGGAGAGTTATCTCAGCTATTTGAGAAATAAAAGAAAGTTAATTAGTATTGCTCTTTCTGACATTAGTCCTTCAAAGAGTTGTGGATGAGTTCTGAGTGGCCTTCTCTTGATGCTGTAACCTTGCAGGAGACAAATATGCACATAATCTTTACAGCTGCAGTCCTCAGAGCTAAAAGAAAAAAAGAATAAAAGAATATATATGGAAGGATGCATAGAGTGGAGATTAGTGATGCAAAATCCAGATGAAAATAAAGAAAGGTATTATCGCCTCTAAATAATTTTAGAAAGGAATCAACAATAGCAAATAAAATATAATGATTATGAAAAGATAATGATTGAATGAAATAGTGAAAAGTAGTATTTTACAGTGTGATCCACATAACAGGCATATCAGGAGACTTCATGGTGTAAATGTAGTATGGCAAAACAAATTTTGGGAAAACATTCTGAGAAGTTCCCAGAAAGAGCTGCCATAGGCCTGACTGCTACAGGAAAGCACTGGAGCCTTGTCTTCACTGCACACAGAAGGGAATAAGGCAAGTCATGGAATAAATCAAGTGGAATGTCATGGAATAAATCACTTGCTACACCTACTTTGGGTAAACAACCAGAAAAACCTTTCTTCTCAGTGGCTTGTGTCAGGCAGGTCCCTCTTCAAGTGTCCAGGTGGTGTTGTCTGAGTGGTGCCATATCTTCCAGGGATCCATCCCTCGTTGTGGGCTGGAAATAGTGATGAGTCAGATGTGAGCCTTGCTGTGTTATTTGCCTTTGCTGTGTATTTAATGTTGTTTGTTTATTGGAGTTTTTTGCTATTGTGTCCTTGAATTCAGTCAATAAGTATTTAAATTAAACATAGACTCCCCTGATTTTGTGGCATAACTCCAGATCCCCAGGAATCAGCTGGACAGACCTGTGATGATAGTGAGCAGCAGCTGTTAAAGGCTTTGCTTTACTCCATCCTCATGTTCCAGATCTGTGGCTCTGCTGTGACAACCTGGAGGAAAGCAACAACAGCTGAGGCTGTTCCTGTGAAAACCCCAAACTGCCTTTAGGAAAACAGCAGGAAAACCTTCAGTGTTCCTGTATGTTTACTTCAAAATACAGCAGAAAAGATTTCTGTGTTCCTGTATGTCTGCGCAAAATAGAGCAGAAAAGCTTTCTGTGTTCCTGTATGTCTACTTCAAAATAAGGTAAAACAAAGAGAGAAAGTTAAAGATTTGAAGGCCTGAAGAAAAGATAATTTCCACTGACACACATACACATGAATTAAAGGAAAACTGGAAAATAGTGCTCCTAAT
Source organism: Cardinalis cardinalis (assembly GCA_014549065.1). Classification (NCBI taxonomy): domain Eukaryota; kingdom Metazoa; phylum Chordata; class Aves; order Passeriformes; family Cardinalidae; genus Cardinalis; species Cardinalis cardinalis. The sequence goes on along the minus strand of JACDOX010000786.1, from coordinate 63,785 downwards.
ATTTAGGGCTTTTTGCTTTACTTTTAGTTAAAATTACAAAATTCAGTAAAGGTTTATGACTGCTCTGGTGGACCCAGAGCTCTACAATTATCAAGGAATTGTAGAATAATGTAATACATCTGGCAAATTTATGAACAGGATCTGATTCACAGTTTCTCAGCTGATCAGACCCTCAAATAAAGCAGCACTTTAAGCATAACAAGATGTTATTGATTCTGTGAAAAAAAGCAAACATAAGCACCTCTCGTTAGTATACAACTCCCTGATTAGCACTAAAGGTCATACACAATCTGATGTGTTCCTGGCATTGGACATTGAATTTTCCTAAAAGTTAATTCAAGGATTACAAACCTCTCTAGACTACATGGAAAGCTGATAATTATTCAAGTGAGGTTCCCTTGCCCTGTCTATAGTCACGTTAATCAGCAGCATGGCTGTGCTAGCTCAGGAGCTGTTGGATAATTAAAAATACATGGCTGGGAAGAAGTCAGTCAGCAGGGAATGCCCCAGATACCAGCCAGCAAAGTAAGTAGAGAGGACATGTAGATTTTTTTTTGTTGTTTTTTTTGTCCTTGGTCCATTCTCAAAGATCATTTTCTCCTCTTTGTTACAAGACATGATTTAATTTTTCACCAATCTGAGTATTTCTAAAATACATCGCTTCAGGTAGGAAGAGTAGACATTCCTTTGTTGAGCACTACAAATCAGTAATGAAACACAAATTTCTGATCCACAGCCAGTGTTTTCTTGCAAGAAACCTTCAGATGTTTATTGTATGTTGCAAATACCTCATGTTTTCAGTACTCTGAAATGCTATCAAATCACAGAATCGTAGAATCATAAAATTGCTCTCATCTCATATTTCCTTGCCTTAAAACAGATATGAGCACACAAAAATAGCAATATATATATATATATATATATATATATATATATATATATACCTAGTATCTATTTTGTCACCCTGTAACTAGCAGATTAGATTCCTATGGAATAACTTTATTACACAGAAAAGCATAAGCATGGGAAGAACATCCAATGAGTCAGCCAAACGAGATATTTAAAATACACGTGCAAGTGGTAAAATCTCCAAGGCAAGCACAGGAGTAGCATACAAGCAAGCAAGGCAGCTGATGAAACCAGAATTAGCAAGAAAGAAGCTTAGCAAAACCAGATCAGTATCGTTTGTGGTCCTCAGAGCACAAGAAACAATACTGGGACCACATGAAACCTCATATTTTCTTTTCAGAAGGTTGCTAAAGAGCTTATATCAGTGATGAGAAGGAATGATGGGGAAGTGTGTTGGTTTTGCAGGGCCTGGTTTTTGGTAGCTAGAGGGTCACAGAGGTGGCTTCCCCACAGAGGGAAGCTGCTGGAAGGTTCCAAGCAGAGCACCTGAGCTGGGCAGTGTGTACCACCTCCTAGGAAATGCCACGCACACAATGCCTGATGAGACCCTCCAAGCAATTTTAAATAATAGCAATTGCAAAAGCCTTGTTTAATTTTAATAATTTTTCTTTTCTTTTTTTTTTTGGAGAACAAACTCCAGCTAAAAATTATTCAATATTTGTTAATATGGAAGAATAATCTCCTGAACTGTGAAAATAGAGACATCATGGTTGAAATAGTGCTATAAATTAGAAAGGAAAAGAAGATTTGCTTCCATACAATTAGAGTTTAATTTATGTTGTTTTGTAAGACAATATAATTTTAAAACATCTATCAAAAAGCAAGTTGTTCAGATCCCTAACTAATTCAGACACTTCTCTTGTGGAATTTGCTGAGTTATCATTGCATTTTCGATACTGATATGTGACAGTTTCAATGGGTATTTCACAGACACCTTTAAGAGTCACATCTTTTCTGATATCCAAAGCATGTAAAAACCCTTATCTATAAATATGACAGCTTTCATAATTTGAAGAAGAAAATTGTCTGTCATAGTTTTAAATTAAGCAGATGACTCCAATATAGTTAGATAACTACAAGAGGGTTCAGGAGTAGCTTTTTGAATTGTTCCTTTCTTCTTGTCCCAATCCCTTGGAGTTGCTCTGTTTTCTCTTTCACATCTGCCTCTTGCATCTCCCCCAGACATCATATATATATATATATATATATAATATTTATATAAGCTAAATGGTTAATTCTCATTGTTCCATTTGCTTGTGCATGCTCACCATTAACTTTATGTGGCTAATGAATCAACACAATTTTTTTAACAGATTGAGACTCATTTTGTTCGCCTTTGACAGGTCATGCAGTGAGGTATCTCTTCTCTTTCTAAGCATTTAGCTGCTGCTCACTACCTTTACCATTTTAGCACACAGCTTTTGTTGCAACTCTTGCCCAAGTCATTCATCATAAATCAGCAGTTAAAGCACATTTTCTCATTTTCCCTGGAGCCTTTCTAATCAATACTTTCCTTCAGCAGGAAAGCTGTGGTGCAGTTGTTGTCACAGAGACATGGTGGGATGATTGGCACAACTGGAGTCACACAATGGATGGCTGCAAACTCTCTAGAAGAGCCACATGAGGAAGGAGAGATGGTTGTGCAGCCCTGGGTGTGAGGGAGGGTTTTGATGGTCTGGAGCTTGGTGATGGTGAGGAGAAGGTTGCCTTTATGGGTGAGAATCAGGGAGAAGCCAGAAAGGCAAAGATCCCGGTGGGATTCTGTAAAAGACCACCAAAGCAGGATGAAACACTCTGTAAGGTTGCTGTAAGAAGTCTTGCTACTGCTGACCCTTGTTCCCATGGAACTTCAACTTACCAGGTGTCTGCTGGAAACATAACACAGTGCAGAAAAAATAGTTCAGGAGGATCCTGGAGTGTGTGGAAGAGATCATCCTAACACAGCTGGTGAGGGAAGGTACCTTGCTGGGCCCTTCTTTGCAAACAGAGAAGGAATTGTGGGTGAGGTGGTGACATGGACCCACTGCAGCACCTTCTGGGCACAAGTCCACATTGTTGAGCTGCTAAGTGTCACATTGTCATATCTTCTGAAAAATCCCTTCCTCAGGATTTCTTCTCCTGGGAAGCTGAGAAGCCTCAGAGAAAAATGTAAATAATAATTATCTGATTGCTTCTCCTGTGTTTRCTGCTTKGGAATGTGGTTTGGACATTGTCTACCAACACGTGATTGTTTGATTGGTTTTAGGATTATATCAGTGTTTCTTTTTAATTAGAGGAGAAATGTACTTTTAAAGGAAAAGCTGAGATTCTCTCTTGTCACATACATTAGAATTCACAAGTTTAAAATACCAGCTAACATGCTGCATTCAAAAATTTGTGGTAATTTCTATAGACATGGCATTAGCTGTGATACTCTTGGTACTCTAGAGAGTTCTGGATTTCAGTCACATTTATTTTTAGTGTCCTAGCATCCACCAACAACACAGTGCAGCAAAAATATTTTGATTTTCTTTCAGTCTGTTTCCTGTCCTTTCAGATGCTCACAGCATCCCCAAGATGGCACTATGCCATAGAAATATTAAGAGAGGACACAGAAGTTGAAATTAAATCATGGAAAATAAAAGCAACTACAACATTTTGCAGAACTGATAAAAATAGATTTGAATGTGCATACTTAAACCAGTGCATAGAATGCTAAAGCATTGCTAACATTTAATTAACAGCAATCATCAAAATGTATTTTTTACTTAGAGAATTTTTATGAATATACTGCAGAAAGATTGTTTTATTATCATGATGTATATATATCATATATATAATTAACTGTATACCAGTTTAATGAGGAGTGCTGGCAGTGCCAATCAATTTCTTTGTGTCATCAGTCTAACAGACCAATCAATTTAAATACTAACATGGTCAAAAATATTTTTTTCTGGACAATTTTCTGCATGTCACACCATATATGTGAGGTCATGTGAAAAGGGGAGATTTCCTCAACTCTGCCAACTGCACAGGGGAGAGCTCTCAGCAGCTGTCCCCCTTTATTTGAGTGTCTTCCCTGCTGCCAGTGCCTGCCAGTGCCCAGGAAGGATTCACAGTGACAGTTTACAGAGTAACACTCTCTATTAATATCAAATTGTGACAGGTTAAGGTTCAAGGATTCTTGGTGATAGTGTCTGACTGCAAAAATGTATTCAAAGCAATCCATAGACAAGCTGTAATCCCCAACAAAAGTACTCAGGGCAGACAGTGTGATTCTCACTCAATAGGCATCCCTTGAGGGAAGAAGAAAGGTTCAGCCTGTCAGCTGATCCCAGCAGTGACAATGGACTCTTCCTTCAGTTTTCCCCATTCTCTCCTTGTTTTTATTTGGTTTCTCTACATTTAGGTGGAGCTTGAGTGACCCTAGTCATACATACCTTTGTTACTGATTGATGTAGAATTCTCTCACTTTGCTTTTAAAGATACAGTTAAGAATACCTAGACCACATGGCCAGTGAAGGGGGGTTGGACCTTGGAAATGGGTATACATTGGGGTGGAGGCATGTATTAATATTGCAATTAGGTTATAATGAGCCAAGTTTGTCCGAAAAGAGTGATTTTGCCCCAGTCATCAGCAGGATATCTTCTCCTCTCTCAGCTGGAAAGTGACACTGAGCTCYTGTGAGGATTCTRCCAGGGCCTGGTCATGGAGTCTCCRCTCAGCTCCACCCTCCACTCCATCCCCCTGAGCAGGTGCTGTGCTTGCAGGTCGTGGGTGTGGAGAACCGTGGTGGGATACATGAGGGACAGGACTGTTCATGGTTAATGACTCAAATAATCCACCACTGGGCTGCCCACGTGTAAAGTGAGTGTGTACCCATTCCCAAGAGCTGCAGCTGGGTGTTGAACAGGACAAGGACAAATCCTGTGGGCTGGGATGGTGCGTCTTCTCATGCCAACATCCTTACACAAGTGGCTCAGCTGTGAGAACYCCCCCCTGGAGAAACACCAGGGTGTTCAGACACAGCATGAAAGACTCATCCCTGCTCATGGGTAATGAACTCACCTTCACTGATGTCACCAGTGTCCTGTGATGACATGAAACAGTGTAAAACTCTGCCCCAGGGGAGGTACCTTGTCACTCTTGCACTGAAAATGACACAGGAACAGGCAGGAGGCAGTGTTGTAGAAAAGAGCAAAGAAGGCTTTATTCAAGAGGGATATGATARATTCTRTTTGATTGGCTAACTAACAAAAACATCTTCCTCACACACTGTCCTCGAGAAGARCAGAAAGATCAAGTATCAAGTAGAAAAACACCACCTGCAGATTGTTTATACTTARCAAGTTATCACATCCTTACAACTTCCTAAAAATTCTCACAAGCCTCTGTAAGAAACACTTGCTGTTTCCCTCTCTCTGTCCCATGGTATCCACAGTACCTGAGCCTTCCTGAACCTGCACTCTGTTTCCTGGGCTTTGCCACCGAGTCCAGACTGCAACCATCACTTTGACAAGAGCAGTACTCTCACCACTAAGCAGACCAGAGGAAGAGGACCAATGGGATGCTGTCAGGATCCAGGAATGGTGGGATTTGCTACTTACTATACTTCTCTGTCCAGCTGTGTTTCTTCCCCTGACTCTCCCTTTTTCTAGTTGTTTCTATTTCTCCCTCCCTACCTCACATTTGCCAATGCATTCAGAGGGGCTTGTCGCCCTGATTTTTTAAGTTTTTCTAAGCCTTCTATGTTTACATTTTTGTAACAAACTTTCTCACACACTTTATGTAAGTAACTTATTGTTTTACATTCTTTTATAGAGGAAGAGAAATTTGATACACTGTTGGTTTGTCCAGTGTCATTGGCGAGGTAGCACTGTCACCCTTCAATCCACTGTCACTTTTAGAAATATGTAAATGTTAAAATCAAAAATTAAAAGTTCTCTTTTTACCTTAAGAGAACTGCATGTGTGCATCGTGTTATTTTGTGTCCTATAGCAACAGGGGGTACATATCCTGATGTTATTTATGAATCATTTAAAATTTGTTTGTGGTCTGTATRATGGCATTCTTTTGTTAAAATTATTGCTACATGGACTACATCACAAGAAATGTGTTTATAGAATTCTGTGCTTCATTTTTAGAATGTTCAAAAATGACAAGCAAATKAATTAAAATATGTCTTTCAAAACAGAAAGGTGATATTTAAAGACTTTAACAAGTGTGACAAAATGATCATTGTCTGCCCAGAATTGTTTATTTTTTAAGAATTACTGATAAAGATTTGAGAACAGGAGATGCATTCACAAATGCAGGGCATAAAAATGGGCATAAAAATGGGCATAAAAATGGAGATAAGCAGAGTAATGACAGCTGCCTGCTCTGAGAAACAAAAGCAGCACAGCGTCACTCTGCTTATTCATTACAGCTGGGTTCAGTGAGCTACTTAAGCAAGCGTGTAATTTAATTGCTTTCATTCACAGACATACCTACCTGTTTAAAATAAGATGCTGGCAGGGAAAAAATTGGTTAGGTATCTCATTAAACCAGGTTTCTTAATCCTTGAGTGCTCTCCATTGCCTAGAAACATCTGGAAGTTCCCTAGAAAACCATATGTAATCAGCATTCCTGGAAGTGTCCAAGGGCAGGTTGGACAGAGCTTGGAATAACCTGGGACAGTGGAAGGTGTCCCTGCCCATGGCCGAGGACTGGAACAGGATGAACTTCCCTTCCAGTCAGTCTACGATTCTACCSCAATGAGATCAAATACATAATTTTACATGAGTTTTGGAAATTTTGTAAGTATGTAGCTACCATAAAAGTGCTCAGTGATACTCCAGTGTTTGGTCCAAAACACATTTCATCTGCTTGTTTGGAGGATGAAGGAGATACTCAAATATAGCAACATGGGCACCTATGTCATATATTTGTGAAATTTTAGGTAAAAGAAAAGGGGTTATGTTAACTATGTTTTCACTTGACTGGATCAGCTCAATTTCAGTTTGATACCAAAGTCCACAGAATGAAGGAAAGGCTAAAAAGGCTAAAGAGTCTATAAAATTGACTCAAGACTGGGTCAAAATGCATCTATCCTATGGCTGAGTAAGAAACTCTTTATGGTCTGTGTGCCATAAAGAATAAAAGATTGAATTTTATCTTAATATTGGAGAAAAACCCCCATGTCAGATGATTCCCTCCCTAAATTTATACTCTTAATGCAATGAAAAATTCTACATTCAGCACGATACTTCAATCAACTTATTTTTGTATAGACTTGGGTCAAAAATCAACAGAGGTACTTTAAAAACTTTTAACAGTTTATTCTAGTTATGAAAGTTAAATCAGGTTTTAACAATGAAAGGTGTTCAGTAGTTTTTCTTTTATTTTCTTTTGCTGTGTCTGTAAATCATGAATGTGCTCATTGCCAGAATTGCAATAATTTCAACTAGTCTAAAATTTCAGAACATTTAATTCGGGGATTCCCAAGCTTCTAACAACACTTTCTTGATTATTACAGTGTACAGCCAGAACAGAGCACAGAGAAATATAAAAAATAAACTAGAAATAAAGCAAACCTTTCTAAGGTTATTCAAGGCAGCAATTACAAGACACTTCACTGTGATCACCACAGGGATCTGCACTTTCTCCCACCTGCCTGCCATGTTCATCTTAGCCTGTAGGACTCCCACTACAGGTCCAAGCCTTTAGGGACACACACCATGACCAGCTGCACAGCTTTGACACCAGACTTATTTATATTTATTTTCAGGCATGTTACAGTCAGGAAAAAGACCACTGATCATACTCCAGGGTCTTGCTGACCACCTCATATCAATGCACATACATCAGAACAGCCTCAGCAAATGCAGGCTCTGCATTTTTTCTGACCTTTGACATTCACTTTTTGCAACACASAATCCCAGAATCCCAGAATGGTTTGGGTTGGCACGGATCTTAAATCTCATCTCATTCCAACATCCTGGCTCCAAGCAGGAGCATTTTCCACTGGCCCAGGTTGCTCCAAGCCCTGTCTGACCTGGCTTTGGACACTTCCAGTGATGGGGCAGCCACAGCTTCCCTGGGCAACCTGTACAAGGGCCTCATCCTCACAGGCAAGAATTCCTTCCTAATAGCTAATCTAAACCTACTCTCAGGCAATTTGATGCCAAAACAGGCAGGGTTTCCTAAAAACTGCTGAGATATCTGTGTCCCATCCCCTCAGCATTGCCCGTCTTAATTTGGCCATGACATCTGCAGCTTCACACACAAAATGCAGGAGAGAACAGGCTTCTCTCTGCCTCTGAGTAGCAAATGTGTCCCCATGCAGGACAATGGTGCAGAGCCAGTGGACAGGACACAGAAAAATCATCTTYGAGAGGCCATAGCCTGATTAAGGCTGCCTTTTGTGAGATCACACAGCAGAATCACACAGAGGGTGAGGCTGGCAGGGCCGCAGTGGCTCATGCGGTGCCACCTCCCTGCTCCAGCAGGGCCATCCCAGAGCTCAGGGCACAGCAGAGTGTCCGTGTGGCTCYGGAACATCCCCAGGGAGGAGCCCCCAGAGCCTCTCTGGGCTCTGCTCAGGGCTGGCCCTGCCCAGGGCACAAGTTCTGCCTCCTGTGAGGGGAATTGCTGGGCCCAGGCCCTGCCTGGGGCTCTGGGGCCGTGGCTGGGCCTGGGGCAGGGCCTGGGCCTGCTCTGAACTCTGCACACAGGGACAGAGGGACAGACAGGGGGACACAGGGACAGACTGGGAGACACAGGGACAGACAGGGGGGCACAGGGACAGACTGGGGACACAGGGACAGACTGGGACAGACTAGGGGACACAGGGACAGACTGGGACACACAGGGACACACAGGGACAGACAGGGGGACATCCAGGGACAGACTGGGATGCACAAGAACAGACAGGGAAAGACAGGGATGGACAGGGACAGACTGGGACACACAGGGACATCCAGGGCTCACAGAGACACCCAGGACAGACAGGGAGAGACAGGGAGACACAGGGACAGACTGGGGGACACAGGGACAGYCAGGGACAGACTGGAACACCCAGGGACACCCAGGGACACAAAAGGACAGCCCAGGATACCCAGAGACAACCAGAGAAACCAGAGACACCCAGGGACTCACAGGGACACCCAGGACAACTAGAGACACCCAGGAGCATACAGGGACAACCAGGGACATCCAGGGACAACCAGAGACAGGGAAACACAGGGGCACCCAAGGACWYCCAGGGACATCCAGGTCTGAGTCYCCTCTCACTGGGGCTCCTCTSCAGGCTWGGCAGCCCCAGCTTCCTCAGCCTTTCCTCAGCAGGGAGCAGCAGCATGTGAATAAAAAGCRCGCCATAAACAAACCCCTTTACAGCATCCTGTAAAACACACCCCATGCTTAYGGTTCCCCCTCTTTCCCCAGGACAGCAAATTCACCAGCCACAGCTAGATCCCACACAGTTTGAGCATCTCTGCCTACTCTGGAATTAGGCTTTTCTGTCCTGCTCTGCCTGGACCCTTCCCCATCCTCCACAGGTCTCCCTGCACTGACCATGGTCACATCCTCTCCAGCTGTGAGTTTAACATGATATATTTTCACATAAACCTGTGAGGTAACTGGTGTGAGAAATAGATTTGTGTCTCTTGCATGTCTTTTCTTTAACAAAAAAATCCTCMAAACAACAATAACAACAACAACAAAACACCAACAAAAAAAMCCCCACAAAACCTACAAATTCACAAATAATAACAATAACTATCCCAAAAACCACTGACAGACACATAACCATTAAGTCYCATCCTATTGATTGATATGTAAGAYACAACAGGTTGAAAATCACTTTCTGTTTTGTGGGAGACCAATATTTTTATATTTGTTTTACTTTTCTTCTGGCTTTTTTAATTTTGCAAAGATGAGAGTTAGAAGGGCTTCATTTGAGAATATAAATCTTCATTCAAAATATGATTTGCCAGTTTAGTATTTTTTTCATTATGGCATGTCATGTCAGCAGTCCAAGCTCATGAACTCTTTGACAGATTTTACCCRTCAGTGTCAAAATTTCAAATCTATTCATTACAAGTTCCAATCTGCAAAGACACTGAAAAAAACAACAAATAAGACTTTTAAATCAGGATGGAGAATTTATTGAGTTTACTGATATTGTGGAAGAGCTTTACCAACGAAATGAAAATAAAAAATTTCAACTCCATATTAAGATATTACAGGAGWAGCTCCACATTATGGTGTCTCTGGGATAATACAAAGATCTTTAAACAAAAGCTTAATTTATTATAGAGAACTTAAACTATTAAGATCTAGAAAAAATTCTTTCAAGCCWTTTCCCTTTTAGAATTGTGTGAAAATGAGCCCATTTCAATAAAACTAGAAATGAAGTTAAATTAGCTTCTTCCTAGTCAGAAAAACAATATTTTCTAAAAAATACCATTTCAAAAAATGAAAAAAAATTAAAATAATTTTCTAATTTCTAAAATTTTATTTATGAAGATTTTTCMAAGTATTTCTATCTAGCTTATCCTGCTTKAGCAGGAGGATGGGACCTGAAAATATCCAGGGGTGCCTCCCAATATCAGGGATTTAGTCTCATTCTCTTCCTCAACCACTATTTTGATGGATAACAATGGCTTCACTTCATAACTTTGCAYGAATTAATGCAGAATTACTTCACTAATTTGTATTTGACCCTCATAAGGGTCAATTAGAAGGACATTTAAAAAGGATCTTTTTTTTCTCTTGAGGAGAAAGTGAGTTTTGAGGCCTGGTAAATCTCTTTCTTAGCATCAAGAGTGAAAAAAAAAAAACATCCACAAGTATTCCAGAGATATAATGCTTTGAAATACATCTCAGCTTTGAGCTGTAGAGATGAGACTGACCAAATTTTGAGAACAACATGCTGTTAATTGCTGAACACTTGGGACCTTGCACAGCAACATGAGGTTTTTTTAATATTAGAGATGTGTCCAATAACCTAATAGGCTGCATGTGTGAGTCCAGTACTAATTATAGATCAATAGAATTTGTGTTTAACACTCAATACTTCATTGAACTGCCTCTGCTGGTCTGCCAATATGTCTACAGGAACATTCTATTTCTCCATTGCCCTGAGTGAAAACTCAGCACCTTAGAGATTGACCCTCTTTCTCTTCCTCCTAATCTTTCATCCCTCACATCATATGTGGGATGGACAAAGAAACCTATACAACAATAAAGAATACATTTTATTCCTTTGTTTTGAACAGTGTCTTATTGAAGGCCCACTCTTGACTGCACTGTTGCTATTGCTCTGAGAATTTTCTGGGAAAATATATTAGAAATCTAAGAAGAGACAGACTGACAGAAAAGGACATGAAGGATTTAGAGAATATCATCAAAAAAATTGCAAAAATAGCTGAAGCTTTGTTATTAAAGAAAAAGAGCCTGCAGGAAAAAAAAGGATGAAGATGAATTAACCCATTTCAGCTTAACTGACTCGTATGGGGTTATTGACACCTGTGAGGTGGTCAGTCCCATGGCTCAGCCTTGGCAAAAGGGCTGGATAACAACATGTCAGATAAGAATGTCAGTAGTGTCTGAATTGAGAATACAGAGATGTCTGAAGAGGGTCTTGTTCCAAAAATGATATCATTTACAAGGAAAAGGAATATGTGTAAGTGGAAGGGGAAGCTGAATTTTTTAGGTACTGCTTATRGAAGGGTATTGGGAACTCTGTAGGTGTTCATTGACATTGTGTGTCTAGACTTTTTGTTTACCTGTTGTGTTGCTAAGTATGATCACAGTTTCAGAGTTTCTTGCTGCTGGTTAATGATATGTCGCTCCTAAATCAATAAACCACTTTAATTCTGATTTAGAGCCAACTACATGAACTAAGCAGCTTTTGCCTGCAACCATAGGAAAGTCTTCTTATTGACTGAAATTATGACACAGTTGGTATGAGAAAGTATTTGTTAATACTGTTCACATGAAACAGGCTTTTTTTYAGAAGAATCCAGCAGAAAACAAGGGAGGAGGAGCTGCCTATACTTTATCCTCTCTGTCAGAGGTCTTGTAGCTCTGGCTTCTTTTCTTACTCAAGAGACAAGGAAATATCAAGTCTCCCTGAGCAACCCTTCTGAGGCCTCCAGTTGAGATCATTCCTGCATGCCCAGTCATGTGGAAACAAGGGGAAGTGACTTCTGAGAGGTTTACAGACATGGGAAATGGTATTGAGTTTCACAGTACACACCTAAGAAAATCACAACAGTAGTATTACTCAAAAACCTCCTCAACAACCAACTCTCTCCTTGCTCTTCTGGCCTCCAGGTTGAATTGCAGGTGAGTTCTTGCTTCCAGGTTTAATTTCCATCACTCAGCAATCTTCTGGGTGCTGATGAAGGATTCCCATTTCTTGCTGAGCCTTGAGAACTCCCTTCCATTGCCCCTAAGGCCTGGATGACTCTTGCTGGCAATATGATACCATTTCTTCTCACAGAYCCCAGAATCATTAAGGTTGGAAAAGACCTCCAACCTGTGACTGAACACTACCTTGTCAACTAAACCATAGCACCAATTACCACATTCAGTCATTTCTTAAACACTTCCAGAGATGGTGACTCCATCACTCCACCACATTTGCTGCAATTTTTCATGCTCAGTTGCTCTTTCACCTGATCCAGTCACCCTATTTGACAGAACACAACATAAATCACAAAACAAAGCTAAATATACAGTCTACAGAAATGTATCTTTTTTATTACACATTAAAAAATATTATGTAAATCAGATATTCTTCCTGTTGTCATTCCTTTCCACCTGCCTTAATAAACACACAACTCTGTGGCCCAAAGCTGGAGGGAATCTCCCATGGACCAGAAAASCCCAGGCTAGAGCAAACATACCAGAGGTTCTTTCTTAAAGGCATTTACAGCATAATGGATATGTAGTTCCCTGAAGAATTTCCTTGCCCAGGCAGTTGAAAATCATAATRTAAAGTAATTTGAAAGGTTAATGATCAATTAGACCTGGGGGCAAACATTAACTAGAGGTTTGAAGGAGTTTGTCCTTTGGGTTTTCACTTTTTTGAGATGCTCCATCAAGCCAAACCTTCAGACTTCAGCTGAAGTGAATTAATCATTCACTGTTTCTTCTAACATGTAATTTTTTCCTTTGGGGGAAAAAAAAGTAAAAAAGCAGAAAGATATTTCCAACACGGGAAAAAAAAAGTTATGTGTATTTAAAACATCTCTATAGGTGATGAGTGTATATTTTTTCTCTGCTAGAGTTTAATAGCAATAAAAATGTAAACACCTACAGAGCCATGTCTGGCAATGCTATCATCTGTATTTCCCTCATGGATTAGAGCTCAGTTTCTGAATGAAACTCCAGTGTGGTTTATTACACTGCATCCTTCATCTATCACCCAGTTTTTATTCAATTTTCTTTAACACAAAGGAAAACTTTTGTCCCTTTAGTTTTCTAGAAAGGCCTTGCCATTCTGAAAGGGGCCATAGATAGAGAAACAATCTAACATATCCCACTTTGTGTTCCCYGTGCATTTCCTGTATTGGAAATATCTGCTTCCTTAATTACTRGGAAAAAATGATGGCTGAATGCATTGGCAAGGATCTATCTTCCKAAGATGTCCAGAAGTACTTAAAGAGGATGTAGTCAATAAATACTAGAATTTTTTAGGTTGAAAAAGACCTTTAAGACCATCAAGTCCAACCACCCCTCCAAGCTATATTCTATTATTTCCTATAATCCTGCACAGAGTAGAAGAACAGAACTTGTTGCAAACCCTGAGAAATTTAAAATGAGATTTATGTCCATCAGAAGTGCAGGTACCTCATTCCTTGTTTCTTGTGTTTTATACCTCATTCCTTGTTTCTTGTCTTTTTATTCTTTGTGAGAGTAGTTGTGGCCACACTAATATTTTGAGCTGATTTTGAGGAGAGCCTCTACCACCAGGACACAACAAGAAACCTGTTCTCTAAAGCTCAGACTACTTAGGATAAAACTACAGCATCAAATGCTGTATTGCAGGAAAATGCTGAATGGGATTAATTAGAGTTATTTTAGGTAACAGAAGCACTTTATGTGTCAAGCACAGAGTTCAGAAGACTAATATGCTCATTYTCCTCCATTGGTCTGTTAAACTGCCATAAGCCCTGCTAGGTATTAAAATAGAAAAAAATAGCAAATTAGTTCATGCTGAGATCCATGCTCTGAAGTAATGTTTGCAAAACCCAGCGGGTAGGCTGCAGTATGGCTATGACTTCATAAAGCATCCTGAAAACTTCTTGGAAGGTATTTTTCCATAAAGTATTCACAAAGCATCCTGAAAACTTCTTGGAAGGTATTTTTCCTCCTTCAGAGTGCTGCTGGTTAGCTGTTCAACTTCATTGGCTTCATCTGGTTTTCATAAAGCATTATCTTAAGGACACTGAACATCTGAGAGATTATAAGGTATTTAGTTCCCCACATTGCAGTATTCTGTGACAGAGCTAAGGTGATTTATAGTGGGCTATGGAAAAAGTCTGGATGAATAACCATAAAAATCCCAGGGTTAGGGTGCTCATCTGTTACCATACTGGACCTTATTGTAATGCAGTGAAGAACACAATTAATTCAAAAGCCTTTGACTGCTTTCCATGCACTAGAGGCTTGAGTCTATTAAACCTACATAAGTATTGGTCATTTATTAGGAATGAATTTTAAAATTGTACAAATCCATTTTTTATACAAATAGCAGAAGGCGCCAGACCAGATTAATGACTAAAGAATTGCCTGCCAAATTTCTTATTTAATTAAAACTTTGTCTTTTCGACTCTAAAAATGAGAATAAAACCACTAGAAGTGACTTAAAATCTGTTTTTCATATTATGTAAAAATAGTTGGGCTTACTAATAATAAAGTTYTCTGGGTTTTGTGTGAATTAGTTTAAAAAGTAGATTGTGCAATAGAATTTAAAACTCAAATTCTATCATAGAAAAAATAATCTGTTTAATGAGAAATAAATTATTATTAAAGTATTATTTTTACATCACATTAAAATAAATCATCATTTTATGTTTATTTGTTTAGGTCAGACCAGGCTTTCAGTGTTCCAGCAGCTCTTCATAGATGTCTGAAAATGCAACACTGTCCTAATAATTTTAGTATCTCAAACCATGCAAATTTTGGGTTTGTTGACCATGGGAGGATCTCCTCAACACCTGATCTATTGACACCTGRTGGGATGGGCCTTTCTCAGAGGGGAAAAGATCTCTAGCACAGGAACCAGCAGGGCTCAATAACAGAGCTTGGGAGAGGAAGGGGACAAAGCCAGACTGGCTTTGATAGGCAGTGGGATGGAGTGCCAAAACTGGAGGAAATGAGCATGGATGGGATCCCTCAATCAGCTCCACAAGGTGCTGGCTGTAATGAAGCTCACATGAAACGCTTCTGAAACAGCACACTCTGCACGAGGAACCAACAAGAGGAGGTCAAGGCTTTGGTCCAGTGCCAGAGATTCAACATCTTTGGCATAAGTGAAACCTGCTGGGATGAGYCCAGTGACTGGAGTGCCCTGATGGAAGGTTCCAAGTTCTCCAGGAGGGATAAGCAGAGGCAGAGAGGTGCCAGAGGGTGTGTAATGGAAGGGTTGGAACGTCTGGAGCACACTGAGAGCCTCTGGGTAAGAWTCAAAGGGCAAACAAGCAATTTGGGTGCCACCGTGTGAACAAAGCTCTATCTGCTACCCCGTGAGGCATAGGAATGGACAAGAGAACAGCAATCTCCTCAGCATCTTCCTCAGCAGCAGCAGAACTGCATCTTCTGGTCTCTTCTCCAGTTCCTTTCTAGTGTGTGGTCCAAATCCATATTCTCTTTTCCAATTCTCTTTTYCAGTTCTTCTAATGAGCCTTTGACATAGTCTTGGCAGTGCCAGGCAACCCATTCCCAAGAAGATGAGTAATAGAAAGTGCTATTCATTCTTTGAACTTCAGCATACTTTGACAAGGAAAATAAAGTACCAGTAAGATTTCTTAATGGCAGGATCTCATCTGCAGGACAACTACAAAACTATTTGAAATAAAAACAATTTCACAAATGCAGAACAGAAAAAGCAATATTTCTCACATTAAACCTGATTCCTGTTTGGKTTTGCCCTCTTCCCCTCTAAAAACATCCTGCAAATATTTACCTGGAATACAGAAGTGCTTCCACAAATGATAGGCTGTTTTTCATCCTGGTGGATCTATACAAGGGTGTTGTTCAGTTCCAAGGAAAGCATCACCCAAGGGGAACCAGCACATTACAGCTTAGGCATTCGAAGGTCATTCCAACCATTTGATGTTAAATCTCTCTCCACAGCTCCCTGTAAGGTTTGTCTCACCTTGCCTGGGGACTTGTGAATACATTTTGTTGTTCAATAAGACACAATACTAGAAGACCTACAACCACAGCTCTTAAAGAGTGTCTCAGTAAAATCAGTCTAGCTGGAACGGTAATAACTTACACTACCACAAAATAAAACTTTCCATTGTCTCAATGAGCTACTTACGTAGCTGGTCTCACCTTCCTCAAGAGCAGACACAGACTTACAATCAGGCTTAGACTTTACTGAGTACAAGCTCCCTCTGTCTCCAAATATCACAATGCAACAGGCTCTGTGAGCTTAACACTACATGAATTACTTTTTCAGAGCTGGTAGACAGTGAGCTGCCCAAGGTGATTAACAGTCATTTTCTACAAACTGGATTATTTTTATTATCTAAGGAGCTAAGGAAATGTGCTGGGGGAAAAAAAAGTGGTTCCTGAATATTTTCCCTAAATTTTTATCTTTCCTGACATGGTTTATTAACCTGTTGTTGGCCCTAGCACCTCCATCTCTGGAGTGGRAGGAGTAGCACTCTTGAGGCACTTTCCTTGTCTCAAAGTCACTGGCACTCAACTGCAACATCAACCACTCATCCTCTACCTGAACTCACTGCCAAGCTTTGACAAGTATCTCCAAAGCTCCCTTTGGGCATCAAATMCCAGATCTTTAGAATGACTCATTGTAAATGTTTCCAAAACATCAGGTCTCAAGCCAGAAGCATTTTTAATGAACTTTTTGTATTCATTCCATTGGAGAATCATTCTCTGCCACCTGTTTTTGCTTTCCTACATCTTCTATGATCTCATTTCAATCATTCTGGTATATCACTCTTACATATCAGGGGAAAACATGCCAGCTGAGAGACATCATGACACAAACCACCCAAAACTCTTCTGCTTCTGACAGCCAAATTTGATGTGGTGATTATCCCATTTCATTAGATCACCCTTCCTTCCATCACCTYTCTCCCCTGTTTTCAGATCAATCATACAATCACTGAGCTTGGAAGGGGCCACAGAAGGTCTCTGCTTCAGTTCAGATGAGGTTGCTCAAGGTTTTGTCCAGTCAGGGCTCAAAATCCTCCAAGGACGGAGTCAGCACAGACTCTGTGCAATCTGTTCTGCTTTATGCCTGTCCTATTTTTAAGCACCATGCCTCTGAAAAAACCCAAAGCTGCTGCTTGCAGCAGTGGAAGAATTTAAAGGCAAAAGTAGTCAGGCATACAATTCCCAGAAATAAGCAGGGAATTTGTTGAAAATGAGGGGCTTTGTYGAAAATTACTAGAGATGGAAAGAGAATTCTTTCAATGTCTGTTTTTCCTGCCCTTTCTAACAATTTACATTTTCATAACACAGTTTGAGTACAGAACAACAAGAAACACCCCTTGGAGTTACAGAAGTCAAGGCATGGCTTTAATGGAACCCCMCGACTATTTTAAAACACATCACGTGGCAATTTCAAAAATTCTGTGGCCAAGACAACCTCTAATTGCTGCCTCCTAATATATTCCCTTTGTGCATTTTGCCTGCCATTACTACACTGTGCAATATGCTTTACTAGAGATGCTAARTGGTTTTTAAAAATTGATTAAAGTTGACTAAGCTTCCTGTGTCTSTTTGCTCATTCATACATTGGAAAATGAATCAGCACTGATTTAACATGTAGGAATTTCATAACAAGATGCAACAACACCTGCATGCTGGACCAGAGATATTTAATTATATGACMTCTCCGTGCTGGAAAAATATTTAGTCATATGCTGCTGCTATTTAACTCAGTGGCTATTCTATCCAGGATGAGCTCTATGTATTACTAGGATTTGGCATAACTGTTACAGTAGTTAGTACCACAGATACAGAAGCATTAATGTTTTTTGCTATCATAGAAATACKATTAAAGAAGTAAGTTAATAACTWAAAAAGGGGTTAATGTTGCTTGGTAATGAGTCTTAGAAGAATTTCAGTTTTATTTAACTTAGAAATTCTGAATCTGACTTTTTGATAGCTTCAAAAGTACACAATCTATAAGCTGTGTACTTTTGCAGTGGGAGAAAATGAACTGGAGGCAATTTGAAAAGGAACCTCAAAGAATCTTTTTATATACATGCCTTWAAATTTTTTATATATCTATTTCTACTAAATATAGTAGCATATTATGATAAATATACATATATCTCAAGCTGTTTACTTTCTGCAAGATTAACAGAGACAGCTTGGGTTTTGAAAACAGCTAAATAACAGCTTGCTGTAAATTTCACATTAACTGTGTCTTTTCCATTTTAATAAATATTTCTAAAAAYCATTATAGCCTTGAAAAATGCAAAATTGAGTGTGACTGGAGAACTGTTTTGACTTGCCTGCTAAGAATGTCAATAGTTATGTGAAAGCATATCAAATTTAGAAATACTGACAAATATGCTAGACAGTTTGAACTTCATGACCTGAGAGAGCAGAATTAATTAACTAGTACCAGTTGATGTATAGTTTGTGTAGGGTAGCTCTAAGCTCTCAGTGCACTGCATCCCTAATTTTGTATATTATGTAAGATGTATAAACCTTCACTGAGAACATGAGCGAAAATGTGTGGATACATTTTTATGCACCAGACAAAAAAATTCTGTTCATCACACAAAGATCTGTTTTTAAAAGAATATAGGTTTCCTTTCCCCAGCCAAAAAAGAAATCTTGTTCAGGCTCACACTTTCAAGGCCACCTACATTCACAAGAGCACAAAAACTGTGCCATGTACATAGATTTTAGGGAAACTTTTAAAAAAGGCTGGGAACATTTGCTGAACTCTAACCTTCATATCCTGAACTGAAGACTTCATGGCTTTTAGACACTTCTCTTTCTCTCCCTGAGTTCAGYGAATTCAGACTGAAGTTATCAAAGAAAGTTTTCCTAATACAGAGATTTTAACTGCTGGAGCATGTCCCAAGGGGAGTTACAAAAGTCTGGTACTAAAGCAACTGGAAACCAGCCATGATGAAATCCTGGCACACATAATTTAAGGAAGAGTGCTACACCAGTTCTCAAGGGATCCCCAGGTGTTCTGTTAAATAACTGCACCCTGTGGATAGACAGCACACAATTTACTGGCATTAGCTGAGGGAAAGGGACTTCTCTTTTGGACAAAGGTGAGAATTTGAGACCTCTGAAGAATCACAGAATATTCTGGGCTGGGAGGGGCCCTCAAGGATCTTCAAGTCCMACTCTGAAGTGAATGGCCCATGTGAGGATTGATTCCAAAACCTTAGTGTTGTCAGCACCCTGCTCTGACCAACAGAACTACTCTGGTATTATGTTACAGGGATGTAAAATTCTGTCTGTCAGTTACTATAACAACATCTTCTGATGTTTTGGAGTGTGGCATTCACATTCTATGGTCATKATTTCTTTGCCTGGGATTTTTCTCCTGGGAGRCTGAAAGGCAGTGAAAAGCYTCAGAGAAAAAGAAAACAATTCTTATCTCATTTGCTTTTCCTGTGTTGTGCTCATGTGGAATATGTTTGGAGATTGTTTACCCACAGGTGATTGCTTGATTGGACTCTGGTGTGAATTACAAGTTTTCATTATTATTTTTGTAGCATTCAGTAAGTATCTTTTCTGTATTCTTTGTATAGTATAGTATTCTTTAATATTTTATAGTATAAGAAAGTAATAAATTAGCCTTCTAATAAGAGAAAGTCAGATGCATCATTCTCTCCCCTTGTTGAGGTTGCTTGCATTTACAATATTGGAGCGTCAAAGCTATGGTTGCATCACAGTGAGGAAGAGAGCAGACATGTTTTTTAGGTTCCTCTGCAAATTCTTTGCACACACACACACACACACACACACATATATATACACACATTGTGTAATCTACATAGTCATACAGCATACATACAGACATAAAGTTCAGCTTGTCATGCAACCAGAATCTGCTGAAAGCAATGAGGACTTGTTGCTATGGAATTCTACATCCTGAAAGAATCCTTTWAAACCTATTTGTTGAGCCAAATGATTTGTAAAGGTGCCTCTGGGTTGGTGCTTTCAGCTATACCATCTAGTGCACATAGGCTTGTGCCAGAAGAGAAAACAGGACAATAACTTTTATCCCATCTTTAAAAAAACCCAAATCCTTGGCTGGCTAGCGTTTATACTAAAACTAGGAGGGAAAATTTGTTTTATCATTTGATTTCTGCATTGTTAAGCATCTCAGCTTTCTCTCTCTGAAATGTACATTGGATTAATTTTGGTAATCCTTGTTTGAAATGTAATTCAGATTTCGTTATAAGACAGGAAAGAGAAGAGGTCAGGGTCTAATTAATCAAAGTGACACTCAGCTTGTATCTATCTTTTCAAAAGTAAGTATCAGTTTTCCCGAAATAAGAAGAGAAAAAATATTTAATCCTAATGACATCCAAGGTTCAGCAATATTTTTCTGGACTGTGGTGCCTAACAGAGATAGATGATGTTATTTTACCTCCTAATGGAAAACTGCAGAAAGATAAAAGGTAATTGGGAAAATAAAATTCTTTTCAGGAAGCTATGAATTTAACTCTCTTTAAAGTACAGATAATTCTCTTACTAAGCCCTTAAGAGGAATGATCATGTTTTCTGCTGCACTGACAATGAAAGGTAATCCAAGGAGATTATATTTTAGCAAATCATTAATTACATAGTTCAATATCTTAAACTGTATGGTAAACAGAGAAGATGAGCCAAACAACCCAAATCTGCCACTGCTTTGTTGTGTTAAGAAGCTGATGGGTTTCTTTACCCCAGAAGAGATTAATGTGGGTTTTTTCAGCTGTTTGTTGTGAAGCTGTGTACCTTAGATCAATAGCAAGTGCACAAATTTAGGGGTATTCAATAGGTTTTCCCTCAATTCAAGTGCAGGAAACTGAATCTTCTTGAAACATGCTTTTACAAGTGTAACAATTCAGTAACATAGAAAAAGGAACCATAGAATCACAGACTATCCTGAGCTGGAGTGACCCACTAATAGAAAAAAGTACTAAAAAGGAGACAGCAGAGTGAGATTAAATCAAAAGTGTGTTATATGTCTCAATGACTGTACTGAGATGATTTGTGTTAAAATATAATGGGATGAAATCAAAACACCCCGCAGAATTATTTTATATGTGTGATTGGAGGCCAGATGAGCGTACAGAAACAAACTCAGGTAAGCTACCCTCCCTATTTTCTCAACCTGTGCRACTGTAGGGATCTGGTCTTGGGATCATGGAGACAAGGTGGAAAGGCTGCCATGGTCAGAGCATTGCAATGGAGAGATCCAGGCTCTGTAGGAATGAGAGGATGCAAAGAAGGGAAATGGGCCTTGCCCTTCATGTGAGAAAACATTGAGGGTGCATGAAGCTGTGCCAGAGGATGGATGAGGAGACAAGTGAGCGTTTAGGGGTTAGAGGAGAAAGGTAAAGGTCTGCTCCAGGCTGCCTGACTGGAAAGTACAAGTGGATGGGGACTTCTATAGACAGATAGGAGATGCTCTGGTCCTCATGGGGTTTTTCAACCACCTGATATCCACTGGAGAGACAGTACAGCAGGGCATGAGCAATCCAGAAGATTCCTGGAGACCATCAAGGACAATTTCCTCACCCAAATGGCAGAGTAGACAACATGGAGATATACTCTGGCACCTCATACACACCAACAATGAGGACCTTTTTGYGAAGGACAAAGGTATTACTGCCTGCAGTGGCCATGAGATTGTAAAGTGAAGGACAATTAAGAGGAGAAAGAAGCCTCCCTAAAGGTTGTAGAGCTCTTGAGTAAGACATGAGGAGTGCTGATCTATCAGTAATGATGTTTTCTTGTTTTGAAAACATCATTATTGCTTTGTTTATCCTGCCAATTCCTTGGCAAGTGAATGCCATGGTGTTGGCTAACACAAACCTATCTTGCACATTCCCATGCAGTTTCAGCCCTCTTTGAAACAGAAGTCTCTGCCTGCAGTCAGAAGCCCACTTGTCCATTTTACATGTGACCAGTGGCTCTAGATAGAAGCAGCAACACCTTCAATAGTCCACAGAAAACCAGTTCCATCCATAGTAAAGGAACAGTGCCTGCCTCGCATGACCCACATGTGGATTCTGCACCATCTAGAGAAGAATACTGTCTTCCATTTTCTTGCCAGATCCAAGAGCAGAAAGAGAATAAGCCCAGGATCTGGATGGAAGGAGGAGAAACAGTTCACCACAGTCCTACAGATGTCGGTTGCAGCCTGCAAAAGTGATAAAGAAGATGTCAGCAAACTTTTATTGAGAATGAAGGCAGGTTTGTCAAGGTGAGCCTGGGAGTGCCACCATAAACTTACACACACAGGCACAGGGAAAAGTAAGAGATAACTTTTAAAATACACTTCAAAAATCTCTTGATRTTTGGCAGCTAACAATTTTTCAGCACTTTGGCTGGAAATAGTGCTTTGCCTCCTCCCAGCCTTCTGCACATTGTACTTATGTCTCCATGTCACTGAAATGCAACAGTCAGGGACCTCTCAAAACCTTTCATTAAATAAACAAATGTGGTTATATTTTTAAAAGGAAAAGTAGTTTAAATATGTCAGTTTTTGAGCTATAGAGATATTCTGCATAGAAAAGGTAGATAAGGGAAAGTATAAGCAAAACACAAAAATGGAGGAATACATCTTTGATGCCTTTAATCCTTCAAACTGATAATGATAATCCAGTACCAGAAACAAAAGAAAGTACTAGGAAAATCCTGAGACATTAGATATGTGATGCAAACAGACTAGTCTGACCTCTTTATAAATCACAAGAAATAAGAGTCAACATGCCTAAATTAGCTACAACACTGCCTAATTCCAGTAAGCCATGGGTGAATTTTAATTTACAGCATGTCTAAATATGATTGAGAATACTTGGAAAGCCCTAATGTTTCAGATATTTTTCAACTTCCTTTTTTTTGAAAGCCAAACTCTAAAGTTCATGGAGACGATGAGAGCTTGCAAAAATCCAAAGTTTAAAAATAAGCATTTTAAAATTTCTAGTTTTTCACAATTAATTGATGCTTTCAAGCTCTGAATAATTTATAATGATAGCAATCAAAAGCAGCTGGAGTGAGGTTTTGTGATTAGGAAAACAGTGGTATATTGATGGTGTTGTACATTTGTTTATGGCATTTTTTTTGTAGTAGCCAGAGCCACCCAGAAATTTCATTTGAGAACCAATTCTTCCCAGAGAAACTGTGGCTGCCCCTTTCCCAGAAGTGTTCAAGGCCAGGTTTGGATAAGGCTTGGTCTAGTAGAAAGTTTATATAGGCTTTGATGCAACAGGATAATCTGTGATTTCTGACTCCATCCAGCACAAGTAGTTTATATCCTGAGGTGGATATCCGGTTCTGCTTGAATCTCTAGAGATCTGCTTTGGGAATAGCAAACTCAAATCTCCACTCTTTCCTGAGATCTTGGATACAGCTCAAGCCACATCACCCAATTATCCTTAGCATTCTCTTTTCTCTTCCTGTTGTTACTATTTCAGGTTTAACTTCGGGAAGCAGAAAAAGCAACCTGAGGTTGTCCAGCAGATCCTGGACACAGATGAGCAGATGACCACTGAAAAAGGTGTAGGTATGACTATTAGACAGGAATTTGGCTCTTGGGTGCTTTTCTAAAGGATTTCAGGGAGGACATGACAGGCTGAACTGGACTAGAAACCCACCAGACAATGGTTCTCTGGACCCTCTGGTTTAAATTGGAGGTGCAGTGTCATCTGTTGCCAAGCTTATTTTGAGGACTCACTGAGTTGCCTCAGGGCCTTTTCTCCTTTTAAGAATATATTGTTCTCTAATCAGTTTTTTCTGCATTTGAAGCACTGAACAGATGCACAGACTGTCCTGGCTCCAGATCTTATCATTAATTGCCCCTCTCCCATAAAGACAGGACAAGCACCTTATTTCAGCTTGCATTAGTGACCATGCCACAGTCATTACTTGTCCCAGTTTGTCAGCAATCCAGATGGTTCCCTTCTGACTTGCTACTCTTCCCATTTAGGTTTGGATAAGTTTCCTTCACTTTTCTAATTCARAATGAATTATGCTGAGAGCAGTATATATATATGTTAACAAAATATTGTATACGGGAATTAGASGTAAGCCTTATGCCAAATTCTGCCTATAATTCTTCAGTTCTGCACAGTAGATGATATTCAGTCTCTAGCCATTTAATATACTGCCTGATTTACTTTTGTTCACTGTTTTGGATGAAGAAAAAAGCACCTTAAATGGAAGGTGGATAGAGAAAGCAATTACAAATGTATAACTTTAAAAATGTCCTATTCAGCCTTCAGTGTGTCAGTTGCAACAGAAAAGAATTAGCAATTTTAGCTCTTGCAGGTGTATTTTCATGTGGTTTTGTGTATTTTCATGTGTTTTCATGTATTCTATAAGGTGGCAACACAGGACATGAAAGCTGGAGATGAGGATAGAATAAGAATTCTCCAGTTCATATAAATACAAGGGTTGTTAAAATCCCACCTCTATACTATCAATAAAAGATGCCAATCATGAGCAGCACTGACATATACTGGTCTAGAAAAAATATTTAGACCTTATTTCCGTGCAGAAGAAGTAACAATTTATAAATTCACCCTATGAAAAGCAGAAAATAAGCCATCTACTCAACTCGTATTCCTTTAGCTGAGCCATGTGGTCCTTAGAAAATCACTTTTCTGCACAATAAAAAAAAATAGAATGGTAGTGGTAATACTTTATCTCTGAGTAATTTTGTGATCACTCTCCAAAATGAAAGAACCCTCTGTCAGAGAAAGGAGCATCAAGGGACATCCTAGAAGACTACGGCTCCATTTTAGATGTCTTTAGCCACAAATATTTAAATTTGCTACCCAATGGGTGAGTAAAGGGCTGATGCAGCTCTTGCATSGAAGGGAGAGGCCAAAATTAACAGTGATGGTGAAGTTTTGACCATTTATTCCTTCTTTCATGGACACATACATAGAATTAGGTTTTCCTTTTTCAACGTTTTTAACATGAATATTTCTGTTTATAAACCTAAAAGAGAACAYCAGATAAATTTTTTAAAAGTCAAATCTGGATCTAAACTTTCTGTCTCAGATACATTATTAGATTAAAATTTCAAATTTTAAAATTCCCTTATAAAACCTGTCAGGCTGATCTATATAAAGTAAAGTGACCCAAACAGGTCTGAAAGCACTGATATATTGCACAATAGGTTGATATATTCTTATTAAAAAKCAGCTACGGATTGCTCAAAGGAAAATTTATATTTCAAGCAGTGGAATAGAGAGACATCATAAAGTTTTTAATATAATTGCTGGATGCCTTGTGATTTGGAGTTCTTTAAAGCTACAATAAAAATGGCATTTAAAAATAAATCACTATTCAAATATCTGTCAATTTCCATAATCTTTAATATAGCCAAAGGAAAGAATAATTTATCTAAAAATTTAGAAGCAGAATAGATAATAAAATATATCTTTCAAGTGCATGAGGGCCTCAGCTATTAAAACCAACATCTACATTGGGGCTTTCATGCAGGTCTCAAAACCTTTGCTGGTTTTAGTTTTATTTCTGAAATCAAAGTCAGCTACAAAGGCCCCAGTAATATAAATTGTACAGGCACATCWCAACTGAAAATTTTCAATATTCTTGTAACTTTAATGGGGCCACCAGTAAACTGAATGATAATCAAAAATTAGCTATTCATTAGTCTAACTTCAGACTAAAAGCACTATCTCAGCTATGGAAAACATTAGACACCTTTGGTCTTGAGCCTTTTCTTTCTTAGCGGAATTCAAAATTTAATCCAACAACATCCAGCTCCCATTTTTAGTGGCTTCTACCCAAAACACAAGAATAAACAAAACCTAAATATTTTCAAAAATGTATGTATGTCCATAATATAAATTATCACAAAGTTYCCTATGACACTGATCTCATATCTAGCAGACATAGTGATCTTCAGAAAATTAATCTGATTTGCCTCACAATTTCGCAACCCTGCTAGTCTAATTTTATTCCAGGTTTTGGTTTTTTCAATATTTATATCTATTATTTTATAAACATATGTTGCTGAGCCACATTTGGGGATGCAGTAAATTATTTCTGTTTAGAACAAGATTAATACCTCTGCTGTAGCTTCCTGATGTATTTTTGGGATTGCATCAGTCTCATGACCACTGCATGTTTTTATCTCAGGAATTTTCTCAAAGGAAATGTACAACAAAGATATTGAACTGGTTTAGGAATATTTCTCTTCAACAGTACATTGTSGGAATTGTATCTGTTGAAACCTATTTCTTAAATTCCATTTAGATAGAAAATCTAGACCTTGGAAGAATGTCTGAGTATGATTTTAAAAACATAAATATACTTAAGAACATCTCAGACTGAGAAAGTTCTGACCAATACATTTCAAAGAATTCTTCATGATCCAAGAAGCAGATGAAGTTTTCCAAAGTGCCTACAAATATTTTTAAAGGAAGTCAGAATATCCTGACTGTGTATGTAGGCACACAGCCCTTAAATCATGTTTACAGCCCTCCTCTAAGTCCCTTTCCAGCAGATCTATATCTTCCTTGAACAAGATACCCTGACCTGCAGCAGCTCTGCAGGTGAGGTCTCACAGAGGGGGTTCAGAGCTGTGAGAGCTCCCATTGCCAGCTCGTGTCCAGTTTTTCTCCTCCAGTATCTGCAATTACTTCACCTTAGAGCAATGGCTTAATTGATTAATTTACTAGAGAACTAAACCACAACAAGAATCAGAGCCTTTTGTCACTACATGGTGTATTTCCCAGTTATTGAAGAGTTGGAGAAGCTGATGGAAGGTCTACCCTCTCAGGCTGGTCAGCTCCTTGGTGTTTCTGTGCCATTGGTATTATGATAGCAGCCTAACCATCCTCACTATATCCCTTGGACAAATCTCCACTCAGTCTGTACTTTAAGAATTAATGTTAGCTCTAACTAGAGACCAAATCAAACATGGACAGCTTCCAGGAAAGCGATTTCCTGTTTCCATATAGAGGACGTTATTTACAACTCCCACATGCAAAACACAATTACAGTAATAAATCTATTTATTCACAGAAAGAATCATGAGTGCCAAGTAAATAGGAAAACTTAGAGGCAAGTATTATAAAAGCATTACTTTTGCTTGGAACACTATTAGCTATTAACAAACATGTTCTAACAAACTGAAAAATGTCCAGAGGCTTAAGTGCTAAAYCTGCATAAAAACCAACTAATTTTTAGCCTGAGTTTCTTTCTGTTTTTATTGTATGGTACTTTCAAAGGATGGAATGGTGTATAGCTGCCTTTGGTTAACACCACAATTTGGTTCCAGGTGTAACTGTTTCCTTTCTTCCTCTCACTTAGTTTGCAACTTTCTCCATTCTTATCTTAGAAACAAAGTCATGGAATATCTGAGAATGGAAGAAACCTTTTTTGGAGATCATCCAGTTCAATGTCTTCCATTAAGCAAGTTGCTCAGGGCCTTAGCCTGAAAAAAAATTAAAGGAAATTTGGCCTACAAAATCACAGGAATTACTCTATATTCTCCCCCTCCTCCCCCTTCCCTTTTGGGGGAAGATACTGGAAACAAGAAATGGTAAATAATGTAAAGTCTATCTATACTTCAGCACAAGTTATCTCTAGATTTTCCTATTTCATTCTTTAAAAAGCCATTGTAACAACAGCTGGCAAAAATATCTCTACAGAACTCAATTTCCTTTGCTTTTATTTTAAGCCTTTTTAGGAGCGAATAAACAAGCTAAGCTATATAAAGCTAAACTGCTAACACATCTGAACTTTATCCTCCCTCTTAGTAAGACTGAAATGTGTACAAAGGGCTCTTTCAAGCCTATCTGCCTGCAACTACCATGTTGCAGGTTTTCCACTGCAGTTTTAAGGCCAGCCAAGAAATTAAAAATGTACTGTTAAAGCCAATAAATTATTCTACTCACTCCAGAGCAATGTTTGTTCGTTCTTGTCCAAAAGAAAGACATTTCATGCAATAATTCAGAAGCAGAACAATGCTGTCCATAGAGGAGATATCCATGAGCACAGGGAATCAGGTGTTCCAGATTTTTTCTTGGTGACTGAGAAAGGGAAATATTGCCTTTGTTATCAAACACAGTGTTAACAGAGTCCAGCTTTATTCTGTGTAGTATTTATATGTTATTTCAGAGAGAAACAGCAAGACAATAGAGTGAGGTTTTTTTCAGTATCTATACTTTCTTACCTTTCCTATTCCCCCTTCCCTTTTAATTACCATCATTTTTGTCTTATCTCAGAACATCTTAAAAACAAGTCTGAAGATTAAGTTTCATAAAGTTGATTTTGCATCACATAATACGAAGTCCATCCATTATATTTCATTATCCTTTTTTCTCCAAGCATGACTSTCATCTTAATTTTAACTTTAACCCTCTGAGATCCCATAATGACTTTTTTTTACACTTTAGAATTGAAATAAACAATGGTATTAATTGACTGGTATCAAATTTGGAATGAAATAAGACCAAACCAGCATCCATCTTATTGTTTAGCTTTTCAGTTTAGTTAAAAAAATAAAGGTAAATCATACTCAAAAGGAGAGGAAATTCTGTGTTTTGATGGTTAATCTCCACAAATGTTTGGCATGCATTTTTTTACAAGCAACAAATCTCTCTAGACTTCAGGGGTTGCAATCATCATGTGTGACACAAAACCTATTAATTAGCCATTAACTCCTAGTGTAAATATAATGTACTTTTCCCTTRTAAACTTCTGAAGAAAACTAAAATGCAACTGTGCAAGAAACAGCAGATTCTCAGGATTACAGCTATTTATTTCCCCAGTTACATAAATGAGTGATTCTTAAAAAATTCTGGCAATTATACCACAATCCAAGGTGATGTCAGCAAAAGCACCTTGTGACTGGAGATGTGCTGCAGGTTCTTTAAGCTGCCATTGTCAGCACCAATATGTCAAGCATCACTAAAAGCATTATTTAAATTCAACAGAAAAGCACAATTAAAAAATCAAATTATATGTCTGATTCTATAGATGTCCAGAGAAACTGATGTAACTAAACTTGGCTGAAAGAAAAGGAGATATGAAATTAACTAGGGAGAGATCTCAAAAAAATCATCATGCTGCATCCTTGTTCCAAAGTAGGACTTGTATATAAAATGCAGTTAATGTTTTTTATCTCTATTTAATACAAAAAAAGATCAAAGATTCTATCAAAAAATTTTTAAGTAGTAAAAACATCTAATCAATAAAATCTGCCACCCTAGTATAGCACATAATTTTTCATCTWTTTAATAATTCAGTGCTATAATATACAAAAACCAAAGTAGAAAGCCCAATCTTAAAACAAATATAATGACAAAACCACTATAATATTAATTTTCCCAGGAGTTTTCTRGGGATTTGAGCATGATCTTATCAAAACCTGAACAGAATGCCAGTTCCAAAAATCTTGCATAACAATAGACACCACTTCTGTAAAGATTTATTTATATAGCTCTAATGCCATGGGGTTGCCTAAACTTGGATAAAATACCCAGTTCAGATATGTGTGAATTGTTAGGGTGCAAAGCTGAAATCCTGACAGTTCTACAAGCACTAGCTGCTGTTTTTATTACAAGTTTATCAGCTATCTCTGCTTCCCCCACTGCAACCTGTTCCATTCACCTAAAATGTTTAGTGGCAGAGCCACCATGCCATTCACTCTGTTTACACTGTGACCAGACTGTAAATGCTCAATAAAAGTGGCTGCTTTCCAAATCTGAAACATTCATAAATCTAAGGAAAAAATCACATAAAGAATGTCTTCTCTGTGTCCCATCACCCAGCCCTCACCAGAGTATTGGATTGACTGTTTTATCTTCAGCTCAGCCTATTGATGTGGAGTGCTAGCAGAGAAGGTGGATCATTTTCCTTTTGCCTGCTGCCCTGGTTCTTCCTCAAATCCTATTTAAAAACAAGCACTGACCTGCAGATTCACATACAGTCAGTAATTTCTGTGACCATGGATGTTCAATTAAATATAATTACTAAATTGCAAACTGTTAGGGAGGATTGTTCATTCTTTTTTTTCTCCCTCCCTGTCTTCTTTGCCCTCCTTCCCCCTTGTTCCTGAGAGTGATATTGATAAAATAAAAAGCAAATAAGTTTCTGAAAATAGTGACATTGTTTCTTCTGTCAGGTATTTAGACCAGAAAACTCACACAAGTGGCTGTCTCCCAGAGAAAGGATGACTTTGCAAATTAATGCTACACATGCATATTTTTAATTTCTTCTCTTTGCCTGCCACAGAGGAAGCAGAATGACAAGATTATGTTGGAGTAAATTTTCTTTCAATTAAGAAAGAGTGAAGCTTGAGTTCTGTACTATTCAAATTTATCACTTGGATCCCTAAGAAAGAGARCCTTACACTTACGTGACATTAGTCAATCAGCAGAAAGATACAGATTCAATGCATTAGGAGCTCAATTCTCCATTCATTTAAATCTGAAGTAGCAACTTCTTACACATCCCAGTGAATTCCTGCTGTAGAGCAGTGAAGTATGTAAGAAAAAAATCAAGAGGTTCCAAGTAAACAGTGAAATTTCTATACAATTTCCCATGTTTTACTTGCACATAGATTTGTTGCAGAAGAACACAACTGGAACAATGTTCTGTCCTTAGCAAGATACTCTAGTGTGGCATTCACATTCTCTGAAAAAATCCCTTCRCCCAGGATTTTTCTCTTGGGAAGCTGAGAGGCCTCAGAGAAAAGAAAAACAATCCTTMTCTCATTTGGTTCTCCTGTGTTGTGCTTGTCTGGAATGTGCTTGGAGATTGTTTACCCACAGGTGATTGTTCCATTGGATTCTGCTGTGAGTTGTTTTCACTCTTGGGCCAATCGGGCCCAAGCTGTGTCAGGACTCTGGGAAGAGTCACACATTTTCATTACTATCTTTTTAGCACTSAGTATTTTTTCTGTACTTTAGTTTAGTATGGTAGAGTATTCTTTAATATAATATAGTATCATAAAGTAATAAATTAGCCTTCTGAGAACATGGAGTCAAATTCATCATTCCTRCCTTTGTTGGGGCATCCCCTGCAATTAATACGCTCGATGGGCACACTGAGTAGAGGGGGTGGGCAACATCCTGAAAAGGTCCCTTCTCACCTCAAACGTCCTGTGGCTCATGAATGTATGTATATGTGTACATCACCTAGGGAATCAGAGATCAGTGGGATAAAAATGCTGAAACTATTGATAAACCAACTCCAAAAGTAAGGATACTAGCTGATGGATGATTATTATCAATACACACAGCCAAGGGCYGGCTCTTGCTTAGCAGTTACCTGCTTAAACAACGGGTGATAACAGGTTGTCTTCCTGCTATGCTCTGCAAAAGCAACAGGAATGATGTTATTGGCCAGTCAACACACTTTGCATCTTGCTAGTTTTATTCCTTGCAGATGACTTCCTGAATCCCATTTGTGCAGTTTGATCTCCTGCAGGTACTTATTATTTCCACATTTGTGGTGGGATGTGTTACAAAGCACTTGATGATATAAATGTTAGCAAATCACGATGCACAGTTGTTGTAAAACTGCATTCTAGGGTTTTATTCTGTTATGTTTGGGGTTTTTTCCCCCTGTAGGAAAATGATTAGTTCCTTTGTACTCTACATAATTTGAATAAACACCCTGTAAATCTCTGAGGTTGAATATGCAAACAATAAAGGCCCAGACTTTGCTTCCATCACTATATCCAAAGGTGTATCGTTAACTGGTATTAAATGTGTTAAAATTTATAGCCTACAGTATTCAAGTACAAGTAGAAATCAATTATTGTTTCCTATTAAAGTAGGAGTTATGGGCTATTAAACAATGTCTCAAATGGACCAAGGTTATTACTGGAAAAAAGAATTAATGGGAAACATTCTAACTCAATACACTCATGAGCTCTCACAGCAAGACCCTTAATTGTTAGTGCTTCAAAATGATGTAGCATTACTGATCAATACAGAGGTAAGAATGGCCATCAGGTTTTATCAGACCTCTGTGTCATGAAAACTAATGAAGTTTATGGAAAAGTGACACATGTGCTCGCAGACAAGTGAAAATAAATGAATTTGCAGCACAATTATGTGCAACTAAGTGGCAAGTCCCTAACGATATGATACTTTCATGGCACAGCTCAGTACAATGCACTCCATGTGGATTTCTAGTGCTCTCCAAACATTGATGGAGCTTTCTGAGAAAAAGCAGAATTTAGAAATGAAGATAGTTATTTTGCACATTTTCAAATCTCTAGCCAGTCATTCAGATGACAGCTAATTAAAATAAACTTTTCGGTTAAGAGTGTGAGACTTGGAAATAAAAGCATTGCTAATATTCAAATATAATAAACACACTACACTTACTTTATTCACTAAACAGATTTTTTTTAAATAACATTAGGTTTGTCAATAAAAGTATACCAATGCTGCAATTATTCTTTCAGCTTTGATCCAAACCCCACAAAGGGCAATTGAAAATCTCCCAATGCCTTAGATGGAAAAGGATCAGGCTCTTCTGTTTTTAAATTTACTTTTGCCTGGGAAAGAGCACTGATATCTATTAAGTGGTGGAGAAATAAGTAACTACTGCCTAATTTTAATATATAAAACCTTTATCTATGTAAAATACTGCATAATAYAGTTTATTAATGGGCAATTGTAAGGAAATAAGAAAAAGCCAAAATTTCCTTGCAAAATGACAAATTGAACTATATTCAAAGATATACATTAAATACTGTCTATATGAGATGTGTTGAAAGATTTCACTCTACTATATAGTTAAACACTTCTTTTACATGCTTCCCATGAATTAGTGGAAGATGGAATTCAGAAAACCACATAAYCTTTGAGTTCAAAAGTAAATAAATACATGGTGTTGTTTTAGTGTGCAAAGGAGAAGAAATTAGAAAAAAAGTAATTTTAAAAAATTAATTAAAAGCATAAGGGTGAAATAGTCCTGCTTTTAACCTGTAACCCCCATTATTCTAATACTGGTAAAAGGTAACCTTGGAAAGACTTGCCTTAAGTTATCAGAAAATTCTTCATCTCAAAGTTCAGTTTTTAACTTAAAGGAGAGACAAATGAAGATGCAGAAAGCCCATCCCCATCACCCCACCAAAACAAGGCGGGCTATATGGACTCTCAGTGCACTGACATTCCTCCTTTTTCACTCCTCCTGTCTCCTTTCCTCAAACTCTTCCATTGCAGATGGGCACTGCAAAGCCACTGTGAAATTACTTCCTCAATTTTACGAGGTCTCTAATATTTTAAAATTAGATGCTCATATAATTGTATATGCTTATATTGTTATGCAATTTTATGAGTACATAATTATAGCGTAATTGTCCACTCTTTTAAGATTTCTCCTTACTCAAGAGAAAAGGGAGTTAGGAAACTAGATTTTTAGAGCAATTTAAAGAAATTAGATGTTAACTCCTTCAAATCAAATAAATGGTGCCTGACAGGAAACCTGTGGGATCCTTCAGTCACACACTCCACATATATACTTATATGGGACCATTCCAACACCACTGGTCAAATGCTTAAAAATTATTTTCCCTTTTTAGTTGCAAAGATTATGAGAGACAAGAAGGAAACACTGGTGCTTCACGATGTGGAAAAATTATAAGTACATTGACTGTTTTTTCTACAGGGATGGCAACGATTCTGTCTCATATGTTCAGCAACAAAGGAAAGTTAAATCCATTTGGTGGTGAAATAATTCTGAACAAAATAATTCAGTCAATCCTATTAAATATTTCAGGCTGAACTAGTCCTTCCCTTATTATTTTGAGGTCTCTGTAGGCTGAGCAGTTCAATGCCAAACATGCAGTGCAGCCAAGTCTTCCTTCCTCACCAATTTCCACTTCTGAAGAAAGAAATGAGCTCTCATGCAGATCTCTTTTACTTGATTTTTCCCATTTAGGAAGCTCCATCCTGCCGGCACYAATTACTCCTGTCACTGGGTTCTCTAAGCCACTGACAGATTTTAGCACCAAGTGCAATCCTGCTTAGGACAGACAGGGAAAGGAACTTCCTTTCTTTAGAGTGAGGGAGCTGTCTCTTTCCAAAAAACACAAGAGTGATCAAGCAAAACATTCAAAGAAAAGATGTCTGAAGATTCTCCTTTACTCTTCATTTCTTGAAATGTCTCTGCAATATACCATATGYAGATATAACATCAATCCCCCTACAGAAACCTAGGAAGATAACCTGCAAACATCCTCCCAAAGCTTTTTTTTTTTTTTTAATATGAAATGTCAAGAGACATTAGAAATCACTGTGGAATCCCCATGTTTTTAGATATTGATTATGCAACAGAACAAGGATCTGAGCAACAGGAGCTAAAGGCTCAGACTTCCTTCTAGCAGGGGATTTGACCAGTAGAGTACCAGACTAAACTGGGCTGTGATTTTATGATTCTGCATTTAAGGAGTGTAATTTAGTGACAGACAACATCATCTTACTTGATTTGCTTATTATAGTCCTTGAGGCTTAAGGAAAGACCTTAGAGAGTTTAGGAGCATCTTGATTTTCTGGAGGGGCCCATGTGTAGGAGAAATGTGCCCCAYCTCTGGCTGTGGCTGATGGGAGTCAGGTCACAAGGGGACAGYAGACTTTGAGAGTTCCTGAGGAAGAGGGTCATAGTTGATTTCTGAGGAAAATTTAAGCTGATCTAGGCAATCAAGGAAAATGTTTAAAGAAAAAAGGWGCGAGACTTTGTTGCTTTCTCTGCCTTCCCACTGCCTTGGTTTTAATTTCAACAAAAATATCTTAGTATTTGATGCTTTTTGTCATGCTAGGAAGTTACATGGAGGTGTCTGAACAAAAGGAAATACACTCAGAAGAGACTTGACTTTATTATTTCATACTGTATTTGGTCCTTGTGACTAGAGTGGTTTTGTTGATTCAGGGTTTGTCTGTGACAGTCACGCACAGAACAGCTGTGATTCCATTTGTTCTATAAAGAGAACTATTGCTKTATCAGGAATCATAGGGATATATCWGGATTGTAGGAACCAAACAGGATGGTTTGGGCTGGAAGAGATCTTAAAGCTCATCCAGATCCACTCCCTGAATGAACAGGACATCTTCCACCAGCTCAGGTTGCTCCAAACCCCATCCAACCTGGCCTTGGACACTTCCAGGTGCATCTACAACCTCCAGGGCACCAGTGGATGACCTTGCAGTTATTCTCCTGTTACTCAAAAAAGTATCTAAGTGACCATCAGTTAAGTTCTGTTGAGAGCAGCAATTAAAGCAGGGGAGTTAAATTTGTCCAATTTGGGGAAACACTCATTTACAAACTCACACATCCACATATTCTGGCCCTGGATGCATGCCAGGCTGAAATCACCTGGGATCAAATACCCCAGCCCTAATCCATTTTATATCCTACATAGACCAGACCATCAGATGTCACAGAGCTGTCACAACGCAGGGAAATCATGCTCCTTTCTATCAGCTGAKTTTATTTCTTAGTAAAAGTGCAAGATGCAAAGTGCAAGAATATTGTTGTACATAAAGGGATCAGAGAGGGATTACACAAAAAAGATAGGAACTGCATACTGGTATACAAGAATCTAGTCATGTTCTGTCCTCATCTCACCTCATTTAATCTTAAATAAAGTAAATAATCCAATGCTGTATTACAGTTTGAAATCACCCYGCATAATACTTAAAGTTTTCTTACCTAAAAGTGCTGCTGTGCTGGCAGAATGTTTCCAAATCAATAGCCCAAAATTTCCAAAGCAATAGTTTTAGTCAAGTCTACTCTGTCTTTTAAGATGTCCAAGGCCTTCACAGTCTAAGTGCCTTGAGAATGTCCAATAGCATGCTCTAATCTTAATAACCTRCTAATTAGGTGCCACCAGCATCTGGTGTATGTCTTGTCCTTGCTAGAAGGAACTGGGGTTTTCACACACATAAAATCTCATTCAATGTGTCTTCATGCCAGTTTTAATATTTGTAACACAAATCTTAACTGTGCAGGCATGTGCAGAATWGTTTTGTGCCAGTCTGGTCCAGATCTACCACACCAACAAGTTGATTTATGGTGCAAAGCACATAGAGGAAAAGAAGTGTGAACAACGCAGATAGAACATTTTACAGCTATTAACAGGGTGCATTTACACAGATGAGTGAAGACTGTTGCATGTCCCTCCTGACTTAAGATTCCTATCATATGATAGAAGACTTCCAATCTTTAAGAGACAGTAATCTGAATTTAATCAGAAATGTTCTATTTTAATGCTGAATATTTAGCTTGATTTTAAACTCTTGAAATAAATGCATTTGCTGAGGTTTTTRACAATCACTAAAATTCATTGAGGGTAACACACAGCACTGAGTCCTTCTAAGAAAAAGGCCACATTTCACGTTTTTATGAGACATGCAATTCAAGATGATCTGATCAGAAACTGTTTTGGTTTTTGCCTGCTGAGGATCTGAATTGTGATCGATAGAATAACTCTTTGGTTCGAATTGTGCAGATTTATCAATCCATATATCCTGAGTTACACAGCAATTGCAAAAGCAGAACTTCAATTCTTGAAGCCATGTTTTCTAGATCTCTGYACCCCCAGAAGAGCTGTGAGTGGGTATAGAATGTCTGGGTCCTRGCCATGCCCCTCCCAGCTACTGCAGAAATTAACCTTGTCCTGGCCAGAACCAGGACACAAAGAATTTTTAAAAATGATCCATGACTATAAAATAAACTAGAAAGTGCAATTTTATGAAAATAGCACAATACTGCTCTAATGTGAAGGTGAAATGTGACAATTTTTTTGTTASGATTGGTTTTTTTCAGTGAAAAATGAAATTTTCACAATGTTTTCTCAGAACAAAATCTGGAGCTCAGGTTGCTTGTTTTTCAGAACTCGTTATAGTAGGATATCCATATATTCTTTAATGTGTATTCTTTAGTATATATATATATTCTTTGTATATTTATATATTATTTTTATATCCTTTTAAAATTTGTTTATAATTTATGTATTGTTTAATATATGTAATATATATTAATTTCAGAATGCATTTCACTAGTTCTTGGACCTGTTCAAATGAGGGTGATATTGCCTGTGTAATTCTGTACAAAACAAACATAGAGAACAAGGGGAAAACTACATCAAACAACACACTGATCAAAATGGGTACATGTGCATGGAGCTTTTCTAGGTTTTCAATTTCTGTTTAGCCTGCTTCAGGAGCACAAAGATGGAAAACGAGTAATTCTTGCATGTTTAAAATCAGGATTTAGATTTTACTCAAGTCTTTTGATATCTGGAATGAGAAAGGASCAAGGCAAGTGGTGAAATATTAGGTGGTGACACAGCATTTAAAAACAGTGCTAACTTCATTAAAAAAGAAAAGCTTCCCTACAGATAATATGAATATAATTTTCATGGCTGGAAAGAAAAGATCCTGTTTTGCATCTTTTCAGAAAATTATTCTAGCTCTTCAAGACATCCATCCATCCATCCATCCATCCATCCATCCATCCATCCATCCATCCATCCATCCACCCCAGTCAGTTTCTGCCGAGTCCTGTGTGACTGTAAGCTAATTTTTGCACCATGGACCAAAGTAAAAATCATTACTATTATCTTAAAGTAAGTGTAGTATATTTATTAGATTTGAATATTACCAATGCTTTTATTACCGAGTCTTGAACTTTTAACAGAAAATTTAATTTAAATCAGCCTTCATTTGAACAGTATTGGGTTTGAAAACATTGTAAATATTCACTCTAAAATAAATACTTTGCTATCTAGAAAGAGTTCACATGACAGTKGCTTATTTTTCTTAAAAACAAAGCAGACCACACCACCAAAGTKCTTCTTCAGGCTGTGAATTAATCCTCCTGGACCCACACAAAAAATAAAATGTTGAGTATCCAACAATTCCCAACRGATGATGAAGGACGTATTCTGACAACTCAAAGGCAAATTTTTTAAGGGACTTTTTAAGAAGGCACAGAGTGACAGGACAAATGGCATTAGGTTGTAGGATGGCAGGGTTAAATGAGGTTTTGGGAAGGAATTGTTCCCTGTGAGGGTGATGAGGCCCTGGCAAATGGTGCCCAGAGAAGCTGTGGCTGCTCCTGGATCCCTGGCAGTGTCCAAGGCCAGGTTGGACAGGGCTTGGAGCAATCTGGGGTAGTGGAAGGTGTCCCTGCCATGGCAGGGGTGGCACTGGATGGGCTTTGAGGTCTCTTCCCACCCAAAAGRGTCTGGGACTCCATGATTCCATGATTAATAAATGTAAAAATGTCACTTGGGACTAGATTGTGTATATTTTTCATTGCTTTAAATAAGAAATATTTTCCTAGGTGTGTGACCTGCTGTTGGCAGATCTGGGTATCATGAGGAGGAAGGTAGGAGGAGAAAGGAAAGGAGAAAGTGAGAGCTAAAGGCAAKAACAAGAGTGGGAAAGAAACACCAAAACCATGTGCATAGGAAAAGGGCAACTGCTTAAATCATACTTGTGTCATACAAGGATCCAAGATCTCTGAAAAACACCTCAGAGATAAGCATTTCTCCAGCCCAAGGCACTCAATTTAAGGCAAAACACTTCCAAAAATRTATTATTTACAGCATAAAATCTCTTGAAATCGACTTTCATGAAGTTGATAATCTCCACTGAATTCTAAATTATTCTTAAAAATTGCCTGCCTAATTTATCCTTTTCATCCTTGGATTCCCAGGCTGGGGAAAAACTCTGTATTTCTCAATAACTTCGAACAAAAAATGTTGAAAAAATGAGACTTTTTTTTTAGATATCTTTGGAAATTTTTTCATTCTAATTAGTTATGAAAATCAGTACATATAATTTCTTATTCTGTAGGAGAAAGATTTTTGGCAAGAAATACTGTGGTGTGTCTATGAGAAGGAGGGATTTCCTTTTTATATTTTTTTAATGGTTAAACCAGAAAAAATCACTGAAATGGACATCTGCAGCTAAATATGAAATACACAACACAGTAATAAAGACAATATTATTCTCAGTGGTCCTAACTAGAAATAAACCTCAGCAATCTTCTATTACCATTTCTTATGCTTCACTAATATGATTCATTTGAAAAAAGAGTCTATTTCCATAAAAAAACAACGGAAGCAATTAACTGGTCTCTATTCACCCACTTCTGAAGTAAAAAATAAAAAGTACACCCAGCACAGAAAATGCAACCTCTGTTATTTAACCATTTTAAATAAACATAGAGGACCTGCTCCTGGTAATCAAAGAATTCATGGGAAAACAAGGAAATAAAAGGCAAACCTGACGATTGCTCAGTGAGTAAAGTGGGCTTGGTTTAGTTTTTTATCTCCTTCCCTTTCCCTGCCGTTCCGCAGGTAAATTAACCCCCACTCCGAAGAAATTTAGAAGAGGCAGACTTGTTCCCAAAGGAACAAGTGGGCTCCTTCTTAATGGCCCTAAAAATCTCTCTTCTTGCATTTGAACTCATCCTCCTGTGCTCCCTGCTCTGAAAAAGGCAGGAAATTGTTAATCCTGCTTTTACCCAGGTCTCCAAGGGACTCAGATGATGGAAAACATCATCTGATCATGTTTTCCATCATCTGAGGAATGACTGTGGGACACGTGGAGCTGAATCCAGGCAAACAGAAAATCATCCTGCAATGTGTTCTTTTAATGGGAGTTCTGAATGTATGTTTGGTGGGTGTTTTAATGTTAATATATTTCTTAATGATGAACAAAAAAGCAACAAATTATTTAGACAGAAGTGATCTGAATTAAAGAGCCCATGGCTTTAAATTTAAGTGGTTTATTTTTCTCTAGATGTAGATACATAGAACAAAACACAGGGAGCATCCATGCAGCCCATTGCTTATGCAAAAATTTTCTGAAAGCTTCCAGAGGTAAAAGTATCTGAGGATACTTTAGTTTCTGTCTTCAGGGCCATGATGGTTCAGCAGAMTCCCCTGGTCCAGATAATTAATTTTTTCTGACATACTTTCTCATCCTGTCCTTGAACCACAGGACTCAGAGAGGGCAGGTTTAGACGGGATATTAGGAAGAAATTGTTCCCTGTGAGGGTGATGAGACCCTGGCACAGGGTGTCCAGAGAAGATTCCCTGGATCCCTGGAAGTGTCCAAGGCCAGGCTGGATRGGGCTTGGAGCAACCCGGCATAATGGAAGATGTCCTTACCCATGATGAGATCACCCATGGGTGATCACTAAGGTCCCTTCAAAGCCAAACAATCTGGAATTCCATGATTCTCTGATCTGTCATGGCCACAAGCTCAGTCACTCCTGTGAAGGAACCAGAGACACAACCCAACATTTGGGCAGGAATTGATTGCCAAGTCCTAAGGAATTTGTTTTCTAAGTCCAATGATGAAATTTGTGTCATATTACCAGCACAGTGTAGCTTGATATGTTGTCTGGGTCCACACTCAAGTGTGAAGTGATAAAAAACATCACAAGTCATAGTTATTAAATAAGTAAGTTGAATTATATATCCTGACAGAAGGAATGGGGYCACTTGTGTCCTGCAGAAGAGGCCAATCAAGCTCACTTTCTCCACTGGGAGAAAAAGAAAATGTGGATTTTTGAAATATTTTTCTCCAACAGGTAGTAGTTCAGTGGTAAATCCTTCAAACCAATTTTGGGAAATTTGGGTGTATTGTCATCACTCCTTCACAATGAAGAAATGAAATCAGAGACAGGAATAATGTACATATTTAATCAGAAGTGACAAGAGATAAAGAAAATGATTCCTTACTGAGCTTTCTGGAATACTACCAGTATGGAATTGGTGACCATGCCAGTCACATAGGCAGACATGATATGAGACTTAGGGAATGACACAAGAAAAGACTGCTCTGGTTATGTATTTTAACTCAAGTCAGGATGAAAATTGTTTATGGATTTTTATTTGAACTACAAGTAATGAAATGGCAATCCCAGAGCTATACATTCATAATCAACAGCAGCAATATGACACCTAAATGGCATTACTACACACTCAACAGCTGTTAATAAAATCTTATAAATTTCTAGAACCCYTTAGTACCTTTTTGCAAAATGTTCTGAGCACGCACTCCCACAGGGTGTCGTTCACACACTCCTGCTGATCCACCCCCACACCGTGTGTGCTGCCATCACACATCCCCTCTCCTGGCTCTGGGTTCTCCTCCCTGCACACCCTCCCTGGGAGGGAAGTGGTCCAGCTCTGATGTCAGAACCCAGGAAATTCCTCTGGCTGCCCTGGAGGGCTCAAGACCCTGCCCTGGAGGGCTCAAGACCCTGCCCAGGGGGCTCAGAGGCATTGGCACAGAGCCCAAGATCCCTGTGCCTTTGATTTTGACCCATGGAAAAACAATTACCAACCTTTATATGAAGAATTACAAGTCAAAAGAGTTTAAGTAGAATGATAGTTAGTTTGTCACGAGGTGAAAAACAGATTTTTGAAGTTTTTTAAATGGGGGCTTGGGGTCCCAAGATGGAGGAATTTGGGYGTGCCTTGTCCTTTTTCCTTCTTCTTCTTGGCCTCCATCTTCTGGGTGATGTTGGCACTTTTGGATTGGTTTAAGGTAGAAACTCACTGTCTAACATAGGTGATAGGTATTGGGAAATTATAGTAAATAATGTACATGTAGTTTTTAGTACAAAAAGCTAACACKGCCCCAAGGATGGGCAGTGTGCCTCAACTTGACCTGCCAGACAGACCTCAGCGGGTTGGAGAAAGAATGTTATAGATAAGAAACAATAAATAACCTTGAGAACAAGAATAGAAGAGCTCTGACTCCTTCTTCAACTGCTGGGCTGAGAAAAGAGACTTGTACATATCTCAGAGTCACTCTGACCAGCAGAGATTCCAAGACTCAGTGTCCTCCTGCTGCTCCTCACACCCACAGAGCCACCAACACCCTGGAGAGCCACGTCTGCCCAGCCAGGCTGGGGCCCTGCATCCTTCCCAGTCTGCTTTGTGAGACGTAAATACTGGCCTGGGMGTGTGGTGGTGTTTGAGGGTCCCCAGGATGAGGGAAGAGATGAGAATCTTGACTCCATGYTTCAGAAGGCTGATTTATTATTTTATGATATTACATTAAAAATGCTATACTAAAACTATACTAAAGAAAGAGAAAGACATCAGAAAGCCAGAAAGGAATGATAATAAAAAACCTGTGACTGACCAGAGTCCTGACACAGCTGGACCATGATTGGTCATCAAGTAAAAACAATCCACATGGAACCAATCAAAGATGCGCCTGTTGGTAAGCAACCTCCAAACCACGTTCCAAGCAGTCAGATAATTATTGTTTACATTTCGTTTCTGAGGCCTCTCAGCTTCTCAGGAGAAAAATCCTGGCAAAGGTATTTTTTAGAAAATATGTCCATGACATGGGAGGGTTTTGGAAAGTTGACTCCTGGGGTGTCAAACCCATGTTTTCTGCAGTCTGTTACCTTCCTCTCAATCCCCGCATCATGTATTTCCCATTCTTAATTTTTTCCTTCTTGAGCTGACTCCTTCTTTCATCCAAAGTCTCTTGATCATGCTCTGCATAGATCTTCACTTGGCTGATCATCACCATAAAAAAAACTTGTTATTTTCAATTTGCTCTTGATCATAACCAGTGTTTGGGCAAGAAACCTCTCAGAGGAGAGAGTTTTGGGTATTCTGGCCACACCATGTTGTATTCACACTTCCTGAGTTACCCAGAGGTGGACTGGGTGTTTGTGGCAAGGCYTTGATGCAGAGGGGCTCTTAGGGGTGGCTTCAGGAGAAAATTCCAGAARCTCCCTCATGCTCAACACAGTTCCAGGCAGCTCTGGGATGAATCTACTGCTGGCCATGCCTGAGTGGAAGAAGTTGACCTCCACCTACCCTTGGCAGAACATCCACAGCTGTCATTGGGAGAGGAGGATGAAGTGGAACAAGTCTTCTGATAGGACTTGTGACCAAGGCTGGAGCAGCTTCTCCTGCAGGATTAAMCCTGTGGAAGGGACCCATACTGGAGCAGTTTGTGAAGAGCTGCAGCCYTTGGGAAGAACTCAGTCTGGAGAAATTCATAAAGAGTTGTCTCCYATAGGTATGACCCCACACTGGAACAGTGGAAGCACCTGCTGAGGAAGGAGAAGCAGAAAAACCATGGGACACACAGACCACAATTCCTGTCCAASCCCTATTCCTGTCCCCTGTGCTGCTCAGCTTGAGGAGCTATACAAGCTGGGAGTGAAGCTGAGCTCAGGAAGAAAGAAAGGATAGGAAAAAGTTTGGTTAAAGTTTGTTGTTACTTCTCATTATTCTACTCCCTTGTTATTTGGTAATAAATGAATTYTCCAGAGCTGTCTATCTTGTCCAGGCTGGTGATGCGTGAGGGATATTTTTGTCCTTACCTCGCCCACCAGCCTTTAATCATTGTTTTTCTCCACTGTCACACTGAGAAAGGGGGAATGATAAAGCATTTGGTGGGCACCAGAAATCCAGCCAAGGTCAGTCCAACTCATGCAGATTACAAAAAACTGGAAAACAGAGACATAATGAAAAAGTAGAGATTTTATTAAAGACCTATTKAACTTCACAAAAATTGATGAGAAGATATTTTCAAAATGTTATTCACCTGAATGAAGAGAGCTTAGAGTTCTTGGTCTGGCAGAGCTCGATCAACTTCCCTTTATTTGTGTGGTTTATCTTGTTATTTCTGGCACCCTCCTACAGCCATTAAGTTAAATATGATGTTGCAGGGGGGTCGTGCTACCATGATGCTACCTGGTATTATTTCTGCATATATATCATGGCAWGACTTTAACAAATGCAGCACAGATACCCTACTCACTTCTTCTTTCACCTGGCATTCTGCCTTACTGATGCAGGTTTTATTTGTGGCCTTTTATGAATTCTACTTTTCTCTCAAATYCCCTACATCACACAAGTTTTGAAATAATTCTTCCTTAGGTGTATTAACTCGACATTTTCCAAGATCATTTTTGTTGTGTTGATCTTTCCTGCTCCCAGTATTACTATGTGCCTCTGCATTCTGTTTCCTTGTCCTTAGTTTTGATTTGCATGTGAGTTACCAAGGACCACAGGGTTCACTTAGCAGAGTTAACAGGTGCAGGTGGCATTTTCATCTTCATCAAGGTGTGTGCTTTCCCAAAATCTCTTCTGAACTTAGGCCTAGAYAAATACTGCTGTGTCTTTAAACTGTGTCTTTAAACCATCTAAATCAATCTAGTCCTTTATCAGCTATTTTGCTTKTTCTTGTGGTATGTAGTTGATATATGAAATTTTCACGTTCAACAAAACATATATTCTGCTTTTCAGTTACAAAAATCAATTAA
Organism: Cardinalis cardinalis; assembly: GCA_014549065.1. Classification (NCBI taxonomy): domain Eukaryota; kingdom Metazoa; phylum Chordata; class Aves; order Passeriformes; family Cardinalidae; genus Cardinalis; species Cardinalis cardinalis. The sequence goes on along the minus strand of JACDOX010000786.1, from coordinate 19,189 downwards.
TTTGCTAGTGAAAAACAACTTCTTACAGGTGAACCACTTGTCCTTATACCAAACTCTTAAATCAATGCTATTGTCTGACCAAGGCTAAATAAAACTGACATAATTTTTCACTGTTGCTGGTACTGGAAAGCTTTTTATTCAGTAGGGAAATCTTAACTAAGGAAAAAGCAATACAACACCTTTCGGTGAGTTCATCCAACAACTCTGAACAGTCTGTCTTTTGAAAATGAAAAGACACCAGAAGACAGGAGCTCTCCTAAATGCGTGGTTACTGTAGAGTGTGTAGGCAAACACTTTCTGTGCCAGWAAAGGCTGGGATTTAGTGGCTGTGCTCTGAGAAGAAACTCCAGTGAGATAACAGATGAGATGGCAGCAGGTGTAGGAGTTCCCATGAATAAAACAGAAGCAGCAGCAACAGARGAAGGAGCTGAGCAGCTGGGCTTAGGTACTCCATGTTGTCATTCTCTCACTGCAAGATTGCTTCCATGCATGTCTCATTGAAATTATTTTAGCYGGCTAGTTGGATTTTCCCCTAGTTTTGTCTGATAAGTGATTTTCCTTCCTAGAGATGTGTTTTGAGTTTATCATGGTGAATTTGGGAAAATGGCTGAGTAAAGTCTTTACCAAAATCAGCAAGTTACTCAAGAGAAAATATAAAGTTATATTCCTCTTCCTTTGGAGCTGCTGGAAGTGCTGTGGTACAAATCTGCTGACTGTACTGTGCATTTTTCTTTTGTTCTGTACTTCCCATTCATTCCCTTTGGTTCTTGGATGCCTTCACAGAAGACTATAAAGGATCTTTGTTGGGTTAATTCTCTTTATCATCTAAACATGTTATATAAAAAMAACTTCTCTGCAGGAGAGCACGGTTGGTAACATGGTAGAGTTTTCCATTTATGTTATGTGCATTGTAAAGTCTTGTCAGCAAATTGGATGCTAACAGAAGCACAGGAGAATCCTGTGTGTGGCTGAATTTCTAACAAAGGCAAACCCAACCAGTGGGCTACACTTAACTGGTTTAGTAACTGAAAACCACATTTACTGTTTTGCTACAAACACAGATGCTAGTGCTTCATCATGAGTCCCTTTTACCCAGGGGTGTGAGAGTGGGGGATTCTTGTGTGTAGCAGCAGATGGCACTTCTGCCTGTTTTAAAGCAGTCTYATTAAGAGATGCCACTGAGAAAAACTGCACGGACTTCATTATTTTTTTTGATAATGTGTAAATTTGGAGAGCATTATCAGCAGATTTAGTCATGCTGTGAGAAAAAAATAAGTATGMTTCATGGTTATTTCCAAAATCAGGTGTCTCCTTTGCTCAATTCTCATGCCATGAAAAAGCTACAAAAGAAAGACAAGCAACTCTGGACTTCTTTATGGAATTACATAAAGTTACATTGCAAATGTCATGCATAATTTTTCTTAACTGCAAAGAGGTCTGTAAAAGTTTGAAAATATAAACTGTTATGAAATATCATATTTTTCTCCTCTGAGAAAAAAAAAAGACAAAATTTTAATTTCAAATTAAATGARGACTTTTCAATCCAAATTTCAGCTCAGAACAGTATTATTGTTGTTTCTATTGTTTTTATCAGCCCATAAAAACATGGAAAGACTAGTCCAGGGATTGTGCTGAGGCTGTAAGAATTTGTTGTTCCTGTTTCCTGTCTTGCATAAGTAGCTAGGCAAAGAACTGAGAGCTTGCTAATACCTGACTAAAACTCCTTATTTCCTCATGTAGCAGCAAATGGCTGCCCCAGATAGAGCAGGTCAGGTAGGTAATGCATATCTGCATGTACTTCAGACATGGAGAGCAGCACAGRCAGCTCTGTCAGGGATATAAACAAGCATTTTATGTTCCATTAGTCCCCTGGATTTTATTCTCACTTTCTCCAAGAGAAACAGGCTTTGATACCATACCTGCACTGAGTTATAGCCCATTATACTGAGAAACCTGAGCAATAAATTTGCAGGCATTCACACATCCCTCAAACCACTCAGCTCTGAGGTGCTTCACTCAGCATCACCTTCCCTGCAGAATGCACTAATTGACAAGTCTTCTGGAGTCCAGGAGAGATCTAAGGTGCACACAGAGAGGAAAAGGGAGAGTTGAGGCTCTTTGGTGTCACTGTCAAGGGGATGGGACCAGGCTTTGCTCTSTGGGGCCCAGCAATGGCACAACAAGGGGAACAGGCAGGAATTGATGTGTAGGAGGATAGAACATAGAATGTAATCTTCTCCCCTAAAGAGTTGCAGCTGAGCCAATTACYAAGGATTAGGAGCAGGCCTGATTTTAACAGGCCGCAGCTGTAGCCAATAAGAAGAGTGTTATAAAAGASTGGATTGGTTGGTTGAGGGGAACTGGAGTCAGTTGGGTACTGCAAGGACAAGGAAGAGTYAGGGCTTAGAGGAGCTGCCTGCAGGAAACATCAAGGYGGTACAAAACTYTAGCAATAYRGAACCCTTGCAMTATAATGACAATGGRGCTCTTGCACTRTAATGATAACATTTATGCCCAGGAAGTTTCACCTGGGCATGAGGAAGAACTTTCCAGTGCTGTGAGAGAGCATTGAAAGAGACCAGGTAGGGGGTGAAGTCTTCCTCACTGGGGATRTTCCAGAACCATCTGGATAATCCTGTGCTGTGTGCTCTGGGATGGCCCTGCTGGAGCAGAAAGGTGGGATCAGATGAGCACTGTGGGCCTTTCCAGCCTTGTTTGTTGWGTGATTGTACAGACAATGAGACCTTCCAGCCTTGTGCTTGAAACTCCCTCTCRTGAGCTGCTGTTTCAGCCCCCAGCAGCAGAGCACCTGCACATGACTCAGAGCTGGCAGCTGGGAAACCCAGAGCAARTATTTTAACTTACAGCTGACCACCTTATCTTTGAGCTGAGCCTGACATGTCCATTTTTTTTTGACCCTTCAAGTGGGGCAGATTTTTTTTAATAGTAGTAAGAAGAGTAGTTAGCTCTGTAGCAGCAGGGATTTGTAGTAGTATCACAGAAGCCTAGAATCACAGAATCAGAGARCCASAGAATAGTCTGAGATGGAAGGAAGCCAAAAGCATCATTCAGTTGAACCCCTGGCCCTGCACAGACACCCCAACAATCCCACCCTGGGCATCCCTGAGGGCATTGACCAAACAATCCTGGAGCTCTGGCAGCCTTGGGGCTGTGCCCATTCCCCGGGGAGCCTGGGCAGTGCCCAGCACCCTCTTAGGGGAAGAACCTTTTCTAGAAATCAGCCCAAACCGTGCCCTGACACAACTCCAGATGTGCCCTTTGATCCTGTCTAGTGGTCACAGCAGAGAGGAGATCAGTGTTTCCCCTCCTCTTCTCATGAGGATAGTTTATTATTATTGAAGATAATGGATTATTGGATTATTGAAGAACTCAGTGAGGTCTGACTTCAGTCTCTTCTCCAGTCTGAACAGATCAAGTGCCCTCAGCCCTCCCTAGAAGTCTCCCCCTCCAGCCCCTTCCCCATCTTCTTAGCTAAGGTGATGAATGCATTTTTATAAACCCATGTTTTATAATTTTTTCTGAAAACTAAATGAGTGTTCTTCTCTTTTAGGGCTGAACAGGCTCATCCCTCTCAGRTGATCTGTTTTTTCCASAGATTTGTAGCCTCCTTATACTTCATACTTTTTGGTCTGTAAAAGCTGATATTGTTTGTGGATGTGCCTATTATGYGGCAATCCAAATTTCTGGTCAATATTAATTTTTATTTTGTTTTCTTTAGATGATAAGAATTCACAAACAGAAGGGAGCTCCTCTAAGCCCACATCTTTAGCCACCTGAATGGCTTCTTTCAATGCCTTCAGTCCCATGAGAGTTTTCCAAGTACTTTTTTTTTTTTTTAAGCTTTCACTTCCTCCCACTTGTCTTCCACTTACACAGAAGACTATTTTTCCCCACTGAAAATATCAACGTTTAATGCTTTGTTGGGCCAGCCCTGAAGAAACCAAAATTGACCCAAGGTGTCAAATCTGCTTTCTTCTTTTTCCTGCTCTCCCACCCTTTCCCATAAATTAAAGCAAGGTTGAATAAAAACCTTGCTGTGAGTCCTATAACAGGTAGATCTCTGTCAACATTTTATTATGCCTTTTCATCCAAGGTTTGAGAAGTTTGAAAAGTTGGCAAAAAATTTCTCTTTTAACCAATTTTACCAATTAACTTTTAGTGTCATCATAATTATTACACCTTATGTGGGTAGACTCTTCACCTGGGAAGGGATGAAAAAAAAWGAATAGAAGAAAACAATAATGAAAGGAGCACTTGTGAAGGTTCAAGTTATAAAGTGCCAATGGATGTACCTGATCAATTTTCCCAGTTTTGGGTTAAGACCAAGTGAATGTAATTTCTATTTGCCTGCACTGATCAAATAGCTGAATAGTAAAGATATTAGAGCCTTGATTCTGATTTCCTTCTACAACCTCATCCTATGCCAATATATCTGTCATAATAACATCCAAGTACCAAGGATATGACCACCATAGATACTGATTGTATAAGTAACTGGATAAAAATGGAAGATATAGGATTTATTTCCTGTTATTAAGCAGGTATGTGCWTTTTTTCAATATATCAGATTTTTATCTACATCTCTGTTGTAATACCAAGAACACTACAACACTTTTTGTTATCATTACTCTCTAACTACACACAGCTGTCATAGAGATGAGGAAATCAGTGAAAGCCAAGTGATTAACTTCAGTTGTGAGACTGTGGGAAAGAACCTGTTTCAACTTTACCAGGTGCTGCTTCTCCTGAAAAATCTTCAGCCATGTGAGTTTTTCACATGTGTAACACCACCCAAAAAGCAACCAGCTCCTTATAGCATTCCACTTATGCTTTGATGAGCATCTTCTGCACACCTTGGCCTGCTGAGGTCTGAAAAGGCCACTCACAGAGAGAGAGGTGAGAATGTTCTTTACAGTGCACACTGGGAAGTGTCATTCCGAAGATAGTTCAGCTCTTCACTTCTGGACTGTTTTATTTTATTAGTTTAGGGTCCCAGGTCACCAGCAAAGTGATTTGTGTGCAGTCTGCCCAGTTCAGGTGTCTGCTCCCAGCCAGGTATTGAGCAGGGATTCCCAGCAGAGCCCTGTAAAACTGCCCAGAGCTCTCCCTCTCCATAATAACTTCTTTTCAGAGCACCTTGGAAGGTCTCCTCTCTGGTCAGCAAAGGTGTGGGAGTGTCTGGACTGGCAGTTCTCCCTGGGACAAAGACCTGCTGGCTGCAAAATGTGCTCTGAAAAYGGTGTGCAGACCAGGAGGCCCCAGTGGGCTTTGCAGGGCAGGATTTCAGCTGGAACTGCTGGAAAACAGGCCATCAGGCCTGGGCTGTGATATCAGATGAGTATCAGCCTCAATKAATCATTTTATCTCATGGAAGCTCCCCTCCTAGCTGAGATTGGCCTTACACCCAGGGCTGGTTCCCACAGGAGCAKGTATCACAGTGTGGGCCATCCATACACCTCTCCAAGGAAGATAAGACTCACAAAATTCCCTGGCTGAAAGCCTGCAAAAACAAAACAAAGTTCTCAGACCTAGCCTAATCTTAACTTCATTCCATTTTATTTCAACACCCAGAAAYCAAAGAAGGCTGTTGAGAAGAGAAACCCACTCAATGTCAGTAAATTTAACACCTTTTCTAACTGCCACCAAGAAAAACACTGAAAAACRCTCGTATTTTCAACTCCTGTATTTCAAGTTGCTCTATTCTTTATGGCCATCTATCCACAAATTTTGTGAAACAGAGGAAGAGTTCTATTATGACTTGGAAACCTATATTTCCTTCTCTTTTATTTAGCTCAAAATTTTTGTCCCCATGTCTCTATACTGCTGTAGGCTCAGTATAAATTCTTCCTTATTGTCCATTTCAAAATATCCTTAGTCTGGAAGTTCTATCCCCTTACMTTTGCCACCCTTCAAGAGATTTGACAATTACTTGACAATTGAAAGKTCAACCTGACTGAAAAAGTTGAAAAAATACTTGATAACTAGATTTTCTAAATTTGAGTATCTTCAYCTTGTCCTTTTTCCTTCTGTTACTTCATAGAAACAAAGAAAAGGGAAGAAGGGATAAAAAAGAAAAATGAGATGGGAAAGAAGAAATATCTAGGACATGGAAATAGTATTTTTTTAGTAACTGATTTGGGTTTTTTTAATCAGCTTCATGGCTATCTCAACCAACATAAAAGTTTGAATCAACTCTCTTCATTATGCAAAACTTGAGAAGATTTACTGCAGCTGTCTCCTGATGTGTTTGTACTGAGTGTGGGATGGAGAGGAGAAAAGAGGAAATGAATAATGAGACTCTCTGTCTCTGACGTGCCATCTGAGGTTAAAATCATCTTTCTCCAGCTTGAGGAGCCCTTTGCCACCCAGTTTTCCTCTTGACTCCTTGAAAATATTTTAGAAACAACAATGGCTCCTCTGCAATGCATCTCTCAGCCTGATTGCCACCTGATTTGAACGGGCTGCTTGAAAGCACGAACAAACCAGGCTCAGGAGGTTCCTCTGCCAGGTGCATCTTGAGCCCCCACACAATGCAAAAGCAATTTAACAAGRGTAAGTGAAAAACTGGGGAAAAAAAATTGGGTGTAATCATGATTTTTATGCCAATCTATGTATCGGTAATTGAAAATTGATGTCATAAGATCATGGCTTTGCAACTGATGGGTAGTTTTTCCTTGAAAGGTTCCCCTCTTCCAGGACATTTGGAACAGGTAAAATGTTGTCAGTGCTATTGTTTTTAGAGAAACCTTGAATTTGCAAATACCACTCCTAAAGGTCTGTACTGAAAAATAAATATAGATGGGTACAATCATAAAAAAACAGAAAATGCCACTATTTGGTTTGTGATTGCCCRGACAAAAATGACAGTTGTACTTTGGCCTTCCTTCTGGAGAGAATCACAAACCAGGATGGTTTTATGATTCTCCTGAGGCCCCCTGAGTTGCACAAATTTAAAGCAAGGGCTTTGTAGGCACAGGGCCCTCCACGGGTGTGAGAAGGAGGAATGCTGATTAATGGAACCGAGGGACCAATAAAAAACTCTTCAATCTAACACAGCCAAGTAAATGAAGACAGTACRCATAAATCAATAACAACATTTCCATTTCATTGCCCCCCAGAAATGCTCAACAGCCAATTTTTTATCAGTGAGTAAAAGTGGAGGTGGGAGGCTCTAAAGTAACTCAGTTGCAGAAGCCCTCAAGAAGTGCATTCCAGAGCATTTAAAGAAAAAAAAAAAAAGCATTGTGTCAACACTCAGATCATACTGATACTCAGCTGTGTTGATTTTGAGTTGCAACAGAAGTTCTCAGGGCCTTGTATTATCTCTAAAGTGTCTGGAGATCACGCAGTAACTTGGATAGTTTGAAATCACATCACTGTGCTACAACAGAGATGGTATTTATAAATGGAAACATTCATAAAAGGGAAACATTTATAAAGGTTACAAAAATGACAGTGCTGCCTTACTATGGCATGGAAAAAACAAACCAAAGTGAAAGCCACAAACCAAAGCAAACAACCAAACAAAACCATGACACAGACAGGAAAAAAAGAAGATCCCTGGACGGGATAGCAAATTGCTCTTGAAATATAGAACAGATCCATGAGCTTTAGGAAGCAGGAATCCCAGTTTCATAGAAAGCAGTGTGTTCAGTAATGACCTTCAGAAATTTCTCAAAAGCAGAAGARAATCCTCCTTCAGAAACAGTCTACGGAAGATTATGAAGTGTGAGACAGAGACAGTAAGAGATGCATTTATTTTGGAAGTGTGGGTTGTCTCCACAGGCTTCYGTGGATCCAGGAGGGATCAGCCTTGCAGAAGTCTGGTTTGCTATTTATTGTTCCTCATAAATCAGTTTTTGAATGAGTTAGAGAATCATAGAATCAGATTGGAAAAATCACAGAATTAAGTTGGGAAAGGCCTCTAAAATCAAATCCAAACCTATGATTTCTTATAAAGAGAATTTTGACCTCTGACCACCAGTCTTCCACTCTGTTGGGGAAAAGGATGTGAGTACATGGCAAGGGAAACTGGAATTCAAGCAGGGACTGGAAGTTAAGACCCAGCTTAAAAGCTGGAGAATTACAAAAGTCAGAAAATCACTTCTGATCTGCTACACGACGATGAGGAACAGAAAAATTCACAGGTGCATTTTGCCTACAGGAAACTAGTCCTATCTCTACCTCCTACTGAAGAAAGCACATGTAGAAGCTGTAAGAGATTGATCATCCTTCTAGGGTATTTCAAGTACAGTTATAAATTAGAGATGCATYATTCTGTAAAAGCTTTTTATTTCTAGGAGGACCTTAAGAATATACAGATTTTCTGAGTCCTCATTATATAGGATTCTGCAAACCTATATACCACCCTGACTAYCCAATACAGAYGGACCGTGAAAAGAATTATATAACCCTAGGTCAGTAGAACAGCATTAATGGGCATTTTGGTGGTCTCAAAGTAATTTTTTGGAGTTGAGATTTAGCCTGGTATAGCAAGGCCAGTGTGTTTGGAAGAGTTCCTGCTGACTGTCACATACCATAGTGCTGCTCTCAGCTRAAAGATGCAACCATTCAAATGCATTTTGGGTGCTTGGACTTGTAAAAAATTGACAGTATTCATAATAATGATCACATAAAGTAACACGATAAAAGGAAATGACTTCCTGTAAAAAATGGAAAACTATTCTCTAAAGTTCCTTTTTTGTTTCCTAAGAAGAAAGTTACTTTTAGTTTCTATTTAGTGACAACATTAAACATTCCAGTCATGTTTAGAGCAGAAACCAAAGATGACAAGCCCTATTTACTATGCAAGCAGCACAATCTCCAAGGAAAGAACTTTCTCATATTAAATGTAATATTTGGTTCGAGTTCCAGGGAGTTGAAATTTTATTACTGCATTCCTTCAAAACAACATGAGCCTTGTAACAATTATTAATGATTACAATCAAGGTCAAGATAGGTGACATTTCCTATGACCTGGCCTGAAATCTTAGGATTTTCTTCCATATCCCTGGACTTTGCATTTGTCAGACCAGGCTTCAAGTTTTCATGGCTAAGGGATTTCTTGGGGGCATGATGTGAGCTTGGTATTTTGTTTACTTGATATTTTTCCTCTGTGCTCTCCTTGGGAAAGTACAATATCTTAAAGTGTGGGAAATACACACCCATCACATGTTGTGGGCTACCRAACAGATATTTAACAAAAATTCTATTGGTCTTATTACCTCAAAGCCAATCTCTTGATCAGGTCTCAAACCATTAATAATTAGCAGTATTAGCTTGGCCATCTAATTGTACCAAAGGAGCTTCTGATGAGAAGCCTCTACTTGTAAATAAAATTGTAAATGCACACTTGAATGATATTTTAAGAGACCTGGGTGTCTTTTATACCTCACTCTTTCTGGTCTGTCCTTTAGGAGCCCCTCACCATTACCTGAAAAAGGCACCTGCTAGAAATGAAAATAAAGGACAAAAATAATCACTAGTGGTTTTTGCAAATTATTGATTGCAGCTGCAGCAACTTAACACATAGGATTACCTAATCCCTGCAGCAAATTCTCTTTATACTCAACACCTGTATCTGCAAGGTTATTCTTCTTGTTCTACTGAACAGTGCTGTGTTTTGGATTCTTTCTATTGGGGAACTTCTTAGTGTGTTAGGTAAAGGGTTCTTGTTTCAAGTCCTAAAAAAGGCACTTCCTAATCACCACACTCACCTGTTTTCTGTAAGACTAACACCTAAAACCTTGCTTTTGCATTTAGTTCCAATTCTAGATACAAGCAGAAAGGATTATTATTCCTAACACACTGCAAAATAAATTTTAGGGGAAAAAAAAGCAGGGGGAGATATGCAGGGTGAAGAAGAACAGTCTCAAGGTGTGTGTACACCCAAGGGATAGGATGTCTAATATTTGGCCATTTGCTCTTAAATGATAAAAAATAAGGAAGAGTTACACTGTCAAAACCAAAAATGTAGCAAACAAAGGACATTATTTAGTTGTTAGATTAACTGTTTTATAGAGTTCACACATCCCAATTCTCTGCAGATTGTTAATGCACACTGCACATTGCTGTTGATGGATTTCAGGATAATGATATMATAAAATTCTTCTCATTCAAGCTTCAATTTAGTAAATACAGACTTTTCTTAGTACTTGGGAATATCATGAAATTCAAATCTGAGCTCAAGCTAAGCACCATTATGAGTTAACCCCATTAAAAAAGGAACACAACACAGAGGAGAAAGGTAAATGTCAGAGGAATTAAAAAGTTTTTGATGATTTTTTTACACGTTTCATATAAAGCAGATATGAATGTGAGAGTTCTTGATTCCCTTGTTTCTTCAGTGACGCTTTCCTGATCAGGTGCAAGATTAGAAGGGAATACCGTGGAAGTGGTAACTGATGATAGGATATTATTCCATTGAAGATAACACATTTACCAAGCTTATTGAAGTTTAGTTCACGGTGCTTTGAATTAGTGGAGTTTCCTGAGGTAACCAAAGAGAAAATAATGGGATTTAAAAAGTACAAGAGGCTAAACCTAAAATATATTCATTAATTACTCCCCAATTTAGTGCTYCACTAAGAGAGTCTCCAAACCACGAGGTGCTGGTTCACTCCCACCCTCCTCCAACCACAGCAGCCTTCATCTTCTGTAAATTACAGTAGTATTGGGGTGTCTTGCCTCTTCTATCCAGCAAAGAAAGCTGCACTAGTTCCAAGAGCTCAGGTTTGGCGCATGAAACAACCACAGCCATGGCTCTTCCACAGCTTATTTTGGTGAATTTTTGTATACATATATGTATATATTTATGTATTTTCAAGACTTGTTACATGGGAGGGGAAGAAAAGGCTGAGCAAAAGCTTTATTTGAAAGGATTAGGAAGGCACCTTAGTAAACTGTTGTATTGTGTTTTTGTACATTGCAGTTGTGATGGTTTGTTGCAGTTTCCCCGTGATAATGGTTCCACCCCTGCTACCTCCTCCTTGTCAATCCCACTGCCTCCACTCCTTATCCCCTGGAAAGAGCTGTGTCTTCCCTCCACCCTTCCCCGGTGTCCTGTCCGTCACTCGCCAACCCATCCCCTCCCTCCAGAAACTTCTCCCTGGGGCATCGAGTGATAGGTTCAGGCGGCGGGGCCCCTCCCCCGAATTACTCTCATTGGTTCCCCTGAATGTCTGTACCCTGCTGATCCCGCCCTTCTGTAGCCCAATTGGTGCATGGGCGAGCCCTTCCTCTGTGTCCTCGCAGCCCGGGGTCGTCTGTCGGCTGGACCCGCTGGGTTACGGGTTTCTCTGCCAGCTTCCCTCGATAAGCCTGCGCTTTCCCCTTCGTGGCACAGTGTCTGGCCCGTGCAAGGCGAGAGCCTTAGCCGCCCTCCCGAGGAACGGGAGAGTGTCCCCTGCCCTCGCTGTGCCGGAGCGAGCTGGGTGACTTGGAGGGGCTTGGAGGGGCACAGCGACAGTAAACAGGGTTTAAAAGGAACTTGCTTAAAATAAGTCTTAAGGATTTCTTGCACCGTTGTAACCACTACTTGCACACTAACTGGAAWGATGTGGCTCTCATTAGTCCCAGCAAAACAGAAGATAAAAAAAGAAAAAATATGTACCATAAAGCAGAGAGTGATTTTAACCAGGGACACCAAGTATGCACTGAGTCAGTACAATCCTAGTGTGAGTGAAAATGTTGTAAGTGGCTGCCGTTGACACTAAATTTCCCTGCTGCTGCTGGGTTATGTCTCCAGGCCTGATGATGCAAAGGCTTTTCAAGTGCAAAACACTTCAAAATACTTGCATATAGCTACATTAAAATCTCTGAAGATGCCTAAAAAGGTGTATGCCAAATCTCTTTTCCCCAGTTAATTTTGTGCTTATTTAACATGTTTCAATTAAGACACTGAAAGGTAACAGTTTCTCTACACTGAGCATCTTCCCATTTATTCTTTTCCAGAGAGCACACTTGGAATATATCACTCACTGCTGCCTTTTCTGCTGCTGTGCAGGGCACTTAGATAACAAAGCCACAGTGGGAGAACCAGTAAGATACAAATTTGAGTGCAACTTTAAATTGAACGTGGAAAAGAGGCCATTGCTGGGAAGCATGAAAACCCTCAAAGAATAAAAATCAAAAAGGAGCTCAATGCTACACATAAGAAAATTATGAAAAAAAAACCTCCTTAATATTTTTAAAAGCTGTGTGGTACTCTATAATGGAAGAGGTATTCTGTTACAGTTTCAGATGAGGTGTGTTGAAAGAGCCMGGGCTTATACAGTTTGCAGCCTTGGAGTTTGCCTTCTTGCTTCAAAGCTCTGTGCCAGCCTCAGGCTCCATGGCTGAGGGAAAAGCAGGAGCGTTCCCTGTGTACGTGACCCCGTTTACGTGCAGCCCTTCAGGATCTGCAGCAGGCACTGGAAATGTGCTCAATCTTTACCAAACCCAGGCAGAGATTCCAGTGGCCAGATAGCAGCTCTGTTTATCAGCCTGTAAATAAAATTCACTGATAAAATTGGCCTTTTCTTCTTTTCCATAAATCTCCCCTCTGGATTTCTTTCCTTTTTCCTAACAACTGTCACAATGCTGATGAAAATCAATCTCTTTGCCTTTTTGAACCTGGTGTCTCTTACAACAGCAATCTTTTATAAAACCAAAGAAAGAAGAGCTGTGCTTTAAGGGGATGGCTTGGTAGATTTTTAGGGTTTCTTTTTAATAAAACCCARTAATTCCAGATKAGATAAGCAACAAAAAACTTTYGCACYTAATAGCTGAAACAGTTGCCTTATAAATAGGTTTGGAAGCAGCCTGAATTATTTCAGGGCACTTAAGTGGACTGTACCCAGCTGCAAGTTTAATATCCAAAATAATTCTGCTGATACTAGATTTTTAGATTCCCTTACYTAATTTGTAAAAGGATGACATCAGCTGTAGACTTTCTGGGATTTCTGRGTGTTGAAGGGTAGTTTATCTACGTTTTTCAAATACACTGAAGCAGAGCATACTTCAATGGGTACAGCACAAGGCATGATTAACCAAGTTCTGGTTGCTAATGCTGGAAATGTGATTTCGTTTCTTCACAACATTTGAAAACTTGGATTCACCTCTACCTGGTTTCATTTTGCATAAAATCCACTTTTCAAAACAACAAATAAGCAAGCAAAAGCAAAGCAAATGTAGAACTGTGAGACCTGCTTGTCATATTCATAATTCTTCTTTTTTTCTGTTTTACCTACCCTTTCTGTCACTCTCATTCCATAAGCAACCATCAAAAACCCTCATTTAATGCTTCTTTAACACAGTGAAACCCAGGGAAATGCAGMTATCCCTAGAGAGCAACTCAATGACCACTGAAATGGACTGGGGGAGGGTGGAAAGGAGTTATTGTTATTTTTATTTGAATTCCRTTCCTAGCTAGCAAAGAGAATCTAATGACTTCACACCAGGCATTCTCCCACTGTAGCACTGTAGCATTTGGGAGCATAGCCCATAATGGGGCGTAATTGTGGCCCATCACATCCAAATTATTTTTGCAATATCAGAACTCTCTGAATGCTTCACAAAAAGGGAGAAAAAACTGACCAATCACAAAAATGCCTCAGGACATTACCAGAAAACAGTGAATGGTAGATAAATATACATTATGCACCTGCCCAAATTTTCAGAGCAAAATCCATTCTCTGTAATGTTTTCCTGCCTTGAAAAATGGTCTCTTCAGAACAATATTGAAAAGGATAATGTTAAATGTGTTTTATTTSCCCTTATTATGGCTGTGATAAGTCTCTATGTGCAGCATTCTTTCTCCATCAATGTGTATTCTATGCCCACAAAGATAGACTTCATTAAGGGTTTGTCAGCCCATTCTCCTAAATGTTATCTCACTGTTATCCCACAGGGATAACACTGGGACAGACAGTGATAAGTGTGTGACCAGAAGCTACATCAAAAGAAAATTCTGGTAGTAAAAAATGGTAGTAAATACAGTGTTGTTGGACCCTTCAACTTGAGTGATGACAAATGTGTAAATATTTTGCCATGACCATTGAGTTTGGTGAATAACCAGTCAAAATAATACCTGTATGTAGAACAAAAAATTCACAGGAATCCAGAGAGCCATATTTTCACTGAAATTACTGTGACTTGGGGAGATCTGATGACATCAGCCACRGCCAAAGACACTTTTTCCAAGCAAGGGGCTAGGTCTACTTTAGTACCTTAACAGAATAAGTGGTCTCATTTGGTTTAAAAAATCAGCAATATTTCAAAAGGGRCATTAATAAACAGTAATGAACACTGAGAGCAGGGCAACCACCTACCACAGAATCATTAAGGTAGAAAAAGACCTCCAAGATCATTGTGTCCAACCCCTGACCAGACAGAATACATCAGCTAAACCAGAGCACTGAGTGCCACATCCAGTRGTTTCTTACCTTCCAGGGAAGTGGCTCCACCACATCCCTGGGCAGCCCCTTCTGATGCCCGACCRCACTTCCAGTGAAGAAAATCTCCCTCTTACCAACCTGAACCTCCTCTGGTACAGCTTAAGGGTATTTTGTAGTCAAAGATTGCAGTCACAGACTGTGAATAGATGTAACAGAACATGAAAACCACGTGACAGAATTCTGAATTTGACAGGTAACTTATCTAGTGTTTTACAGRTGGATTTGCTTGGCCRACCTATTTTTTTCTATACAATGTTCTAAATTCTCATTGTTCAGTGTTGCACAATTTTTACAGTTGCACAATTCTTAACAGTATTTTGCCATCATAATTCTTTGGATAGGTAAAGAGTAGGACATAAAACAGAGTAACTTTGTTTTCCTGCTGTTTCATTACCCTTGAACAWTAGGGGAAAATTGCCCAGAAAYGTACATTTTAATAATAGGTATGGTGGTCACTGAGAGGAAAAATGGAAGCACAGAAGCATTTCTAGTTCTGTAAATCAGCCTTAGAGAAGCAGATGGAACCATGTCCTCCMTCGGATAAAACTACYATCTCCATGGTCAGGGCGTTTCAGGACAGCTGCTGGAACATCTGATGAGCTGTTTAGAAGGAAAATTAGAGGCACCTTGAATTGCTGTGATGGCCCTGAGCCCTTACCCTGATCTAGGAGCATTTATTTCACAGGAATTTGTCCATACGTAATAAAAGGAAAAATTCTAGTCTTATCCCATGGTGGGTGGCTAAGAAAATATCCAGGATAAAAGCTCAAATAATGATGGATATTTTGTTCATTGAATTCTCTGTAAACTACTCTGAAATAATGGACACAAGAGATGACACATATCCTTGGAAAGCATCAGTCTGAGAAATCAAATTTGTAAGTCATGTTTCCAGCTAGAAAGATCAAAACCCTTGTYATAGGGGGGAGAGGGTGGGTGAATACCTTGAAAAAACCCTTTAAAAATGAAAACTAAACTCCCTTTATAGGAGATAATTCTGTAACTGTGCTTGGTCAAGGAGAAATAACTGAATATTTTTGAAAACCCCCTTGGAGAATTCAGCCACCAGGATATTTTCTTCTTTTCCTGCCCAAACCACTGTTTTTGTTTTGGTGCCACTGAAGTGAGAAAGAACTGCGTTGGGTAGACCCATTCAGTATCTAAACCTTGTACATCAGGCCAGGAAATGCAAGATTCTGAAATGAAACTAATTAATTTTGCTCCCTCTGCTTCTCTTTGCATTTCAAAACTAATATTTTTAATGGGTGCCAACTAGAAATAGTTACGTTGTCAAAAATTTGACCAAAAGGCAAAGGTTTGACCCAAATTCCARTTCAGTTCCRAAAGAACATTAAAACTTCCATAAACCAGAACAGAATAACTTTAAAAGACTCATGCAGTTCAGCATGATTTTGATTGTCTTTTCTGCCAGATTTATAAATAAGGGAAGAGAGGCCCAGAGCATGCAGATTTTCTAGATGCAAACCAGAACCTACTTGGATTTCTGTGCTGTGAGGTCAGCCCCCAACAGTGCTCATAAAGATTAATTCATTAATTAATCAAGATAGCTGAATTTTTAAAAGAGGGTAAACATGTCAAAGATTTTTGAAGGCTTAAAAGTAAGAAAAATTCCTAAGCCTGAAAGACTTAATGGGATTTCTCAGTCCATCAGTGCAAAAAATGTCTTCTTGTGGAGGAAATCAGAGGTGGGGTGCTCCTGCCCTTGGGTATCRCTGAGTAACTCCACCTCAGGAAGCTTTATCTGGGCTGTTTTGGGCCATCTCGCTTCCGACTCCTGCTTCCCCTGAARCCTCCCATCCTTTCCGTGCTGTTTTATGTGGAACTCAGCAGCTTTGGCACTTTCTGTGTTTAACTCTCCCCACAGGGACCAGCAGAGTGTGAAGTAAACACTGTGCTCTTGTTTGCAGTGTATAGGAAACCCAGGGAAAGGCTCCAGTCCTGGCATCCTTCAGGGAGGCTTCTCCGTTGCCAAGCTGGGAGCACAAAGATACTCCAGCAAATATGGCTTTGGTAGGGCTTGAAACTYCCCTCATTTCAGAGAGTCTCTAGCTATAAAGGATCTGCTAAGGAGCATCTCTCCAGCTCTACCCCTGCAGTTACAGTGTTTGCAGTTTGCCAGCTGATTTGAAGGTGAAAAAAATGGCCTGAAGGAGGGCTCTGGCAGCTGAATGCAAACTGGGCAGGCCTTAGCCTATACCYAAGTGCCCAGAGGTAGGAGAAGCCAGGAGGCTGAACGTGGTGTTCAGTTTTCTCCTCCTGCCTCACATTTTGTACCACATTGATTTTGACTCGATCTATGCAGTTTTATCAGCTGGTTACAGCCCCCTGCTCCACAGACARGTTTCAACCAAC
The DNA here is from genome assembly GCA_014549065.1 of Cardinalis cardinalis. Lineage (NCBI taxonomy): Eukaryota > Metazoa > Chordata > Aves > Passeriformes > Cardinalidae > Cardinalis > Cardinalis cardinalis. Next base: position 2,360 of record JACDOX010000786.1, on the reverse strand, counting down.
CTCCACATTATATTGAGAGATGTTTGCTTTTATACCAGTACTGCCACTCCTCACTTAGCTTTGTGACACGGCATGAACACAAACTAACATTATAAAGCTAAGCATCAGTAGAGAGAGGTCACAGGTGTGTGGTTTTCTTTTGGGCTTTTTTTTTGAACCATACACTCTTACAAGTGGCCTCTAGGATGAAGATGCAGTTTGAATAGGAAAAGTCTGGGAGTGTTATGGAATGCACTTTAACTTGGGAACACACATTTTTCATCGTATACTGCCAGTAGATTTAATGCTTTTTGCTGTTTGTGTTATACCACTGAAATCCTGGGAAAATAAAGCAATTTCTAAAGCTAATGCAATTTTCTGAAGCAATAACATCATTGTTTTCATGATGCACACACAAATCATTCCCCTACACACTCCATGTTTCAAATTGAAATTTAACATATGCAAATGTTTGGTGCTGTGCTACTTTTGAATTATGCTTCTGTGTCCACTGTTCAAAGAGGCTTTTATTTATATCTGCTGTGCTATCTCAGACTACACACATGATGAAAGGAAATATCTCCCAGATTTTGAGTTTTCCAAAAATAACTTTATTCTTGAGAAAATTAATAGGCAGTTTTTACTAAATCCTGCTGAGATCTAATTGTACRCTAGCGTTCTCTACTAATTCATTTGCCCAGTCAGACCTGCAAGACAACCATAAATCAAAACAAGTTGGTGGCCGGGAAATTCAACTCTAGGTCCAAGCTCAGTGGGAAAAACACCTGAACCTATTCCAAGTGAAATCTTCCTGGCACGCCAAATGTTAAGAGAAACCATGTTGCTTTTCCACTGTGTTCTGCTCTGAGTGTGTAGTGGAAAACTTGACATGCATTGACAGATGTGAAAAACAACACTGCTTTTTTAAATAAYGCAGCATCGATGTTATGTGAAACAAACTGAATATATCATGCCAAAGATGACAAAAAACACAGGTATTTAGATTTAGCACTTTTAATTTAGGAACAAAGATAGGCACTGTTGTAAAGAACCGGGCTTACCTTATCTCTGACGTAAATGATCCAGGTTTGGAAAGTTATCAGAGAACATKGTGTGTCAAAAAAGAGAAAGTGTTCACACAGTGCTATACCCTTAAAAGAGGGTATCCAAAAAGAAAAGAAATTTATCTGAAAAKGGAAAGAGTGAAAGAAAGGGGGAAGACGACTTTTGTTTAAAGCAGAGTGCTCTTATGCCTGCCTTTAAAGAGCTTAATTTTGACCCAACCATAAACCTAACTGCATTTGCTTTTCAAATGTCTCCAGTCCYGATCTTATATTCTATTTGGCATTCATGGCACCTGGCCAGCAAGAGTAACTCAGTAACGCAAGCAAGAGTAACACAAGCAGGAGAAGGACAGTCTTCTGCATAAATGAAGTACGAACTTGATCCCATAATACAAGACAAAGCACTACACAGTGAAATTACTCAGATTTATTAATATGAAAGAACAAGCTGCTGTACAGATGCAGGCTGAAAGAAATTAAGTGTAAGTAATTTTTTGCTTTCAATAAGTTTTTTCCAGAAACTTCCTCACTGGGGATTTCCAAATTGGACTTTAGTGCTTTTAAAATATCTTAAGAAACGGAAAAATCCTGTACATGTCCGGCACCAATGATACATCTTCTTTCTTGCTCATTAACATATTCCTCCAAACCTGGAAATGGTGAATGGAAAGGCAACAGTGATGCCTAAACGTTAATGGAAGACAGGACGTTCATGTTCGACAATTGTTCTGTTTATTTTTCCTAGACTCKTGGATCCTTAGATAAGATCCAAGGCCGCCCCAAGAGAAACAACTAAARCCAAAAATACTACTTTTGTAAAAGTTTCAGTGAAGGTTATGAGCATAGCAAGTATTGAATACAGAGTGATTGAATAGGCTAAAAAAAAGGCGCAAGTGACTCAGGCACACATACCTTGTTGTCCCACAAGTTCTTCTACAATACGATGACAAACTCGAAGAAGGTACAAACCGTCTGCATGAATGGAACCGCCACCCAACAGCCCCACAGCCAGATCCTCGTGCCACCACCCAYGCAGCCCCCCAGCTGCCCAAAACCCTCCAACTTCAGCTTGACTCACCGTCGCGACGTCCGGCGCAGTCCCACGCCGTGCTGGGAGCCGGGCCCTCTGGGCAAATGAAGCTGGGCACGCAAGGCAGCGGCCAAGAGGCTGCACCCCTGCTTACAGGGGCCTCAGGCCGCTGCCTGGACTAAAAAGTGCCCRGGACTCCAGAGCACTGGCCCCCACTTACGGGGCGGCTCTGGTCCCCAAGGCCTATGGAGGCTCCTTCTCTCCAGTTCCGGGGCGCTCCCCGCTAA
>JACDOX010000785.1:34928-59438 GCA_014549065.1 Cardinalis cardinalis | reverse complement strand
TTGTTAGTAGGGGTCCTCTTTCGGGCTCGTGCTGCCCAGAAAGAGGTACCCGGATGTCCGTAACTCTTTGTCTTTATTGTCTCATATTGTCCTAATTTAGTTTGTCCAAATTATTATTACTCTAATTGTATTGCTATTTTTATAACCATTTTGTTACTATTAAAAACTTTTAGAATTGTAAAAACAAGTGATTGGCGTTTTTCACACATGTGAGAGTGTGTGTGGAGTATTTGAGACAGGGGCTAGGTAGTCCTGGACCCCGAAGKGAGTGGGACCTCCCAGTACCGCGTTTTCGCGTTCTCCAAGAGGAGGCCGGCCGGGAAAGGAGGGAAGCTCGAGAAAAGTGAACGAGTGGGGACCCCGGGAGGGTTTGACCCAGGGGCAAGGAGAGGGTCCCTGGTCCAGGCACCTGTGGGAAAGTCCTTGGGCAGGAGGGATTGACTCAGTAGGGAGACTGAGAGGGTGAGTGATTGAATAGGTTCAATTTCCTTGGAGCGGTTGGTAGCAGGCAATTTAGTATGTGATTAGCTGGTGAGAGGATGGGGTTAATAGATTGAGAAAGAGGGAGAGATAGGAGTGGAACAAGTAGATTGCAGAGGGAGAGATAGGAGTGGGACAAGCAGATTGAAAAAAGGCAGTATGACAGAGTAGTAAGTGAGGAAGTTGAACCATGAGGTGAGTGTGGGAAACTAAGATTCCTGGTACTGGGGATCTCTTAGTTTGTTGCCACCAGAGATGGGTCAGGGAAAAAAGTAAATCCCTTGACCCAGGGACTGTGGATTTTGTGAAAAATCCGCAGGAATTTGGGGTATCTGGGAACCGTGAGGGGGTGTTCTCAGGAAGGGAGCATTCCTCAGGACAGCCCACTGGGGATGATGACATGGTTTTGGGATGAATGGGAATCCCAAAGGGAAAAAAATCAAGGAATTCGGAGGGCAGTGCCTAGGGAACATAATATAGGAAAAGTTTTGAGTGAGCATCAGAAAAAAGATGAGTCCGCAGCAGAATGGTTAGAAAGATTAAAAAAAGACTTGCAATCATATGCAGGTATAGATACTGATACTGCAGTAGGGCAGGTTCTGTTAAAAACTCAGTTTGGGGCGAGGTCTTGGGGAGACATCAGGAAGAAACTGGAAAAATTAGAAGACTGGCAGGACAGGGGACTTCAAGAGTTACTGAGAGAAGCACAAAGGGTGTATGTAAAGAGAGAGGAGGAAAAGCAGAAAACAGATGCCAGAATTTTGGTGGCAGCAGTTCAAGAAATGCAGGCAGCTTTGAATACAGAAAAATCTGCAGAGAAAAACAAACAGTAGATGTCAGGATCTATCTTTAGGAACACAAGAGCTATGTGTTTTTCCTGCCACAAGAAAGGGCACTTAAAAAATTCTTGCCCTACCTTAAAGGGTGCAGGACCTACCTGTTTTTACTGTCATAAAAAGGGGCACATACAAAAAAGTTGCAGGAAGACACAGCAAGATGAGAAAACTTTTCAGGGAGCTCAGGGGCTCTGTTTAATGAAGGGGACTGAAACATCACCAGAAGAGCCCTTGATAAAGTTAAAAATAGGTCCTCATGGTGAAGAAGTTATATTTTTCATAAATACAGGATCTTCTCGATCTACTGTTAGGAAATTACCCCAGGGATGTAAAATAAGTCATGAGCAAGTTCCAGTTATCGGAATTAAGGAAGAGGCTTTCCCCGTTCCTGTAATAAAAGGGGTGCAAATTGGAACAGATGACAAATTCGGAGTAAATGATTTATTGTTGATACCAGAGACCGAGAATAATTTACTAGGCAGAGATCTAATAATAGCCTTAAATTTACAGATAAAACCMTGTGAAGGAAAACTTAAAATTTCTTCTTTAAYTGAAGAGGATAATCTGGAAATTAATGATACGGGTTGGCATTCGGGAGAAGTGGGAAAAGCTTGGGGTAAAGGAGTCTGGTCTCCTTAGTTCATCCCGGTCAGCACAAGTCTGTGAACTTTATGCATTACTCCATGCATTATTAATACTAAAAGGGTGAGAAGGGACTATTTATACAGACTCCAAATATGCTTTTAGCGTAGTACATACTTTTAGTAAAATTTAGAAGGAAAGGGGACTTGTAAACACTCAAGGAAAAGGGTTAGTACACGGGGGATTGATAATTCAGATRCTTGAAGGTTTAAAGGGCCCAAAGAAAATATTAGTCAGAAGGAAATAATTTGGCCGATGAAGAAGCAAGAAGAGCGGCCTTAAGGAAAAAGGGATACTGAAATCATGACCTTAAAAGAAACAGAAATTCAGCAGGGGACATTTTCCCTTTTTGTTAGCAACTATAAAGAAAACTGGCAGCTGTAAAGAAATTAGGAACAACATTTAAGGAGGGAAAGTGGGCTCTTCCTGTTAGCAGGATTATGATGCCAAAACCAGTGGCACGTTAGATCTTAGATAACTTGCATAGACCGACACACTGGGGAACAAGAGCCCTTTGTGATCACTCTTTAAAATTTTATGGATGTATAAGGATATTTGAAATTGGAAAGCAAATTACCCAGGGGTGTCTCATCTGTGAAAAGGTAAATAAGAAGGTGTTGAGGAGCCCTCCCTCTGGAGGATGCAAAACAGCCTACAGGCTATTTGAAAAGATCCAGGTTGATTTTACAGAATTTCCTAAAGTGGCTTGGGGGAAATATTTGTTAGTTATAATAGATCAATTACTCAAAAGGTTGAAGCATTTCCAGCAGCTCGGGCTGCAGTTCAAATGGTGGCTAAAATATTATTGGAACATGTAATTCCAAGAATGTGATAATATGGTAGGATTTAAGTTGATCTTTATTAACCCTGATTTATTAAGAATGAACTAGGCATCCTGAAGTGACTGCYGACCACAATTCCCTTGAGCTCAGAGGCAGAAGAATGCTGGTGGAAAAGAATAAAAGACTCTCTGAATCGGTGGGAATGGCCTAAAAGGATCGAAGATCTCCTCCAGGGTCACCCACCAGCAACATTATTAGAATTGATTACAGAACTGTAATTCCAGGAACTGAGATTGATAACACCTGTTGTTGAAAGAGTCCAGAGACAAGTAAAACGTTGGGAGTGCGGTAGACATGGTTTAAGGTGTCATCCTTGGATATGTACTGTTTGCACACTTTGTTTTAACTCATGGTGGAGAGTAACTAAGAGGGAAGAGAAGGAGAGACAATTKATTTGCTTGTTTTGCTATGGTTATGTACTTAGCCGGCTAACTATAGACAGCATTGCTAGTGATTTTTTTGGGATAMCTTTGAGACTGGGAGACGGGACCCTTCCAGCAGCAATTGGATTAATAGAAAACTTAGATCAATTGGTTCTTGCTATATTGGCTATAGCACAAATAGGAGAACGAGCAATTCATAATATTATAGACCAGTGTTTCATAATTGATAGCTGTTGTGGAGAAGAAGTTTATATACCACAACATAGGCACATTCCAGGGGCACATTGGCGCCGTGAGTGTGCCTATTGGAGGCGGCGATTTAATGAACTCCCTGCCCTGGAAGCAGAAAAATAATTAGTTAAATCTTATTGTGGTTGGCATATCCCTGAAATTTTGGGAAATACAGATTTATGGTGTTCCGGCCTAACCTTTTCCCTGTTCTTTTCATTTTAATTATCCCTTCTTAACCAGCCAGAACTGGGAAATGGCATTTAAAAGGAGACAAGCAAACTCTGTGGGGCTATGGGTGCCAAGGAAACAAAAAGCATCAGTGACTAGATCCCAGGATATTACCTTTGCTACCAAGAAGACTGGCATCTCGGCCCTTGGTTGCAACCCAAGGGGCCTTGAGAAAGGTAGAAAGGTAGATTTCCTGAGGCYTATTTTCACTGTGATCATTCTGGTACCCTGGGCAGTTGGCCAAAGCCAGAAAGCCACACTGGACAGAGTTTCGGCAATGAAAAAGCAAACAAGGCAAAAACCAAGTCCCAGCAATTTCAACATTTGTGACTATTGCAATCACCCTGTGTGGATTAAGGATAAGATGGAAGCTGTGTTTGTGACACACCTGTATGTTAGTTCTCCCTGCTACAATCGCAGTAGCTTTATAGATGTTTGTGTTAAAGAAGGAAAGATCTATTGGGTAGGGGAAAATGGACGAGTTCCTTATCCCCATGGTGATCAGATTTGCCCTCAATATGAAAAATTCTTTTGTTTTGAAAGACATGGTAATGGAGATGATCCAAGTATAGGCATGGGAAGCCGGGCACTAAGAGAAAAATTGAAAGAGAATGAAAGAAGAAAAAGAAACAAAGGGGAATAGAGGAAAGAACAGGAGAAAAGAGTCAAAAGAATTGGCTGAATTGTATAAACAACTAAAACAGCACTACAAAGATTGGGACCTGCCAGCCTCGAATAAGAATCTGTTTGTGGGATTGATGCAAGAGATCGCTACAGAATTGGGATTATCCAAATGTTGGATTTGTGGAGGTCTAAAAATGGCTGAAAGATGGCTGTGGAAAGGTGAGAGCTTAGCTCCAGAGCAATTTTTAAAGTGGAACCACACCCAAATTTCTGGAGACCTGAAGGATGGATATTGGGGATCAATAAAAGAAATAAATTGTGAATGGGATCAACAGATTAATTTATGCTGGTACAGACGTCCTGGAGCTAACACCTACCAGTGCATCAACAGCCTGAGGTCTTATTTGGAACAACTGGAGAAAACTGATAAGAAATGGAAAGCCCCAGATGGGATATATTGGATTTGTGGGCAACGAGCATACAGTGAGTTACCTCAAAAAKGGGGAGGAACCTGTACCTTGGGAGTAATACAACCCTCCTTCTTTGTTCTACCGAGGTTTAGGAGCAATGTGTTAGGAACTGTATGAAACCCTGCAGCGGAATAAAAGAGATTTGAATTTCAACTTTCCAACAGCAGGAGGGAACCAAAAATGGGGGGAGGACGAATGGCCTGCAGAAAGAATTATAGCATATTATGACCCAGCAACATGGGCTCAGGATGGGTCATGGGRATATAGGACCCCAATTTACTTGTTGAATCAATTGATAAGGCTCCAAGCAGTAGTGGAGGTGGTGTCGAATCACACCTCCGGTGCCTTAAAAATGTTGGCCAGGCAATATGCACAAATGCGGGCGTTTGTGTACCAAAACAGGATTGCCCTAGACTATCTGTTAGCAGAAAAAGGAGGACTTTGTGGGAGATTTAATGAATCCGAGTGCTGTGTAGAAATTGATGATTATGGGGAAGCTATCACAGAACTTGCAGAGGAAATTAAAAGAGTGGCTCATGTGCCAGTACAAAAATGGAATTCTATCTTGAAAGCAGATTGGTGGGATAACCTCTTTGGAGGTGTTTGGTGGAAAAAGTTAGGGTTCATGTTGTTATGTTCCATTTTGGRACTTTTGTTTCTGCCTTGTATGATTCCATGTTTTATTAGGCTAATTCATTCAGTGATTCAGGGGATGCAGATTACAACAATGTCTCTAGATTCAGAATCAGCAGAAAGAGGAAAACCAAAATCTATAATGGTACTAACAGCTAAATTGACCTGTGTTAACAAACAAGGACCTAGAGAGATGGAAATAGCCCAGGAGATRCTAACCAAATTTGAAAAAGAGTGTGAAAAATTAGAGGCAGCAAGAGAAATGCTGGAAAAGTTTGAAGCTGAAAAAAGACAATGAGAAAATCTAAATTCTGAAGAATATAAAGGATATCAGGGCACAGCTTTTTAATAAAGCACCAATCAATGATCAAGAAGAGAAATGGGGGATTAGTGGTGAATAGGTATGATTCGTGCTGATAAAAAATTGAAACGGTAATCAATATTGACACAGTAATTAATATTTGGGAATAATAAAACTGTTAACAGTTGTAATGGCAAAGAAGAAAGGGAGAGGAGGGGCTCCATCCCCCTCCCRGCAGATATTCAAGGACAGGAGGAAGAAACAAGAGATATATGTTACTAAAAATTAACAAAGAAGAGACAATCTGGTTGGGCCCCAGGAAAATGCCAATTATAAGGGATTTATTGCCTTGATGCTTAGATGTAGTAATTATGTTAGTTTTGGCTTACATTATACTGGCTTGGTGTGCATGTGTAACCCAAAGGKGAATTAAAGGACAAAGAGGAAGAGGAGAGCCTTCATCAAAAWCGACCCCCAAAGACTTGTGCGGCCACCAAACCAAGTAGTGGTGCATGCGTGGTAAAGGTGGTGATGAGGGCGGAGGTAGAGGTATGATGAATCAGAAATGGGAGGAGATAGCATTGATACATGGCATATAAGGGGGAATCTTCACTTGGCAAGCTCGTACGTGAGGTGGCAAGGGTCCAAGAGCCCTGCACGCCGTACCCCACAGTCATCCTTTGCTTATGCGCTATTATTGGAACCAAATTATCCCTTATTTTAATCAAAGTATATTGTATTCAATTTTATTTTTTTTTTATTTTAACTATTCAATTAAAATTGCTACTACCTTTAATATTGTTTGGTTTTTTTTATGATGGGATAATTGTGTGAACATAACATTCTGATCAGAAGCACAGTGACCACCCAGGTCCCCCATGTGCAGACCAGCTCAACTGAGAGGCCCCTTCACCCGGTGTTACAAATGATCAGCCAGAAATCCAAATTAATAAATGTGAAAGATTTTATTTTTGCAACCAAAATACAGTCCTCAAAAACCACAGTCAAAGAGACAGCGTTGAGCCYGGGATCAGCACTGGGTGAACCTGGATCCAACCTCTATCGCATCGGATCCCCCTCTGTTCACGAATGCCATTTCCAGCAAGGCTGTTTTATACAGTTTTTTATGCCTGAGGCAGRGGTACCCCAATTTCTTTCGTAACCCCACATATGTATGAAGGTTTCTTTCACTGTACAAGGCTGGACAATTGCTGTTTCCTGAGTAGTGGCAGGCACTGATCATGTCAGGGGAAGTTGCGTATTCAGATGTGTGTTCCTCGGGGACTTCGGTTGTCTTGATTGATGATGTCTATCAAGTGATGATCACCCTTGGGCTCTGGAGGAAGCCCATCTCCACGCTGGCCATGTTCTTTTATTAGTAAACGAGGCATTGTTCTCCTGTTGCCACCAGGAGTTTCCTAATTCCAATGTGGTAATCTGTCTCCAGATTGCTCATAGTCAGATGCTCATTGGATGTTAGACTTTTTACAATTTTTATTTTATACATTCTCCCCTTAAGCATGAATTACTTTATAACATATATTATACGGGGAAAAGCTCATCCTCTTGTAGGACAGCAGAGGGGTGTCATGTCCCATCAAAGGTGCCCCCAAAAGGCCCCAGACCCTGCACCAGAGCACTGCAGCATGATGCAACAGATCCACAGTGTTGCAATGGACAGTGTTAAACTGGTCCCCTGCAAGGGAGGCACGCGGGCTTTTCAACCTGCCCAAAATGTATATTAATCTCATAAAACATATAATATTGCCATAATTAATATATCTTATAAATAATAATTGGACTCAATAATTTTCAGTGCTGGTGGTGGGGGACCTTTACCACCAAGAAGACCAGATAAAGGGGAACAACAAGATGTCATTGGGACCCCTGGAAGGTTGATATATTTCTACCTAACCACTCTTGCTCTCTCCCTGGGCCCCCACCCTCCACTCCCTCCCTCCCTCCCTCCCTCCTTGTTTCTCTTTCTCATTCTCTCATTTTCTCTTTCTTTCTCTCTTTATCTTTGCCTCTTTTACTATTAAATAAAATATATCACATTTTTGGCAAAAACACCTGTGCTAGGGTGACGTTGTGATGCTTGTATCCCCATTCATGTGTTCGGTTAATGTTGGATATTATGTTCTGTACCTTTAAGACTGGCTCTGAGGAGTGAAAGTTTTGTTTTGGTTTTCTTATCAGCCTGGCTGGAACACCAAGACAGCAGCTTTTGCTTTAGCTTTTTGCTCTCTGGCTTGCTCTTACTTGGTTTGCTTCTGCTTGCTTTTGCTTCTGCTCCTAGCTAGCTTAGCTAAACAGTCCAAATTGCTTCCTGGACTGTTTCTCTTTTTTTTTCTGACCATCCTGAACCTGCTCCGGACTGGGACCTGGGAACACCGAGAGTTTGYACCTTGTGGCTGCAGCAGCTGCCCAGTGCCGGAGGGACTGAGAACAGAGCGACCACCCCCGAGAGAGACTTTCTGAATTTGTCATCTTTTTCAGAGTGGTGTCATCCAGTATTGTTCATTTTGTGTGCTGGGGGGTGCTGTGCCTGTCAAATAAACAGGTTCTTTCCACTTCTCTCTGAGGAATTCTTCTCGAACTGGTTTTGGGGGAGGGGTCGTGTGGGTTTGTTTTCTGGAGAGGCCCTCCTTTGGGAATTCTCTGCCAAATTTGCCCTAAACCAGCACAACACCTAACCTCATTTGGTTTTAATCATGTTTTTTGGGTATTTTGAACATTTCTGGGTTTGATCCATTTTATTTAGAGACTTCATTTTCTTGGCTCTTCTGTGTTTAAACCAGTTGTCTTGGTTTGAAAGACAGCTGTCTGTTAAGGAAGGCAGGAGCTGCTTTTGAAATGGAAAATGTGAACCCCCTCTCTCTGAATTATTATAATTTTGAAATTAAGGGTCTCTCAGGCAAAAATCTGGGAGTAGGAATAAGAGTTCTTCATTAGGAAAGAAAATAAAAACAAAATAAAAATGCAATAATATAAAACAGCACTGAAAGAGTCAGAACACGACCTGACACCCTGTTGGTCAGGGTGTTGGTAGCAGTCCCATTAAATGGTGACTGCAGTCCTCCTGCAGTGACTGGTGTGGTTCTGTTGGAGCAGTGATCCTGTAGAAGGGTGGAGTTTTCTTCTGAAGGTCCAAGGGTGGTGTAGATGGGCCTGGTCTTCCTCTGGGAATCCAGYGGAAAAGAAAGCTGCTCTTTTGGGAATTTAGTGGGAAAAGCTCAACTGTGGTGTTCTAAATCTCAGATTATATCCATGTAGTAATGCTTGGCTCTTCTGGGTGGAGCATCTCACAATGGGATGGTGTAATTTCATCTGTCATGCAGTGAGGCTCACTGGCCCATTAAGAGAAGATGTCTCTCTGGAGGGAAGACTGGTTGTGGAAGAGATCAGGAAAACTGCTCAATTAACAGAAGATAACTGCTCTACTTTTAATAGATGGTGATAGAATGCACACACTCCCAGTTAAATCTTCCAACCTAAGACACCAGTTCATAACAACTGGGACTCCACCACAGTCCACTACCAGTGGGTCCTAGGTCCACAGTGAGAGGTTTTGGGGTAACACTGAGGGTCCCTGACCTATATTGGAATTCCCAGACCCACACTGGGAGGTTCTGGGGTGACAGACTGGAGATTGGGGGTCATGGTAGTTGGTTCCATCATGGTTAAAGCCACCATGAMAGGGGTCAGCATAGCTGGGACCCCCATGACTAGAGATACTGTACCTGGGGCCACTGTGGGGGGTAACTGTGGTTGGTGCCACCATGATTGGTGGCCCCTAGGTGACCTTTGCCTGCAGGTGAAAACAGTGGTGTGTCTTTCGGGACAATGGTCTCTGAGTTCACCCCCAGCCCTTCCCACTTCAAGGCCATTACACATGCTCATTCTTCAAAACCGACTGGCCCATGGAACTGCACAATGCCCCTTGTGTAAGAAGGAGAACTGGAAGTTCACCAGCCCTAGTGTCCTGCCAACTCAGACAGGTCAACTGGAATATTGGGGTCTCCAAACACCAAGGACCACCAGAGACCCCAGGACAAAAGAACACATACATAAAGGGGAGGGGAAATATGTTAATGATTTTGGGGAAATGATTATCATCAGTATGTTTATTCTGGGATAATGAATATGTATGCRAAATACAGTCTAAAACCAGGAACTTTCTTGTACTCAGCACTCCTGTACATGATATTTTGGAGGAGCTAAGCCCTCATGCATCTGGCTGAACAAAGAATGCTACTTCTTAATGCTACCTTGGTGTTAAGGAGCTTTTTATTTTTACCGATTTTTGGTAAAAGTTGTGGTGGCCCAGGTGGAACACAATCCTGAAATTCAATGGATCTGAGGGATTACAGGACCTCCTTGAGAGTCAGAGGGCCTTTAAAGCCCTAGAAAGGGACTTAATGCCAACCCCTCCATTGGCACTCCCAAACTTAACTAAACCATTGGAGATAGTTGTGCATGAAAGGTGTCCCTGGCCTTAAGGATGTTGGCACAGCACTTGGGGTCATGGAAGCAGCCTGTGAAGTACTTTTCCAATCAACTGGACAATGACAGAACAGGATGACCTCAATTCTTGAGAACAACGGTCGCTGCAGAGCTCTTAAAGCAGGAAGCACAAAAGTGGATATTGTGACAGAAGATTATAATGCATGTACCCCACATGGGAACAACTGGTTTGGAACAAAAAGGAGGACATTGGATATTGCCAGTGGGATGCTGAAATACCAGGTTGCCCTACATGAGCAGGACAATTATTAAGGTAACAGGTAAGGTAAGGTAAGGTAAGGTAAGGTAAGGTAAGGTAAGGTAAGGTAAGGTAAGGTAAGGTAAGGTAAGGTAAGGTAAGGTAAGGTAAGGTAAGGTAAGGTAAGGTGAGGTAATGACAGTGCTTAAGGTAACCCCTGTTTTATACCCTGGTCGTGTTTCTCCGGTCTTCAAAAGAAGCCTGGAGCCCTTTGTGCCATGACTGCCTGGTAACCACCGAAGAAGTTTATTCTGACAGATGGGATCTTGAGAATGATCCTATCTAGGACCCAGAACAGGACCTGCACACTGGTGGGAGCAGCATGATAAGAAACAGAAAACAGGCAGCTGGGTGTGCAGCAGGAATCTTGACCCAGCCAATAGAAGACCAGACTTATCTTTTAACACATCAGCATAAAAAGCAGAATTAATGACCTTATCTAGGAATCTGTGAGGGAAAAAGGGTAAACATATGGACTGATATAAAATATCTTTTGAAGTAATACATGCCCATGGAGCCATATGGAAGGAAAGGGGATGCTATTGGCACAGAGGTCTCTTATTAAGTACAAAGAAGAAATCAGTCAACTACTACAGTGTGTGCAAAAGCCAAAAGAAGTGGCCGTGATACTCTTGTAAAGCCCACCTGTTTGGTCACTCCCCAGTTCATACAAGGAATCAATTAGCTGGACAAAACAGCTAAAAAGGGTGCTAGAAAAGGTATCCTTGTGCTAATGCCAAGGAAAAAGTTTAACATCCTGGAAAAAACCGCAAATTATTGTAATCAGGACAGGCAGTTAGTGCAACCATTAGGAAAATCCCAGCAGGTGATTGATAGACTCTTGTGGGCTGATAATTGTACCTCCACAATTAATGTATAAGATAATGGAACTAAAACATCAGGAAACACATTAGGAATAAGAGAATATGGTGATTTGTTTACAAAGGAATATAGTAAGCGCAAAAAATGACAAAAAATAATAAATCAATTGTTGAAAAACAGGTGATTTGTTTTGCAAAATAATACCACGGAGAGAAGAAGGCATGCATGGAGGAGCTATCATGCATCTGGACAAATAAAGAATGCTGTTTCTTAATGCTACATTGGTGTTAAGGAGGTTTTTTATTTTGCAGTATTTTTGGTAACACTGGTGTCCCCTGTTTATAGTGTCCCCTGTTCCCTGTGTCCCTCATTCCTGGTGTCCTTCATTCCCCCTTGCGATACATGAGTAATGTGATGGTTGACTCTCACAATTAAAAGGCAAATATTATGTATATGTTAAGAGAAGTTTTATAGATTTATAATTATGTTACACACCCTCCCCGCCCCCCGCCCTGCCCCTGCATTGTTATCACAGGGTGACCTGGACAGTTGGGACATTTGGGAGGATGAACTTTGGAAGGAACTAAAGGGATAAAAGGCAAAACATCCATTGTGTGGATGAGCATGTGGTGGGAAAAAATCCTTTGCTCCTGATGCCATAATATTTTCTCTATTCAGTCTTCTGTTGTAGTTTTGATAACTTTTTAATAAACCTTTAAMATTTTTTAGAAATGAGCATCATTTCTCACAGTGGGGACTCGTCCAGGATTTACATCCCGCCCCAGCGGCACTAGGAGTTTTCAAAACAGGTGCCCCTCACCACAAATTTGGCAGAGTCTATCAGACGCTCCCAGGACCACCAGTGGTCACAGGTTGAAAGCCCAAAGACGACAGGAGACTGGATAAATAAAAGAGGGGAAGGGGGATGAGTGCCATCCTCATACCTATTTCTGGCCAAATTGTGACTCCGTAATTCCGGTATTTGAAAGTGAGCTTCACACTACATATATATGTATATATATATAGTGTATATATAATGTACTGGATCTGTCCTGGTCCATTGAAGTGTCAGAATATTGGATGGKAAGAAGGAAAAAGACTGTAGATGAGGGGGTTCAGGGCTGGAGGCACCACCGAGTACAGAACTGATACCACTAGATCAAGGGATGGGGAGGAGATGGAGGGGGGCTTCAGGTAGGCAAAAAATGAGGTACTGACAAACAGGAAGACCACGGCCAGGTGAGGGAGGCAGGTAGAAAAGGCTTTGTGCCATCCCTGCTCAGAGGGGATCCTCAGCACAGCCCTGAAGATCTGCACATAGGAGAAAACAATGAACACAAAACAACCAAAACCTAAACAGACACCAAGCACAGTAAGCCTAGGTTCTCTGAGTTTGGAGTGTGAGCAGGAGAGCTTGAGGATCTGTGGGATTTCACAGAAGAACGGGCCCAGGACATTGCCATGGCACAGGGGCAGGGAAAATGTATTGGCTGCGTGCAGCAGAGCATAGAGAAAGGCACTGGCCCAGGCAGCTGCTGCCATGTGGGCACAARCTCTGCTGCCCAGGAGGGTCCCGTAGTGCAGGGGTTTGCAGATTGACACATAGTGGTTGTAGTGCATGATGGTCAGGAGAGAAACCTCTAATGACATCAAAAACACACAAAAAAAGAGCTGAGCAGCACATCCTTTGTAGGAGATGCCCCTGATGTCCCAGAGGGAATTGTGCATGGCTTTGGGGACAGTGGTGCAGATGGAGCCCAGGTCGCTGAGGGCCAGGTTGAGCAGGAAGAAGAACATGGGCGTGTGCACATGGTGGCCACAGGCTACGGCACTGATGATGAGGCCGTTGCCCAGGAGGGCAGCCAGGGAGATGCCCAGCAAGTGGCAGAAGTGCAGGAGCTGCAGCTGCCGCGTGTCTGCCAGTGCCAGCAGGAGGAAGTGCCTGATGGAGCTGCTGTTGGACATTCCTTCACTCTGGGTATCATGGACTGTGATGAGCATTGATAAGCTGGGCACAACTTCTTTGAGTCAATCCTATGGGGATTTTTTTTAGGAATTCCCTCAAAACTTCTTATCATTCTGTGGGGAAACTTCACTAAACATTTTTATTTTTGAGTTTGACTTTGTGTTGCTGAGTTACTGCCTCATTTTCAGCATTACACGCAGCCTGAACACTGGGGAGCCCAGAGGGAAAACAGGGCTCCCTGTGCCCCAGGGCAGTCAGACCTGCTGAAACCACACAGGCACCCTTTGCTCATTACATCTCCCTCTAGTTCAAGGTGATTGCTTAAAACTGTAACTGTTACTTAAAACTGTACTTGAAAAATAAAGTGGCCTTTTTAAATATTCCAGTTTCAAAGTCAGTTTTTCTAAGCCCTTTTCTCTTTCCGTGTGCAGGTCAACAGGAAGGGATATTCAGGGTTGGTCCGGCTCTCTGCTGCCTGGAGTTGTGCCTACTGGGAGCTGTTTCTCTCTATCCAAGCCCTGTCCCTGCCAGTGCTGCCAGAGCCCAGCCCAGCCCTGGGGGCTCAGCTCTGCCCTGCAGACCCCTCCCAGCACAGGGCACTGCCCAGGGGCATCTCCCTGGCAGCAGGGCCTTAAGGGCAGGCCAGACAGAGATGTTGCAAGCCAAGGTGCTGCTGCTGCTGTTTGTAGCTAGAAGAGGCTGAGGAGGCACTTTCTGAGGGAGATCTGAGGCCCATTTGCTGATGCCCAGGCTGACAGTGCAGAAGTCTCAGTGACACAGCCAAAGCTGACAGCCCCTTTGCCTTCCCTTTAGGAGAAAGCTGAGAGCAGCCCTGGCCATGCAGCACCATCTCCAGAGCAGGAGGAATCTGCCCTGATGGGGGTGGCTCCTTCCACCTCCAACTTCTCCCCTGCAGCRTCCATGGGGAGCTGCCAGGCAGGCTGAGAGCTGCCCCTGGCAGGTGGCACATGGCCTGGGCTGGCCAAGAGCCCTGAGGGCTGCAGGAGCTGCTCTGCAGGACAGCCCTGGGCAGCCCTGSCTGYRGCCCCAGCTTCAGCCCCTGCAGCYGTCCCTGGCAGCAGGAGCCGTCCTGCCCTGTCCCTCTGACGGTGCCCAGGGCAGCCCCGCTCTGCAGCACATCCTCCTCCTCCTCCTCCTGTGCCACAGAGAAACTGGGAGAGTCCTCCTGGCACATCCCCCAGGCTGTGGGGTGTGCTGGCTTCAGGAGATCCCTCCAGGAGCACAGGGGACATTGCCCTGCACCCACACAATCACCATGCACAGGTCTGAGAAGATCTTTCCCCAAGTGAAGCCTCAGCTCAATGTCTTCCCAGTCTGGAGTGCCTTCAGCTTGTCTCTGCCTGGCTCCTGTCTCCTCAGTGCCTGCAGGCAGAGCCCTCAGCCCTGCTGGGCTGGGAGAGGAACTGGTCCTGGGAAGAGCTGTTCCTTTAAAGCTCAGCAGCACAAGGACTTTAATGAGCCTCTTGGGGACTTGGTGTTGTTTACATCAGACTCAGTCCCTGAGAGACTGTTCAAAAAACTTCTCAACAACTCAAAGTTAAATTGAAACTCCAAAGTTTTTTTAAGTTTTAATGGATCTCACTGAAGGCCATGACTGAGAAAATGTCCCCAGGTTCCAGTTAGAGCAGAACACTGGAGGCAGTGATGACAGCTGGGGACAAACAAGGCAAAGGTGTCTCTGGTGCTGAGCAGAGGCAATGAGGCCCCAGGCCTGCAAGGGTCACTTGTCTCCTGCTCCTGCCTCAGGCCCAGGCCCAGCAGCCATGGCCAAAGTGCTGCCCAAGKTGGCTCTGGCAGGGCTGTCTTGCAGCTGCTGCACATGCCTGTGCCCYGKGCAGCCCAGGCTGTGCTACGGTGTCCCTGCCCTGCGCCTCTGTACCTGCAGGCTGTCGGYATCCCCYGGCTGCCCCACCTGGCTGGCCCCTTCCTTTGCTGACAGCTCTGCCTCCTGCCTGCCTCTGMCTGCCCACACAAAGCCTGGGGCTGACCCAGACTCCTACTGGGGCATTTGTTGCACCACAGCCCTGCCCTGGGAGGGAAATTCCTTTCTCTTTTTTCCCAATCTGGACCTCTCCATCTGCCTTTGACATTGATTTTTTTCTCTTTTCTGGATGTTCTCTACTATGTCAAAARGATCCAACATCTCTGAAAACACCCTTCAGTCCCTCCCAGGGCTCTCCTCTGCTCTCCTCAGTCTCCACCCCACTGAGCACAGAGCTCCTCTGTCCCYGTACAGTGCTCATGTGCTTGAGGCCATGGGTGCCTGGACAAGAAGGAYGGTTCTTTTCTACAGGAAGGAAACCACAGAGCCCCAGGGTTTTGAAGGMAGATCAGAGGCACTCACMAGAGGCCAAGGCCAGCCAGACCTGTCTGTCCGTGCAGCTTTTGTCTGAAAGCAACCCTTGGATATTTGGGGAGTTTTGTGGGTGGAATTCCATTTCAGCCATGGGTGCCTGGACCAGAATGACAGTTCTGCTCCACAGGAAGGAAAGGGCAGAGCCCCAGTGTTTCAAGGGCTGATTTGAGGCAGTCCCAAGGAGGTCAAGGTCAGCCAGACCTGTTTGTCTTGGCAGCTTTTGTCCTATCCTTGGGTAGATGGAGTATGGGAGGCCAAATCCCAGTTTTGTCCATGGGCTCCTGGACGAGAAGGACAGTTCTTTTCCATAGGAAGGAAAGTACAGAGCCTGAGTGTTTCAAAGGCAGGTGAGAGCTGGCCCTCAGGAAGCCAAGGGAACCTAGACAGTCCTGGCAGCTTTTGTCTGAGAGCTRTCCTTGGATACAGGGAATTTTGGAGGCGGATTCCCAATTTCAGCTATGGATGCCTGTACTTGAAAAAAGTTTTTCCAATGGAAATTAAAGCTTGGCCCCCTAGTGCTTTAAAGGCAGATGAGAGGTGGCCTCCAGGATGCCAAGGCCATCCAGAGCTGTCTGTTCTGGCAGGTTTCATATGGGATAATATTTGGATTTAATCAACTATGGAGGTAGAATCCGAATGTCAGCCATGAACCCCTGGAGGGAAAGAAGAGCTCTTTCCTACAGGAAGGAAAGCACAGAACTCCAGGGCTTCAGGAGCAGATGAGAAGCAACCCTCAACATGCCAAGATCAGCTGGACCAGTTAAGCCAAGCCAACCAGAACTTTTCCATGTTCTTGGATCCCTGGGGCCCTGCAGCATCACAATTGTCCCTTGGTTCCATGAGGCCCCGTAGTATCACAAGACATCTTTGTTTCCATGAGGCCCAGCAATACCACAATGGTTACCTTGGCTCTGCAGGGAAACAATGGCCCCTTGCTCCCATCAGGCCTTGCAGTATCTGACAATGGTCCTTTGGTTCTATTGGGTTCCCCAGGATCCCAATGGACCCTTGGTTCCTCAGGGCTTGGCTGTGTCACACTGGCCCCTGGCTTCCATGAGGCCCTGCAGTGTCACAGAGAGCTCCTTAGTTCCATAAGGCCCTGCAGAGCCCCTTGGTTCAACGAAGCCTCAAAGTGCTATAATGGTCTCCAGGATTCCATGAGGCCCTGCAGTGTCACAAGGGCACCTTGGCTCCATGAAGCCCTGAAGTATAGAATGGCCTCTTGATTCAATTTGGCTCCTCACTGTCACATCAGTTCTTAGTTCCACGCAGCCCTGTAGTGTCACAATGGTCTCCTTGGTTCCACAGAGTCAGAATGTCCCTGTGGTCTCACGGAGCCCCACTTCGATCCCCTTGACTCCATGAGGCCTTGCCGTGCTACAATGAGCCCTTGGTTAAACAAGGCCCTGCAGTGTCACAATGGCCCCTTGGTTCCAGTGGGTCCTGAAGTGTCATAATGGTCTCCATGGTTCCATATGGCCCCAGAATGTCATGATGGACTTTTGGTTCCATCAGGTTCTGTACTGCAAACAACAGTCTCCTTGGTTCCACAATGTCATAATGGACCCTTGGTTCCATGAGGTGCCTGGCCTCCCACAGCCTCTCAGAGACCTTCTCCCCCTCAAGGTTCCCAACAGCCCTTCATGGCCCCTCAGAGCCCCTCATGGCCCCTCACAACCCTTCACAGCTCATCACCCATCACAGCCCCTCTCAGCCCCTCACAGCCCCTCACAGCCCCTTATGGCCCTCATGGCCCCTCACAGCCCCAGGCCTGGGGCTCTTCCCAAAGGAGGAGGGGTCGGGCCCTGCTTGTTCTCCTTTTATTTTGGTCCCTTCACAGCCACGAGTAAAGAAAGGCTGAAATGGAGCCTTTCCCCAGCGTTTCCCTCGGGGTTAACTGCRGGCYGARGCTCTGTGCTGGCGCTGGCCCCAGCGCCACCATCCCTGCAGCCGCCAGGCCTTTGCTGTCCCCCCGTGTCCGTTCCCTGTCCCCGAGTCCCGCCCGGCTCTGGCAGCAGCAGCAGCCGCAGCGCAGGGGGCGCCGGCCCGGCCCAGCCGGGGCTCCCGGCCAGGAGCAGCAGCAGCGCCGGCCCCTTCCCGCTTGCTCCTGCCTCGGCTCCCAAGGGCTTTTTCCAGCTCAATTCTGGACTAGAGCAGCAATCACCCACACACAGCCCTGACTCCTCAGGGCCMGCCTGTGCTGCCCTGAGCCAGCCCTCAGAGAAAGAAAGGATCGGGTTCCAGCGCTGTTTTCAGCACTGTTTGACTCACCCTGAGTTGACAGCTGGAGGCTGCTGTTGCCTTTGCCTTGGGAATTGGAGATCCTGGCTGCTCTTGTCCCTCTTCTGCTTGCCACTTGGATTTTATCTGTACAACTGCAATTGCCCTTCTAGATCAGTGCTCCCAGAGTATTTTCGTGATAAGGAACTTGAGCTTTTTGTCACAGGCATCATGATTAGCAGATCTTGAAATCCTTATAAATCCCTGAGCACTAAGTCAAGGAGAATTAAAGCCACACAGGCCGCATATGCAGTGCTCAAACACAGCCCTGTTGCTGCTGAAATAGAATCCTAACTGACAGATGCCATCACAGAAATTGCCTCTGCAGTGTCAAATGAAATGAAAAAGTCCACCAGGAGGAAGAAAAACCAGAACTTCATTACTCCCTCCATCGTTTCTTCCGTGCAGCTGCAGCAGCAAATGGAGATGAGCAGAGGTATTTCCAGCTGCTGCTGATCCCAGCTGGAGCCCAGCCTGCTGCCCAGGCCCAGCAGGAAGCTGAGCCCAGCCCAGGGAGCTCCTGCAGTGCCGGGAGCTCAGCGCACGCGGGGTCAGGCCCAGAGCCCCAAACTTCCTGCTCCTGCCACACAGTGCCAGTGCTCTCCCCCTCCTCCTCCTCTCCCAGTACGGCACAAATTCCAGCTCCGAGGAGGCTGCCCCAGACAGGGCTCAGGCTCCTGCTTCAGCCTCAGGGTCCCTGCAGAGGAACAGGGCATCTTTCAGGCACTTCCACAAGCTCAGAGTTTCCATTTAATGGGTAATCTGGGATGAAAGTGGCCCTGTTAGGATGGACAAAAGCAGAGGGAATGGATTGGAAATTATTAGGAAAAATGACCCTTTTTCCAGGCAAAGTACACCAAGCCATTYCCTGCATTTCTCCTTTTCAAATTCTTTCAGTCATCTCCTGAGAGGTCCAGCTTGTTCTGGTGCTTTTCATGAACTAATTGTGCACTTCATTTATATCAATGCAGGAGATGTAGAAGCATCTGAACTGAACACTGAAACAAACTCCCTCTGTCAGCCCATTTTCATCTTCTACATCTCTTTCAAGATGTCCATGGGGGTGTTGGAATGATTATCATGCAGCTCTCAATTTCTGGCTGCAGGCTCTGGAGATTCTTTCTCTGCATTCAGTCAGGCTTGCATTCCCTAACAATTCCTGGTAGCCTGTCATGTTTTCTTAGGGTAGAACAGTAACAATGAAAACCTCACCAATGGCACAACTGCCCAGCCCACAAGGAAAAGAAAGAACAAGTTGTAAATGTTCTTCAAACATTTGTCCTGCTTTGCTGCAAGAGTTGTGCCGCATGCACGGTGTGGAAAGCCAAGAGAAGCTGCAGTTGGTGGCACATCTTTTGACAGAAGCTGCACCTTGTTCTCCAGGAAAGGTTCTTGGAAAGAGCAAACAGGACTGTGGAGAAGATTTTGGGAGAACTGGAACAGCTTTTAAGAAATGAAGTAAGAACGGAAAGAAACAAACCAAAAGGTTTTTCTCAATTTATTTTTATGGTCCCCTTTTCCATCTTCCACTACTTCTCCACCCCATTAATTCCAAATTCACGTCGAAGATCCATGACTTAGCAAGTTTTAGACACTGTAAAATAGCTGAGCTACACGCAGTTTGCCTTCCCCTGGCTTTTCTTGGAAAGCAGTGCTGGAGAGGTAAGTGCAGTGCTTGGGTCAGGTACAAATTCTGCATTCAGGGAATGCGCTCCGATAGTGTTTGACCCTCATCAGGGACAATGCACAGCAGCGACCGAGGGGATTCCTGTGCTGTTGTGCAGGAGTCCAGGCTCTGGGTCTTGGCTGAACTCGGCAAAGTTCCCGTGTTTGGACAGGCTCGGGGCTGCCCCCGGGGAGCGCGGGGCTCGGCGCGGGGGCGAGCGGGCAATGGACAAACGGACACAGGGACAAACGGACCCAGAGCTTCAGTTGCAGCGGCAGCAGCGGCAGCAGTGAAAGCAGCAAAAGCAGCGAATTATCGACTCCCTCTTGCTTGTCCTCTCTCACCGTCCCGCACCCTCTCCCGGTCTCCCCTTCCCGGTGTCCCCTCCTCTCCCAGTCTCTCTCTCCCCTGCCGGGCCGGGCCATGCCCCMGGCCCGCCCCCGGCCCCGGGCCGGGCTGCCCCGTGCCTGGCCCCGGGCGTCCCGCTGCGGTCTGGCCTCTGGCTGGCTCTGGCCGTGCTGGCGGTGGCGCTGCTAGGCGGGCATCAGTGCCTGGGGCTGGGGCAACATCGTCTCCCTTTGGCTCCGCCTGGCCCGAGCCCGGCCCCGGCCCCGGCCCCGGCCCCGAGCCCGGCCCCAGCTCCTCCCGGGGCCCGCGGAGGACGCAGGCGGCGTGGCCGCTCCCGCTGCCTCCGCTGCGCCTTACCCGGCCCGAGCTCCGCCGCTCGGCGGGGCGGCCGCCGGCCCCGAGCCGCCGCTGTCCCGTTCCTGGCAGTGAACGCGTGGACACGGCCGGCCCGGGGCGCTTGAGGGGCGCTCGGGGGCCGTTGCTGGCCCCGGGCCGAGCGCTGACAGCCGTGTCCCGCTGGCAGGGAAGGCGCAGCAGGGCCTGAAGGAGCAGTACAGGCTGGGCTCACTGCTGGGGCGTGGCGGCTTTGGCAGCGTCTTCACGGCCACGCGGCTTTGGACGGCACCCCGGTGAGCGGAGGGGCCGGCGGCGGGCACAGGAGAAGGAGGAGGAGGAGGAGGAGGAGGAGGAGGGCGGAGGATGGGGCTGGGCAGGGCTGCATTGCCTGCCGCAGAGGGGACGCTGGGGACAACGGCGAAAGATAAAGGGGCCGACGCTTAGCAGGGGTTAATCCAAGGTTTATTTCAGGAGCTCCRGGGAGCCTCTACAAACCTTAGGGGGCCTGCTGCTGAGAGCCCCCGGACAAGGGCCAAGGTAACATTTAAAGGGATGTGGAAACCAAAAGTAGGTAACATTTACTGACCCATAGGGAAACTTAGGGGATGGAAACTGGGGGAATGGACATTTAGGACAGCATATGGGGTAACATTTTGGGGGTTGACCCCTAGCCTCTGCCTAATCACTCGACGTCCTGGACCAAAAGTTCTAGATAGAGAGGATAGGATGCTGAGTGGCTGACAGAGAGCCAAGGTGGGGATTTGGGGATGATCTCAGCAAAGGAGAGGGATTACACAGGTAGAGGGAGGGGACACAATCTGGGGTAAACCATTTGGGGAAAATAAGGGAATACAGAGACAAAACCATTATAAAGCAAAACCACACACCAACACCTTCCCACTGCCTTGTCCTGTCAGGGCTTCCACAGCCCCTCATCCCTTCATGGCCCCGTCCCCTCAGGATCTGCCCCAGCCCAGCCAAGCTGCCCAGCAGCAGTGCCGCAGCGCCGCAGCCCCACAACAGCTCCAGAGGAGCCCCATCCAGAGGCACCTGGGAGCCCTCAGCCATCCAGCCAGCAGCACACGGGCAGGAGGCCACAGATGGCGCTTCCTGCCTGGCATGGGGATTGTGGCCATCTCCAGGCACCGCTCTCACAGGGATCCCCACAGCTCTGGCCCCTGCCCAGCCGCTCTGTCAGCAGCACAAAGGCTTCAGCAGAACCACCAGAGGCCAAGGGGTTTCTGCCCATTTTCCCTGCAACACAGCACACCTGGGCAGCTGGCTGAGCCCAGGCACCCTTTTCCCCTGTGCCCTGCTGACCGTGGGCAGCAAAAGAAAGCTCCTAGGAGTCTGTGTATTACAATACATCCTATATTTATATGCTAAAGAAGAACGAAAAAAAGCAAAGAACAATCTTGAAGAAATGAAAAATTCCTGCTGGCTCAGGTGGCCCCAGCAGACAGAACCTCTGGGATCAGCTCTCTSCAGAGCTCCAGCAGCGCAGCCAGCCGAGCCCTGACAGACGAGGCCGAGTCCTCCATGCCCTGCGGAGCTGATCATGCAAGTTCTCAAAGATGGAATATTGAGCTCTCTCTACTGCCTGGAGGACATACAATGTTTGAATTGCCAGGCTTCTGACGGTGACGCTGATGTCATTTGCCATACCTTCAAGGGCTGAAAGAGAGAGGAAGAGAGCCATGGCCAGATTCCGGATCTGTGGGGTACCGAGGAGAGCCCCCTGCCAGGGCCATCCCAGCCGGCTCTAGGCATGGCCAGGAGGGAGCAGGGAGCAACGGGAGCAGCCCGAAGCTGCTGGCCAAGAATGCCCCAGGTGGCCCTGAAATCTGTGTGCTCTGCCCACGCYGCCTCTGGTCCGCACAKGGAGCAGRGCCCTCCGCAGYTGGGGCAGGGCTTGCAGCTCTCCCCTCGCCAGCCCCCGCTGCCAGCCCGCTGCCCTCACTCACCGTTGCAGATGAGGCGGAGCTCTTCCTTCTTTCCCCTCAGGTGCCATCCAACCATGCCTGTGAACACAGAGCCTGTCACGGCACCAGCGGCACAGCTCCCTGCCAGCGGTGCTGCCGGCGCTGTGGCCACACGAGCTGCTGGCCCGGCAGGGCTCAGCCCGGCCCTTGCCGCACGCTGCCGGCCCAGGGCACGGCTGCCAGAGGGTGGCAGCAGCAATGGCCAGGCCAGGCGGGGCTCCACGGCACCGGGCCCGGCTGGCACTGCCGGGGCAGCAGGCGGGGCTGGAGCCGAGCTGCGGTGGGCCAGGGAGGGAGCCCGGGCTCGTGGATCACCCATGAACCTGATGGCCGCCTCTCGCAGGGGCTCCTGTGGGCTCTGCAGGTAGGGCAGGGCCTGGCGCAGTTGCTCGGCCGCTCTGCTCGTGTCCTCTGCCAGCTGGAGAGAGCGGCAGGAGGGAAGGGTTGGCGCGGGCTCAGCCCCTGGGCCGGGCGCTGCCTGCGCCCAGCCCCGGCCTCCCCTGGCCACACAGCCAAGAGGCACGGCCAGCAGCCACCGGCGCCAGGCTGCCGAGGGCAGGGGGCAGAGGGCCGGCTGCTGCCCGGGGAGCCGCGGTGCCGGCCCGTCCCGCCGCCCTGCCGGGCCAGGGCTCCATCGGCCCCCGGCTCGGGCCTGTGATAAGTAACAATATATTTGTTCATTAATTGAACCAATAGTTAAATAGTAAGTATAGGAAAACAGTAAGTAAATAGTTAAAACCCATTTGGCTCTGGAATGTGCAGCCACATATGGTTGTAATAAACATGYAGTGATTTGGGAATCCTAGTGTAGAGAAACATTCACCTAGAGGTCAAAGGGCAAAGGCTGGAARGACTATCAGAACCTCACAAAATTGCTTGGCTTGCAAAAWGGCATATAGTATACTGAGAACTCCATTGTATACATATGTCCTATAAAGGGGGGTTGCCGAAGAGGAAAAGTGAGCCTTCATCCCCTTGACCATCAAGAAGGCAGAAAAAGGACCCCCTAGCAACTAAACGAGCATGTGCAGAATAAAGATCACATCGGCCCTGGACCTGGGAAAAGGCAATAAAAGGACAACTTTGACAAAGAAACGGCGCGAGCCTTGAAGGAGCATCTTGCTCCTGGCCGCCCAGCGCTGAACTCTGCTTATTCTCGCTTGCATAACAATAAAATATAACTATCAATCCTTAAGTCCAGTGAATTCATTTATGACAGGGCCSACGGGAGCCTGGAGAAGAGCCTGCACAGCCTCTGGGTGTGGCACCGGGCAGGGGCACAGCTGCCCGCCCCGCACTCTGAGCACCGCCCTCAGGGAGCTTCTCCTGGCTGAGACTGGGGTGTGCAGGCCGTCCTTACCAGGCACTCGCTGAACTTCCACAGATTCTGCTTCTTCACCAGTCTTATAAGATCCCTCCTCTTCAGGAACTCGGCCACACAAATTAGTGTTTCCTGAGAAGCCTGGAGAGTAGCAGAGACACGGAGATGGCTCCACAACCCAGGGCACAGGACCCACGTCCCTGTGCCAGGGCCTGGAGGAGGCTGCAGCCTGGCAGGCGCCAGGACAGGAGGCAGCCAAGCTCCCTGCCAGGGGGACAGCAGCAGCCCACGAGTCCTCACCTGTGCCACAAGCCGATTCTCATCATGGCAGTGGAAGAAGAGGAGCAGCAGGCACTGGTGCAGGGGTGTCTTCAGGGCCTTTTTTTTCTTTTCCTGTGGAAGAGTCACCAATGTTCGGAAGAGCAGGATGGAGATCAGCTGSACCTGGCTATTGCTCTGTGTGGAAGGAAGAGAAAAAGACCTCAGCATCGGCTGCACAGGGCTCAGCTGGGCACAGGCCTGCAAATCCACAGGGCACAAAGTGCCGGGCAGCACCCAGTGGCCCTGGCTGGGGGCAGTGAGCCTTACGTGGTCAAAGAGTGGCAGGAGCGCCTCAAGCAGCTGCAGTGTGATGGGGCCGGGCATCAGCACGTCACTGTCCAAGATGATAAAGCTGAGTAGCATGACTGTCATGAAAACTATCTCTCCATCTGCATCCCACAGGAGTTCCACAAGACCTTCAGTCAGGCTCCACATTTTTTCGGTCTGTGTGCAACACAAGTTTGTGAAACACCATCCTGCTGCCGCAGGGCCCAGAGGCCAAAGGCCTGTCCYGAAGCACTCAGGCAGCTGAACTGGGAGGCAGGAGAGCTGGGAGCAGCTGCCCCAGCACCCAAAGCCCTGCCAAGCCCAAGCGACTGCATTCCCCAGCTCAGCCTCAGCTGCTGCCACCTTCTCACCATGGAGGGCTCCTCAAT
>JACDOX010000785.1:0-18360 GCA_014549065.1 Cardinalis cardinalis | reverse complement strand
GACTTATCTGTTGAATATCGAAAGGGAGTAAGTCGTTATTGCTAAAAAGACCGTCCACGAGGGTAGAAACTACGCCTGAGTCGATCCCTTTCTCTGAAATGGCTTTAACAATCGTTTGAATCTCTTTAGCATTAACCGGGGTGTATGTTCTCTGCTGGTTTCCCCGGGCCCCGGTTATTCTTACCGGGAATGCATGCACAGAGGTTGCTTGTTCCCAGTCAGCGCACGCTATCTTTATCTTACCCCAGTCAGTGAGTTTATAATGTGACTGATTCTCGATCTTGTTTAAAGGTTTATTCGGTTTCGCCTGAAACCGCATTAATTCTGTTTTCTCCGTTTCCGAGTCGCTGCCGGACTCGGTGGATCCTTCCATTCGGTCCGGGGAGCTGTGGCTCCCTTCAGAGCCAGAAGAGGACTGCTGGTAGATTTCCGGTCTCCCCTGCCGTTTTATCCAGCTTCGGTCCCGCTCCTCCCCTCGGGGGCGGTGCCACTCCCGCCCCCTAGGCTTGTCCCAGCCCCCACTGGGAGGGACCTCTCCCTCATATGGYGGCAGCAGTGGGCGCGGCTCTCACACGAATATCTGCCCCCCGCCGCTCCCCCGCGCGTGCGCGATTGCAGCTGCCTTTGTCTCCGGGCTTTTCCCGCCACGGGCTCCCGGGCTCCGCCCCTCCCCTGGCTTGCCCGCGCCATTTTCGGGCAGACATGGGGGGAGACATGGCGCCGCCGCTGCCTGCATGTCCGTGGCGGCCGCTTTCTTGGCGCCACGGGCATCCTGCACCAGCCCGCCCCAGAAAGCTCGCACGCGCTGCTCTGCCGCCCGTGTCGGATCGGCGACCAGCGGGGGAGAGCCGGATCGAGAAACCGCGGTTTTTTCAAGAGGTTCCGCGGGGAAGTTTGGACCCGGCGGGTCCTGCGGGAGGGATGGGGGGTCCCCCGGGGGCTCTGGGGGCTCTGGGGGCTGGGGCTCGGGGAGGGGTGGAACGCGCCCGGCTCTCGCGTTTTCCCGTGTTCGACCGAATCGCTTTCAGGGGGGGTTTCGCGTTGCCGCTCCGACCCCGAGTTTCGGTACGACCATTAAACATGAACGCGTGGTATTCCATGTCTCTCCTTTTTTCTTTTCTCTAGTCCCTCCCTTAGTTTTGTCATTGTGTCTCGAACCACTCTGGTGTGATCTGCGTAAACACAACATTCTTCCTGAAGGGCAGCACATAACCCCCCTTGTTGTAAGAACAATAAATCAAGGCCCCTCCAATTTTGGAGAACCACTTCCAACAGTGATTGTACTGATTTCTCCAATGCAGTTATTGACTGCTCTATGCGTTCGAGATCCTCATCTACTGCRATCCTTAGGGAGTTGAATTCTCGGGATTGTCTGACCAATGAYGCAACTCCAGTCCCTACTCCAGTGTCTCCCAGGATCATTAGGGTGGCTACGGTGAGTGCTGTGATCGGTTCCCTTTTTTGCAGGAGGTGTACTGGGGTCTGTTGTTGATTATACATAAACTCCTGGGGATAATACAGTATTCGAGGGAGTATTGCCACTAGGATACAATAGTCTGAAGTTTCATTAAAAGTTTTTAGAGATATGCAGTCAGTCCTCCTTTCATACAAATCCATTTAGTATTGTAGTATTTAGTATAGTAGCAACCAATCAGCGGGTTTGGGTGTCCCGAATCTGATAAATCTGGAGCATAATGACTTCATGTCGTTTGGTACTTCCCCATAACAGCTCCCTTTTCCGGTGACTGTGGCTAGGGTTATCCCATGCTCTCTTGGTTCTTCCCAATTGCAGCGGGAGGGATTGCTACCATTCATCCCTGTAACTCTCCCCTTTATTCCTACTGCCTCATAATAAGGGGGTTTAACATTCAGGCATAGCCAACGATTTTCAGTTAAGTTTGGATTCATTTTGTTTAAGACCAAAAAGGTTCTGTTTACTAACTCCCACAAAGGATTGCTTCCTTGTCCTAGGGTTGGCTGCAATCCCGTTACATTTTCTGCAGTTCTATTGTCTAGTTCAAGGTTGCTCCTGTTTTCAGGAAATCTTCCTATGACTCGGTTTGGTCCTACTGGTCTGGGTTCTGGTGGGGCCGGTTCTTTCCAGATGGTAAATACATTTCCTCTATCTCTTCCAGGCTCCCAATATCAAAATCCCCATGTTCTCCCTATCAACCACCCTGGGTCTTTGGGTTTGGTAATGTTTAAAAACAAGTACTGGCAATTCCCCACATCGCCTACTCCCCATTCCCGTCCCTGTCTGGTGGGGTACATCCATATGGTCCGTAAGTTACGGATAGCCATGGATCCAAGGCTACCTTCCAATCACGAGACCACCAAGCGATGGTCTCGCAACCCCAATACCCACAGAAATATTCCCCAGGATAGTTACAATACGTTTTTCCGGGGTTAGAGGCAGGGCACATATAAAATCCAAGTTTTTCAAGGCCCCTGTCCAGGGGAGCTAAATCGCCTAAATTACAGGTAAAGCTAGGGCTTCCAGAGGTGGTTTGGGTTTTTATAAGTGCCCCATCTATCCTTATCAAGTTCCAGCAAAAAGGCTGGTTAAGGTTTGTACACCCAGCACTTTTTACTCAAAACAATATCATTGTTATAATCCAATGTACCAAAAACATTATTATGATCTGCCAAAAAGGGTGGGGTCCCCTGCAGTAAAATCCCCTTTTCCTTCTTTCCCTTTTAGCTGGCCTACTTGTCGTCAGGCTTCGAGGGTCTAAATTTGACATACCCATTGATGAGGTGGGAATAGGAGAGGCCCGGCTCATACCCCTCTGCCTCGCCCACCGACTCGGGTGCCTCGAGCCCTGGCGTCTATTATCTTCTCGACAGC
Source organism: Cardinalis cardinalis (assembly GCA_014549065.1). Taxonomy (NCBI): domain Eukaryota; kingdom Metazoa; phylum Chordata; class Aves; order Passeriformes; family Cardinalidae; genus Cardinalis; species Cardinalis cardinalis. The sequence goes on along the minus strand of JACDOX010000785.1, from coordinate 15,512 downwards.
AGTGGTATCCTTCGGCACTTTCCTCCTTTGCTCCCTGTCAGACCTTATTTTTAGTTCTGGTCTTTAATTGTGGGCAGTCTGCACGATATTCAATTCCCTCCGACSGCGCCTGTCAACTGATTAGGTCACAGATAGGGGCAGATTTGTTTGGATAGAAAACRAGGTTGCCAAATTCAAGCCCCACTCACCAATTCTTCCATTCCCCCCACCACCTCCCAGGCAGCCGGGGCGGATCCCCGCTGRAGCCCCGCCCCCACTGCAGTGGACCCACCACCGTTCCTGGCAAACTCCACAAGCAAGGCAAACAAAAAGGGATACAATTGCATAGGGAATGAAGCAAACCAGTAAATGACAATTACACAAGGTGCCAAGGTAAACAAYTCAAAAAAATCATTGGCAAGGTGGTGGTTAGGGTGGTTAGTTCATAGGTTTTTCTTTAGGAAGACCTTCAGATCTCCTGGGCAGCTGACAACATTCCACGGTTCGTCTGTAGTAAGGGGGCCTTTCACTCAGCTAGCGTGAAGTCCATCCTCTTTCAGCCATCCGAATCGCTGTCTCTGTGGTGAGTAAAACAACAAAAGGTCCTTCCCAACGTGGGGTCAAGGAGTCTTCTTTCCAGGTTTTAATAAGTACTTTGTCTCCTGGCTTGATTCTATGGAWTGATATCTCTAATGGTGGTCTCTGTGCCACTAGTCCTTTTTCTCTTAACTCATTTCTCCTGTTCATGATTTGGATGATATATTTGTTAAGYTGAGCATCTTTAAKGCACGGGTGGTCTGCTGGGGCCTCCATATCATAAGGCATTCCAAACAACATTTCAAAAGGTGATATCCCTACATCTGTTCATGGCTGGGTTCTGATATTGAGTAATGCCAAAGGTAAACACTTAATCCAGGACATTTTCATTTCTATCATCAGTTTAGTTAATTGTTTCTTTATCTCCCCATTCATTCGTTCTACTCTCCCAGAACTCTGAGGGTGCCAAGGGATGTGGTATTTCCACTGTGTTCCCAAGGTGGCTAGGACGTCTCGAACAATTTTTGAGGTGAAATGTGAGCCCCTATCCGAATCCAGGGCCTCTATCATCCCATATCTTGGTATAATATGTTCCAAGAGTATTTTTACCACAGCATTTGATGCTGCCCTTGCTGTTGGGAAGGCCTCCACGTAGTGGGTCAGATGGTCTACTAACACTAGTAAATACTTATACCTTCCCACCTTTGGTAACTCAGTAAAATCTAACTGGATGTGTGAAAAAGGTCTTTTAGCCAGCTCTTTTCCTCCCAGGGGTCGCTCCCTTTGTTGCTGTCGATTCACCTTCTGGCAAATCAAACAATGTTGCGTTACTTGTTTAGCCAGAGTGTAATATCCTATACACATATATTTGATGGTAAACTGATCCACCAGGGCTTGAGTTCCCCAGTGGGTCCTGTCATGTATCGCCTGCAAAATCCTCAGGGCGACTCCTTTTGGTAATACTTCCATCCGGTAGGGTCCATTTCCCTTTATTCTCTGCTATCCCCATCTGGCCTAATTTATCTTTTTCCTGCGTCGTGAAGGAGAGTGCCTCTATTTTTGGGCCATGATGCCAACAGTGCCTTTTTTGGGGACTGAAGCAAGAGTGCCTTATTGCATCGGGCCCAAACAGCTTCCAGCARCCATAGCATGGTGTATTCTCTAGGTCATCCCCACATGTAGAGCATTGTTCYCTTTTRTTAATTACAGAAGAAGACTCGAGGAGCATCAAGGCTGCCCTCTTGGCTTCCTGATCAGCCAAATTGTTTCCCCTAACTGATGGCCCCATTCCCACCTGGTGACCTCGGACGTGTACAATTGCTATTCCTTTGGGGTATCTTAGAGCCTGCAGTACCCTCCGAATAATTTCCTCGTGTACCAGTCCCTTTCCCTGTGAGTTAATTAGCCCTCTTTCCTCCCAGATTTTTTTCCGAAGGTGTGAACCACCCCATAAGTGTACTTCGAATCTGTGTATATAGTTCCAGTTTTTCCTTTCAGCAATCTTAAGGCCCTTAGTACCGCGTATAACTCGCAAGCCTTGGCTGACCAAGCTGGGCTGAGGGGGCCAGATTCCAAAGTTTTAAAGGTTTTTCCATCTACCACTGCGTAGCCTGATTTTCGCTTTCCTTCAACCACCTGGGAGGATCCATCCACATAAATTTTATCCCCTTGTTCTAGTTCTTCCTCCTCTAGATCAGGTTGAATCTTGGTTTGATCTTCAATGGTATTTAAACAATTGTGAGAAAGCTCTACACTTGGTTCTTCATATAAAAATTGAGCCAGGTTTTGTAAACTCATGGTTTCTAAAGTCATTTTGGGAGAGGATATTAGGATACCCTCATATTTCAATAACCTAGCATCGGTGATCCACTTCTCAGCCTTTTGCTGTAAAACTCCCCTAATGTTATGTGGGGAAAACACCTGTAGTTCACTGTCAAAAGTAATTTTTCCAGTCTCTTCCACCAAAAGAGCGGCCGCTGCAATTGCCTGTAGGCAGGTGGGCCGTCCTCTACTTACTGGGTCTAAAAGTTTTGGTTTCTTCTTCCCTGCCCAATTCTGTGCCAGTACCCCATACACAGTTCCTTCATCTACATTGATGAATAGGTAAAAAGTTCTTTTTAAGTCAGGTAGGCTGAGGACAGGTGCGTTCAATAGTTCAGTTTTAAGATAATTTAATTTGCTTTTGTCCTCCTGATTCCACTTTAATAATCCTTCTCCTGATAATTTTTCATAAAGAAATTTTACCTTCTTACTAAAATTCTCTATCCATAAGCAGCAATATCCAAAAAGCCCAATAGTTGCCTTATCTGTCTTTTGTTGCGTGGGGCGGGTATAGATATGATCCCTTGAACCCTGGCAGTATCTAGTCTTTTTTTTCCTTTCACTAACCGGTGCCCCAGGTATTTCACTTCCTCTTCTACAAACTGCAACGTGGACTTGGAGACTTGAAGTCCCTTCAGACTTAAAAAGTTTAGTAATTTTATGGTTTCGGTCCTTACTATTTCTTCATCTTGGCCAGCAATTAGCAMATCATCTACATAMTGKACTAGTACAGCTCCTTTTCCTAGGGTGTAATTGGCCAATATCTGCTCTAAGGCTTGCCCGAACAAATTCAGGGATTCCGTAAATCCTTGCGGTAGTACTGTCCATCTTAACTGTTGTTTCCTGTGAGTGTCCGGGTCCTCCCATTCAAAGGCAAAATAATCTCGGGAGGACTCTTTAAGGGGACAAGTCCAAAATGCATCTTTTAAATCTATAACACTATACCATTGATTTTCTGGCCCTAGTTGACTTCAGAGGGTATAGGGATTGGCAACTACAGGGAATCTTTCTACAGTTCTTCTATTTATCTCCATCAAGTCATGTACTAGTCTATAGCTTCCATCTGGTTTCTTTACTGGTAAGATGGGGGTGTTGAAAGGGGACATACAGGGTTCAAGGAGACCTTGTTTTAGTAATCTATCAATCTCAGGTTTTAGTCCTAATCTCCCTTCTTGWGGTAAAGGGTATTGTTTTATCCTGACTGGTACTTCTGGATTACAAATAGTTATTTCAGATGGCTCAATATCTAATTTTCCCACYGTCTCGGGGGTATACCAGACTTCAGGGTTGATTTTCTCCTCGTCCGAGGTTCTCAAAGCACATAGTTTAACACTCAAGTTGTCCCCTGGCACATCTATGCCTATCCCTAATTCTACCATTAGATGTCTCCCTAATAGGTTATAATCTGCCTCGGGGGCCAGTAGAAGGTTTCCTAATCCAAATTTATTTTCTGTCTCAAGGGTTACATTTTTTATTATGGGTACTCCAAAGGGTTCCCCCTTTGCTCCTACTACTTGAATTATTTCTGATGAGGGGCTACACCCCCGAGGAAGRGTTTGGACAGTAGATCTTTCTGCCCCTGAGTCCACAAGGAACTCATACTCTTTTTGCTGGGGACCTACTTTTTAAGCTTTACCAGGGGCTCTGTTCCTTCTCTTGTCCCCAGCAAATAGAGCCCCTCACCCCCCTAATCTTCTCGGAACTGTCTTTCATCCGAGCGCCTCTGACGGCATTCTCTTTTCATGCGTCCTTTTTTCCCCCAATAAAAGCAGACAACTCCCTTGTCATCTGTTTGTATGTTTTCATTAAACCTTCTTGGGGTTGTTTGTGTTTGCTTCCTTGGAGCGCTACCTCCTCTTTGAGTATTTGATGTCTTCTGGGCTTCTCTTATTACAGCCATCATTACCCGCACCTGTTTTTTCTCACTCTCATCCTCTCGCCTAACGTATACCTTCTGGGCTTCCCATAGTAATTCACCTAATCCCCTCCCTGGCCAGTCCTCTAGTTTGTCTAACTTTCTCCTGATATCCGGCCATGAGTTTGCCACAAAATGAGTTTTTAGGAGAGCCTCCCCGGCCTCCATCTCGGGGTCTACTCCAGAATATAGTTGGAAGACTCGCCTCAGTCTTTCCAACCATTAGTGGGATCCTCATCTTTCTTTTGGCATTCTTTGAATGCCTTCTAGACATTATGTTCCCTGGGAACTGCCTCGCAAATTCCCTGTATTATTATATTTCTTAGATCGGCCATATGGGCCCTATGTAATGGGTTTTGGTTATCCCAATTAGGTCTTTGTAGGGGCCATTTGGTATCTGCCTGCAGTCCCTGCTGGTGTTCATCATCCCAGATTCTCATTCCTGCCTCCCTAATCATCCTTCTTTCTTCTGAGGTGAAGAGGATTCACAGGATAGATTGTATTTCATCCCATGTATAAAGACTTGGCCCGAGGAACTGGTCCAGCCTTTCAGCAACCCCCAAGGGGTCTTCTAATAWATGTCCCATCTCCTTTTTGAATTCCCTCACATCCTCTGAATTTAGTGGAGTGGCTAGGTATCCTATTCCCAATATCTGTGCTGGTTGTCCAGGCTGTGCGGCATTAGGATTAGGTACCATACCCATCCCTGCTTCCCTAAGGGGAAATATTCCAGCCTCTTGACGTCTTCTAGTTTGACTCCTAGTTACCCTTCGATTCTCGCTTGTTGTTTCCTCTTTGTCCCACTCACTCTCTATCTCCCTTTCAGGGGCTATCGAGACGTGTGACGGAGATGGGGATGGAGAGGGGTACAGGTTAGGATGTGGGAGTTTGGGTGGCGGGGAAGGAGGTTGTGGTGGTACATAGGGAGGAGGAGGCGTAACTTCCAATTGTTCCCCTTCATTTTTTCTGGGTTTTTTTTCTTGTCGTTAGTACTTAGAACCAATAACTTTGTCCTTGTCCCCCCCACTAATGAACGTGAAGCATAATCACTTTCTTCCTGAATAAAGGGCTCTTTTTTGTTTACAAATATAACTAATGCCTGGCATATCCAATCCTCAAAGGATCCAAATACAGGCCAAAATAAATTATCTCTCCTTATTTGCTTCCCACCCCAGACCTCCATACAATAATGAATTATTTTTGCCTTATCCTTTCCTTTTGTTCGAGAAGGGAAAGCATTCCAATTCCGTATCATTAGCCGGAGGGGACTATCTCCCGGAATYGGAGGGAGTTTTGCTGAGGACTTCCTGTCCATGGAACTAGAGGGCTTGCTCTTCCCCTGCCCCATCTTCCGGAGGGCCTTCACTCACTCAAACACACGCTTCCCCCAATTCGTGGCCCAGTCCGTCGCCGGATGTGGGAACCGCACTACTATGGGGTCCGCACTTGCCTCGTCTCCCTGGGACGTCTCACACACCACACTCCGGGATCCCCACCGCCGACTGAGCGGTCTCTGTTTAACCCCTTAAACAGAGCCACCCTGGCAATTCGCCAGGGTAATACTTACACGTTTCTGTGTCTTTGCCCGGGCTTTGTGCACAAAGATTAAGGGGGAAAACTGGTGTTTTCTTTGCTTGCTATCAAATTTAGGTTCGTCGGTGAGAGTTCCGGGGAGGAGTTACCTACTGAGGCTTATTGGGGAAATTTCCCAGTAAGGGCGCCTCCTCAGAGGAACCTCTCTTCCAGGATGAATCTCATCCGAGTCAAGGCACCAAAATTGTTATAAGTTTTGAGTAAAATAGGCGCTTGACTCTTTCAAGTGGCTAATTGAATTTATTAATTGAGCAAGCAATAGCAAACAAAGACAGTGCTGGGTGCAGCTGGGGAGTCTGCACTCCCCCAACGGCTCACAACCACCATATGTTCCCTTCTTCTTTTATACGTTTCTCCAGGGGCCTTTTCCCCCTAATGTCTTCTCCTTCCTCAGTGTACATGTCTTGTCGTGGGCGACGTCTGCCCCTCTTGCAACCTTTAGCCCTGACAAACATCTTCTCCAACTATGGTTACAATGTATACCTTGCAGTTTAACATTTTGCAAAGTATAGCAAGATTACAATCAGTAACAGTTTCAACAGTTCCATTTCCTGATGAACAAACAAAGCTAATTAACCCATTACACAGGTAAAGTGAAGAAGCCAAACTGTTTATTAATGGAAGGCRGAGCAAAGGGATGAGCTGGAAGGGATGAAAGGGGATGGGCAGGTGTGGAAGCRCTCTGCAGCCACGGGATGGAGGTTCCCTGGCTGGCACACCCTTGGTGGCCGAGGGCACACACGAGAGTGGCCGCCCCCTGATCTCTGCCGAGACCTGGGTGACACAGCAGGAGCACGGCATGAGAAATCAGAGGCAAAGGAAACAAGGAAGAATCACTTGTCTGAGTTTCCAAGGATGCTTTATTCCCAAAAGGGATCAGGTGCAAGTGACAAAGAAAATGGGTCCAACTAGCATTTTTAAAGAGGGAATGGTACAAGGGGTGGATACAACTCTCACCCAATGAGGAGATCTTAGGGAAGGAACACATCACCTAGCAACTCCAATAAGGATCTTTCAGGGGAGGGAAGAAGCCTCAAAAACCAATCAACCATCGAGACATAGCTAACTGACACAGGACATTCCAGAATACAAGGGCAGTGACTACAGAGACTGACAAGAGTAAGGGGTAGTACAAGTGAGATTGACAAGGGCTTATAAGGGAATGAGGGGAGGAGYAGGGAGACTGACACACTGATGGGCAGACAAGTGGCGGGAAAACTTTGTATCAAGCAACTTAGGACTGAACCATTAGGGGGAACAAAATGGGGTACATGGGAGAAACCATTATAACTGACTAACATAGGAAATCTAACTTTTGCATTAAAAGAACTGTAAAACACCAACTACCACAGGCAGGGTCTGAGGGCTGGAGGGAGGGAGCTGTCAACAGGGAGGGAGAAGGCAGGAGCTATGGGAGCTTCCCCAGGCTCAGCTGTGCCAATCATCACCTGTGCCTGGAGCTCCAGCTGGCCTTCTCTAGTCTCCAGGTGGTCTCACCTTCCAAGGSATCTGGAGGTCTTAAAGAGACACTGGTTCTTCTGAGCCAGAAGATGAAAGTAGTTCCGCAGCTCTTCCCTCGAACATCGAACATCGCCTGAACAAATGTGCCTCTGTGGGAGGGGCTGTCGTTTTCACTCAGGGCTTGAAGGACTGGAAGAGAGAGGAACAGAGCCACAGTCAGAACCTGGATCTGCAGGAATCCATAGAGACCTTCCTGCCAGGGCCATCCCACCCAGCTCTTGCCATGGCCACAAGAGAGGAGGGGCCAAGGGGATCAGCTGCAAGGTGCTGGCCATGAATTCCCTCACCCATGTCCCTGAAATCTCTGTGTGCTCTGCCCACGCCACCCCTCGTCCACACAAGGAGCGAAGCCNCCACCGCAGCCGGGGCAGGGATTGCAGCTCCCTGCCCAGGCACTGCAGCTCGCCCGGCCAGCCCCCGCTGACAGCCCGCTGCCCTCATCACCCTCACAGAGGGCCTGGAGCTCTTCCTTCTGCCCCATCAGGAGCACCCYRGCCATCCCTGGGAACACAGGCTAACCATAACTAAGCCTGCTGTGGCTGTTATCCAGTTTGCTTTATGGCTTAATGAGGTGAGGAATTCATGGATGTTTAACTAAACACATGGATTCAGAGCTATCACACACTAACTGTATGTTTTTGGGGTTACTTTAATAATGGTATTTACTGCGAGGAAATGACGCCAGGGGAAATTTTCTCCCAACCCTTCACCCAGCTCTTTGGGTCTGCCCCACCAGTTTTCAAAGCGTTCAGATCCACTCTAAATGCTAACGATCTCATACAGTGGTTGCTGTTGCTGATAGGCCTGTTGCATTTAGCATTCAGAGATAAGGGAAGATTAACCTGGATAACCACACTGACACCCACCCCAGAGACAAGGGATGCTGCTGCCCCAGAGCCTGACCCTGCCCCACAGCCCAGCTCAGAAATGAACCACACAGACTGGGCGGGGGTTCTGGTTGCTATGTTTGCCCAATTATCCCTTAATAAAAAAACCAAACAATATTAAAGGTAGTAGCAATTTTAATTGAATTAAAAAATATAAAACTGGACACAATATAATTTGATTWAAATAAGGGATAATTTGGTKCCAATAATAGCGCATAAGCAAAAGATGACTGCGGGGCACGGAGTGCAGGGCTCTTGGACCCTTGCCACCTCAAGTACGAGCTTGCCAAGTGAAAATTACTCCTTATATGCCAGGTGTTAATACCATCTCCTCCCATTTTCGGTTCGTCATCTCTCTATCTCCGCCTTCATTACCACCTTTACCACGCATGCACCACCACTTGTTTTGGTGGTCACACAAGTCTTTTGGGGGTCGTTTTGGATGAAGATTTCGTAGTCTTCCTCTGTGTCCTTTAATCCACCTTTGGGTTACACATGCACACCAAGCCAGTATAATGTAAGCCAAGAATAATGTATCACTACATCTACATATCAAGGCAATATATCCTTTATAATTAGCATTTTCTGGGACCCAACCAGGTTTTGCTCATTTTTAGCAACTGCATCTTCGGTCTCTTCCTGTGGTCCTTGGGAACATCTGTCGGGAGGGAGGGTGGAGCCCCTCCCCTCCCTTTCTTCTTTGACATTACAACTTTTAACTGTTTTATTATTCCCAAATATTAAGTACTGTATAAATATTGATTACTGTTTCAATTTTTATCAGCACGAATCATACCTATTTACCACATAGTGAAGGAGATGGGCCAGATGCTGAAGGAGTACATTTCCCCAGCTGGTGAGAAACTCTTCCCCTGCCCCAAAGAGGGAGAGTCTGAGGGTGCAGCAGTGGAACCCACAGATGTTACAACCATCCAGGTTCCAGCTGAAGTTCAAAGGCAGTCACAGCCAGCAGCAGTCGCTCCTATGGAAACAAGGAGGTTTGAGATGAAATCAGAGCACCCAGATAAGGATAAGAAAGGAGGGCCCTCACAACCTGCAGAGGAGCCAACGGTTGAGATCATCAACGAGTCCCTGATGTACAAAAGTCTCTGTAATCTGCACAAAGACATTGTACGACGGGGACGYGAGGCTKATWCAACCTGGTCACTCTGGGTCTGGGACCTTATGGCTACAGGTGTGTAACTGGATGGTGGTGAGGCAAGGAATTTGGGACCCTTGACCCAGGACTCAGGTGGGAATCAGATTTTTGTAAGGCAGCTAAGGCCCCTTTCCTTCTGGGAGCAGCTTTTAATGAGTGTCAGAGAGAGTTTTGTCCACAGGGAGAGAATGCAGGACCAGCACCACAGAATGCGCTGGAAGACCCTGGAGGAAGGGATCCAACAGCTGAGAGAAGTGGCAGCATTGGAGGTGCTCTTTGGGAGGGATGAGACAGCATGATAATGACCCCAACAAGGTCAGGTGCACAGGGCAAATGCTGTGGAGYCTGGCAAATCTGGGGCCATCTCAATACAGCACCTTCATCGCAATGATTAATGCTGATGCCAACCAAGAGACAGTGGGTTCTGTCACCAACAAGCTTAGAAATTGTGAGAGTTTGATCAATGGCCCCATGCAGGCTCATGTCTCTGCTGTGATCAAGGACCTCAAAGAGGAGATGAGGGAGATGAAGGAGGAGGTGAGGAAGATCAATGTAGCATCAGTGCGAGTCACAGGCCCCAAAGTCAGAGCCCAATCTTCTCCAGCTAGAGAGAAAGGGTACACCCCACAGGCTGACCTGTGGTTCTTTCTGCGTGACCATGGGGAAGACATGGAAAGGGGGGATGTGAAACCCACTTCTGTTCTGGCAGCACGGGGGCGTCAACTCCAGGAAGGAAACACTGACTGAGGGAGTTCCACTAAAGTGAAGGTAGCCTCAACCTGCCATGACTGAGCTTCCAGGTGTGATCTGTCAGATCCCCTTGAAGGAACCTCTACCATGTATGCCCAGGAAAGAAATAATGACCCTGGCTAGGGGTGTCCTGCCTCTAGCTGTGGAAGGGGCTGACAGCGGGTCTGTTAGCTAAAGGAGCAAGAAGAAGCTGAGAAGCAAGAAGAAGCTGATAAGGAGTTCTCTCCAAGGCTGTAACCAAGGAGACTGAGAGAAGTGAGGAATTGAAGAAAGATAAGAGAACTTTGCAGCTGGACGAAGTATTTTTAGAAAGTTAATTGAAGTCACTGTAACTTTTCACCAATAGTGTTATGTTGACTTATTGTGGCCAATAGTTAGAAGAAGCATAAACAATTGAGAAGTGCATAAAAGGTCAGCCCTGATCAGTAATAAAGAGTTGCCATCTGAGACTGCTTGTGGCCTCTGCTTTGTGTCATGACTGCCTCGACAGTGACATCTAGCCAGGAAGAGGCATGGGAAAACCGGATCTTCTGGATGGTGTGGATCTGATGACCTGGCACATCAGAGCCACAAAAATACAATGTCTTAGTTGATACTGGTATGCAGTGCACCCTGATACCATCAGGACATGTGGGGGCAGAACCTGTTTCCATTGCTGGGGTGACAGAGGGATCACAGCAATTGATCCTGTTGTGAGCCCAGGTGAGCCTGACTGGGAAGGAGTGGCAGAAACATCCTATTGTGACTGGCCCAGAGGCCCCGTGGATTCTGGGCATAGACTTTCTCCGGAACAGCTTTACCAAGACCCAAAGGGACTCAGGTGGGCATTTGGAATAGCTGCTGTAGAGGTTGAGAACATAAAGCAGTTGAACACCTTGTCTGGACTATCAGAAAGCCCATCTGCAGTAGGACTCCTGAGGGTGGAAGAGCAACAAGTGCCGATTGCCACCTTGACAGTGCACTTCTGGCAATATTGAACAAATTGAGATGCCCTGATCCCCATTCACAAAATGATTTGTGAGCTGGAGAGACAAGGGGTGGTCAGCAAAACCCACTCACCCTTCAACAGTCCCATCTGGCCHGTGCACAAGTCTGACAGAGAACAGAGATTGACTGTGGACTATCGTGCCTTGAATGAAGTGACTGCACCGCTGAGCGCTGCTGTGCCGGACATGCTGGAACTCCAGGACGAGCTGGAGTCCAAGGCAGCAAAGTGCTTTGCCACTGTTGACATTGCCAACGTGTTTTTCTCCATTCCTGTGGCAGCAGAATGCAGGCCTCAGTTTGCCTTCATCTGGAGAGGCGTGCAGCACACCTGGAACTGACTGCCCCAGGGGTGGAAGCACAGCCCCACCATCTGCCATAGACTGATCCAGAGTGCACTGGAAAAAGGTGAAGCTCCAAAACATCTGCAGAACATTGATGACATCATTGTGTGGGGGAACAGGGCAATGGAAGTGTTTGAGAAAAGAGAGAGGATCATCCAGATTCTACTGGAAGCCGGCTCTGCCATCAAGAAGAGCAAAGTGAAAGGACCTGCCCAAAAGATCCAGTTCCTGGGAGTAAAGTGGCAAGATGGACGGCGTCAGATTCCCACTGAGGTCATCAGTAAGATCCCAACAATGTCTCCACTGACCAGCAAGAAGGAAACACAAGCTTTCCTATGTGCCAGCGGCTTTTGGAGAATGAACAGTTTTGAGTACAGTCAGATCGTGAGCCCTCTCTACCTGGTCACCCACAAGAAGAACGATTTCCACTGGGGCCCTGAGCAGCAACAAGGCTTTGCCCAGATCAAGCAGGAGGTCACTCATGTGGTAGCCCTTGGCCCAGTCAGGACRGGACCAGAGGTGAAGAACGTGCTCTACTCTGCAGCTGGGAGCCATGGCTTGTCCTGGAGCCTTTAGCAGAAGGTGCCTGGGGATACTCAAGACCAACCACTGGGATTCTGGAGCTGAAGCTACAAGAGGATCCAAAGCCAACTACACTCCCACAGAGAAGTAAATCTTGGCTGCCTATGAAGGAGTTCAAGGGGCCTCAGAGGTGACTGGCACGGAAGCACAACTCCTTCTGGCACCCTGATTACCGGTACTGGGGTGGATGTTTAAAGGAAATGTTCCCACTACCCACTGCGCCACCAGCATCACATGGAGCAAGTGGATTGCCCTCATCACACAGTGCCCCCGTATTGGAAACCTGAATCACCCTGGGATTTTGGAGATAATTACAAACTGGCTGGAAGGTGAGAACCTCACTGATGAAGAGAACCAGGAGTAAGTGACAAGGGCTGAGGAAGCTCCATCATACAATTAGCTATCAGCAGAGGAAGCACACCATGGTCTTTTCACCGATGGTTCCTATTGCATTGTAAGGATGAGCCAGAAGTGGAAAACAGCCGTATGGAGCCCCACATGACAGGCTGCACAAGCTACTGAAGGAGAAGGTGAATCAAGTCAACTTGAGAAACTCAAGGCCGTTCAGCTGTCCCTGGACATTGCTGAAAGAGAGAAGTGGCCAAAGCTCTACCTTTACACTGATTTGTGGATGGTAGCCAATGCTCTGTTCAGGTTGGCTGGAAAGGTGGGAAAAGGCCAACGAGCAGCATAGAGGAAAATCAATCTAGGCTGCTGATGAGTGGAAAGACATTGGCTCTTGGGTAGAAAATCTATCTGTGAATGTCCACCATGTAGATGCCCATGTCCCCAAGAGTCGGTCTAGTGAGGAACACTAAAACAATGAGCAGGTAGGTCAGGTTGCAAAGATAGAGGTATCAAAGATAGGCTTAGATTGGCAACATAAGGGGGAGTTATTCCCAGCTCAATGGGCCCATGATGCCTCAGGCCATCAGGGCAGGGATGCCACCTAGAAGTGGGCACTAGAGTGAGGGGTTAACCATGGACAGTATTTCTCAGGTTATCCTTGACTGTGAGATGTGTGATGCCATCAAGCAGGCCAAGTGAGTGAAGCCCCTGTGGTACAGTGGGCAGTGGTCCAAGTACAAGTATRGGGAGGCCTGGCAGATTGACTCCATCACACTGCCCCAGACACGCCAGGGCAAGCGCTACGTGCTGACCATGGTGGAAGCCACCACCGGATGGCTGGAGACCAACCCTGTGCCTCACAGCACTGCCTGGGACACTATCCTGGGCCTGGAAAAGCAAATCCTGTGGAGACATGGTGTGGGAGGATCTTGGTCCGTTTGTCCCAGGCATCCACGGGGTTGAGTTTCTTACCTATGTACGGGCAGTCATTTGGTGACGGGAACTCCCACCAGGCATGTTAAGAGCAGATCGTCTACGCTTCCAATGGCCATGCAAAGATTGTCTGGCTTTAATGACTTTGATAAAGTGACCTAGATGTTTTGTTTTGGCTGAGGGACGATCCAACTGGTGGCCACTTGGATACAGATGAGAGCTCTGAAAAAGACGATGGCAACGGTGGCACTGGTACTGCTGCAGAGTGCCCTGGAGGGTATTGCAGAAAGAATCATACTTCTTCTTTCCTTAGAAAGGAGAAAACTAGGGTAGTTTTTATTGGAATATGATCCCAATATTACCAGATGGAATGTGCCTGGGCTCGTCTGACCCTTGCTGCTGGACCAAAGGCGGCAGCTGTGGTATCTCACCTCAGAGATGCCTTTGGCTGGCTGGATGTGGCAGCTGGCACTTGGGACAAGTCCAGGCAAGCAGGAACTCAGTTTTACCTCTGGTGGAAAGGCTTTAGGTGATGGTGAAGGGAAAAGGAGATGGATTCTGCTGGAGGGTTTGATCCAGAGCTTTATTCCAGGCACACAGACCTCTGAATGTTGTAACAGCTCCAACAGAACTCCGAACTGCGTGGTCCCTGTGTCTTTAAAGCCCGGGGAGAGGGGGAGGGAAGGGGTAGGTATGCCACCAATCAGGTGGGAGGGGGGGAGTCTCAGGAGACGAGTGGCACCTAGATAGCTCAATGACCCCAGGACTGAGAAGCATCTTTTGAACTTTTGCCAATCAGATGATGCCCTTGCTGGAATGTTGAGATTGASGGACAGCACTTAGCAAGGGGGCAAGGGGGAGGGGAAGGGAGAGGTTGTTGTTGGCACACCTGAGGGAGGAACTGGGATAGCTGAAGCAGTGTATTTCATCACACTGCAACAGTTTTCACTTGTGGATGGTAAAAACACACATTAGTTGACTTATTTTAAGACCTTCTTAAATATTCTTAAGTTCCCCCTATAGTTCTTGCGAACTCCTCCCAATCACTCTCTTCTCTTTTTTAAGGGAAGTTTGAGGGAGGGAAAAAGGAGTAGTTTCAAGGGGGGAAAGAGGGAGGGGGTAGGGATAAAGGGTCACTGGTAGAGGGATGGTGGAAAAGGCAGAGGTATGCCTGCATTTGAGATTGACACAGACGTTATCAGGGGGATATATCTACGTGCGATGAGTGTCCTTGCCACAATGTTTGGATTATGTGAATTTCTTTTTTCTTCATCTCCAAGAGAAAGCTGCTTCGGTGGCATGGTGGGAGAGGGAGCTGACTTCGTGTTCATTTGAGGGGTCGTCTTCAGATCTGTGGTCTACGTAGGGACTGATAAATCTTCTGGCAATCCACTGGGGTTCTCTATCTGTAGAAACACAAGCATATCCTCTCCCCCACATAATGAGAGGGTATGGCCCTTCAATAATTTTAGATTCATGATTCTGGTCAAATACTGGAGGTCTTTGAGGTGTGTGTACATGTTGTTATGAAAGTGCCTTAAGACAGGGGGATTTGGTTCTTTTTGAGAGCAATTCATGAAATATATATGATATTTGAATTCATGAAATTCGAATAACGTAAAGTACTTTGCACAGTCTCTCTTGTATAGAGAGAGCTGGGGGCTATGTACAAATCACAAACGGGACGGGACTGCTGTGGAACGTGCCTTGAGCTGTTTTATTYTCCAGCATCAGTCTCATTACATGGTTRTGACAATGGGAAGATGCCATCAGCTCACATCCCAGGCAGCAGACCAAGAACTTAATGTTACAACTTACTTTATAAGTTTTTTGACCAATCCCACAAAGCAAAAGCATATTGACAGTAGTTCTATCCAACCACTATAAGCACAGGTACCTTTGGTTAAAACAATGCTTGCTTATTTTGAATACAATACCTGCTTGTGAGCCTTTAAACTCAATGCACAGAGCTCCATTATTAAGCTTCAAACTTCCTAATATMTTGCTAGAAAAACTTTTCTGTAACTTAGGGAGTTTTTCTAGAAAAGCATTAATACACAGACCATTGTTCTATTTGTCCTTGCTTTCCTACTTTTAAAATGTTTTTTCTGCTGATCTATCTCATGGCTACTGCTTAGCTCTGATCACAGTTCTGCTGT
>JACDOX010000782.1:68250-79045 GCA_014549065.1 Cardinalis cardinalis | reverse complement strand
TGGGATAACCTCCATCCCACTCCTGGGGTTGGGATACATAGGAAGGAGATTCTTTGGAGATTCCTTGCTTTTCTCCTCATGGAGCACAAGGATCAGTCTCTGCCAGCTGTGACACAGCAGCTGTGGCACCCTGGGKACTGTCATAGGAAGGGCATGGAGGCAATAAAACCTTTTCCCAAGGGAGGAGGGAAGGAAAGATGGGAGTTTCCCCAGGTTGGAATCCTGATTTTTGCCTCTGGAACAGGCACAAGGGTCCTGGCAACAGCTGGAGTGGGACACACAGAGACACCACAGAGAGCTTTTTAATCCTGAGGGATGCTGCATCCAGGGGGTGGGACACGGCCCTGCTGTCCCTGCAGGGTCCCTCAGCCCGGGGCTGGTGGCTCTTTGCCATCCCCCTGTGCAGAGCYCATCCCTCACGGATAAAAAGCCAGGACAGGGACACACAGGACACAGGGACACAGGGACATGCTGAGGCACAGGCAGAGCAGGGGACAGGCACACCTGGACACTCACCTGGGCTCCGAGGGGAAATCCAGCGCCTCGGGACTCGGATGGGAGAAAAGGGGAGCGAGCCATAAGCGAGGGACAGCAAGGAGACCCTTCCTGCCTTCCTTTTCCCTTTCCTCTTTCCTTTTTCTTTTTTCCTTTCCCCTTTCCTTTCCCCTTTCCTTTCCTTTCCCTTTGAACTTCCCCAGAGGAAGAAAAATCCACTTTTCTGGGCAGCCAAACCCAACAGGAGGTTTGGGAGAAGCACAGCCCAAACTGGCTGGGAAAAGGCTGGGAATGGTGACATTCCCTCTGCAGGGACACAAGGCAGCAGGGATGTGGCTCAGGGAGGGGACATGGGGACAATTCTGAGCTCACATTGCTGGAGGGCACTGCCCATCTTAGGAGAATGCTGAGGATAATCCTGAAATTCCTAAAAATCCCTTTGCAGCCCCTCCCAATGGCGTGGACATGCAGGTGGTGGCTCTGCAGCCCCCCATGCACAGGCACAGCTCAGCCCCCACAGCCCTGAGGGCTCACAATGAGGTGGGATGGGATGGGATGGGACAGGACAGGCAGGGATCCCCCCAAATGCCCCAGACTCTCCCCTTCCCACAGCAGGGAATGCTCCTGCACAGAGCAGGGAATTTTAGGATCCCTTTTAGGGCTTCCCTTCCATGCAGGACAGACCCACAGGAAACCTTAGCTGTCCAGGGACTGGGATTTGTCCCCATCCTCCTGCCCTGACCCTTTTTCTGACCCCTCATCCACACTGGAGATGTTCTGAGGAGTTCCACACCCACACTGGAAAAATCAAGGATCAGCACCCCCAGTTTCCATCTCCAACACCTCAGGCTGCTGCTGGAGCAGGAGGCCACAGGGATTTTCCTTCCCTGGGCTCATCCTTATTAAAATCATGCTTAAAAATTCCCTCGAGGCATGCTGGGGGGACAGCAGCTGGCTGTGGCAGGGCGGGGACARCACCTGGATGTGACACAGGTCAAGCAGCTCCTGCTCAGCCCCACGAGCTGCTGGCAGCACCTGGGCCCTCCTCCCCCTGGAATGGGAAGAGTTTTCCACCAAAAACCCCGGGAGAGGCCCCAGATTCCTCCCCCCAGCCCTGCCCTGAGCTGCCCCGGGGTTTGGGGTGACAATGGGGACGTGGGGTGAGGGTGGCAGGGCCGTACTTACGCTGGGATCTCATTGCTCAGGTGGCTTGGAAACAGAGAAACAGTGACATTGAGAAGGGACAGACAGAAAGGAACAGACAGACACCCATAGAGGGACAGACAGACACCCAGGGAGGGACAGACAGCAGCTCCACACGGACACCCCCCCAGCAGGGCTGGGACACCGGGAATGGGACAGGCAGAAGGACACAGGAGTCTCCTGAAGGAGGAATTTCCAGCCTGGAGGAGCCCAGGGGTAGCTCTGCTCATTCCCAGAGGGAATTTCAGAATTCCAGAGGGAATTCCCAAGGACAAGGAGGAATTTCCAGCCTGGAATAGCTCAGAGGGAGCTGTGCTCATTCCCAGAGGGAATTCCCAAGGGCAAGGAGGAATTTCCAGCTCAGGGGGAGCTCTGCTCATTTCCAGGAGGAATTCCAGAATTTCAGAGGGAATTCCCAAGACAAGGAGGAATTTCCAGCCTGGAGCAGCTCTGCTCATTCCCAGAGAGAATTCCCAAGGAGCAGCACCTCCGTGGCCACCCCAGGGTCCTCCCCAGCACGGGGTTGGGRCAGTCCCACACGTCCCATCCCTGAGGAACACTCAGGATCCACCTCCACCCCATCCCCAGCACCACAGCCAGGCCCGGAGCGGGGAATCTGGGGGAAATCAAGAGGGGAGAACCAGGAACATCCAGCCCCGTTTGGAGCTCCTGGATCCCAGCTTCTCCTCCCCWGACCAGCCCCGGTGGGGCAGGTACCTCTTGGTGATGCTGTTGTGGTACTCCAGGTACGTGCGGCCATCGAAGGCCACGGCCTCGGTGTCCCCTGCTGCCTTCTCGATGATCACTGGGGAGAAACAGGGAAAAGAATGGCCAAGAGAGGCAGGGAATTCCTGGAGATGGGAAAGGAAGGGCCAGGAAAGGCAGGGAATTCCTGGGAGATGGGAAAGAATAGCCAGGAAAGGCAGGGAATTCCTGGGAGATGGGAAAGAATAGCCAGGAAACCTCTGCTGGATGTGCTGAACTTCTGTTGGAGATCCTCCAGGTTTTTCATCCAGCCTCCCATGGCCACCTCCAACCCCCTGAGCCACCACCAGCTCCCCATGGTCACTTCCAGGTCGCCATGGCCACCTCCAGCCTCGTGGGCCACCTCTACCTTCCCTGTGTCACTGCCAGCTCCCCATGGCCACCTCCACATTCCCTGTGGCATCTCCAGGTCCACATGGCCACCTCCAACCCACCTATGCCACCCCAGCCCCTCTGTGGCAACCCCAGCCCCCTGTGCCACCTCCACATTCCCTGAGCCACCCCCAGCCCCTGTGGCCCCCTGTGGCACCCCCAGCCCCTGTGGCCCCCTGTGGCACCCCCAGCCCCCTGGCACTCACCCTTCTCACAGTGTGCCCCCGAGAAGCCCCTGTGGCAGGAGCACTGGTAGCTGCCCAGGCTGGGGCTGCAGGTGCCCCCGTGCTGGCACGGGTTGGGTTTCTGGGTGCAGGGGTGCCCTCGGAACGGGGACACCTCCCTGGCACTGCGGATGTTCTGCTCCTTCAGCACGGGCACACCACCCAGGGAGATCTGCAGGGGCAGGAAGGGTCAGCCAGGAGCTGCTCAGGGCTAAAAACCCAAACCCGGGGAATTCCCATCCCTGGCAGCATCCCAGGCTGGGCTGGATGGGGCTCGGGTGGTGGAAGGTGTCCCTGCCCATGGCACATGAGGAGCCTGAAGGTTCCTCCAACCCRAACCAGGCTGGGATCTTCTGAGTGTCCTTCCCCACCCACCTCTGATCATCTGGGGACKCCAGGCAGTGTCCGTGGGGACAAGAGGAGATGCGAACCCATCCCTAGGGTGGGAACCCATCCCCGAGGTGGGAACCCATCCCTAAGATGATGGGAATCTATTCATAAAGTGGGAATCCATCCCTGAGAAGATGGGAACCCATCCCAAAGGTGGGAATCGATCCCTAGGGTGGGAGTCCATCCCTAAGACGATGGAAATCCATCCCTAAAATGGGAATCCATTCCTGAGGTGGGAATCCATCCCTGAGATGATGGGAACTCATCCCTAGGCTGGGAATCCATCCCTAATGTGGGAATCCATCCCTAAGATGATGGGAATCCATCCAAGTGTTCCCAAACTCCCTTTCTGTCCCCCACTGGTGCCACTTTTCCACCACCAGGACAGCTCCCAGGTCCATCCCAGGACAGGTGGGACACTGGACTGACCAGCAGGACCTCCATATCTCACAGCTCCCAGTGGACACTGGACTGACCAGCAGGACCTCCATATCTCACAGCTCCCAGTGGACACTGGGCTGTCCCAGGGGACGCTGGGCTGGCCAGCAGGACCTCACCCTCTGCACAGCTCCCTCGAAGCCACTGGAGATGGCAGCTGCTCGAGCCAGCTTGGAGAAGTCGGGGGCTCCCCCCACGTAGAAAGGCTCCTTCAGGTTCAGCACCATGTGAGGCACCTGGGGGAACAGGGACATCAAGGACAAGGGGTCAGCTCGTCCCTGGCTGTCCCAAGCAGGGCCAGGAGCTGGCCTTGATGGTCYTCATGGCTCTCTCCATTTGRGAGATTTGATGGTAAYTTATTTGATGGTAATTTATTTKATGGTAATTTATTTATGATTCCACAGATGGAGCCTCCAGGAAACCTCCTCATGCCAAGGACTGCCAGGTCTCACCCCCAGCAGGCACCTGGGAAAGGTTTCCCCTGGATTGAATTTTTTGGGAAGAGGCTCTTCCCATACCCTCAGGCCTGGAGGGGGGCTCTGCTTTGGTGTGCCCCCAAAACTGGGGTACCCAGACATTACTCAGAGCCCTGCAGGGCTGCTGCTCAATCCCAGCCCCTTCCAGAGGGATCCAGCCYGGCTGCCCCAAGGTTTGAGGAGCAGCTTCAGGTTTTCTCCTGCGCCCCATGGCTTGAGGAGGTTCTCCCGCACCCCAYGTGGTGGTTGTGGAGGAGAAAATTCCCTCCTTGCTGTCACCAGCCCCAGGATGGCTGGGAATTCTCTGGGATGGAGGCAGGGCCACAGCAAGGACGGGGTGACATGGAGCACTAACTAATGCTGTGTGGGATTAACACAAAATAAATGACCAGATTAATTAATTGAAATGGTCCCAAAAACAAAAGGTGACAACTGGCTGGGAATGAAGGACTAAACTACAGGGATCCTAAACCARATGGGGAAGATGAAAAACACAAAAATAGGGAGGAAAGAAGGAAGGAGGTGCCCATGGCAGATGAGATGGAGGYGTGGGAGGGTCATACTTATCTGTACCTTACGGGATTTCTGGGATCCAGACAGCAGGGGAGGGGAAAATACAAAGGAAAATCAAAGGGAGAGAGAAGAAAAAAACAAAAAAAAAAAGAGAGAAAAGGGCCATCAGTGGGGTGCCATTGCAACAGGCAGGGCTGCCACAGCCCCGCTGCCACCAGGGCTGGGTGGCTCTGGAGGTGGCAGGAGTGTCACTGCCACCCAGGGCTCTGCTCTGCTCTGCTCAGAGAGGAGCTTGGAAAGAGGAGAGTGAGGGCAGGAAAATGCCAGGTTGGGTTCTGTGGGGTTGGAGATGAGCTCAGCAGCCAGCAGGGATTTTCCTGCCTCCTCCTGGAGAGGGAAGGAAGAGACCCCCAGGAATGCAGGGAAGGAAGGGACCCCCAGGAATGCAGGGAAGGAAGGGACCCCGAGGAATGCAGGGAAGGAAGGGACCCCAGGAATGCAGGGAAGGAAGGGACCCCAGGAATGCAGGGACAGCACAGGGAGGGACAGGGAGAGGCTGGAACTGCAAAATTCCCCGCTGGGAGAAGAGCAGAGCAAGCACCAAGGGATGCAGCAGCAGGGCCTGGGGCTTTCCTGCTCCCTGAGCTCCTCTCACTGCTGGGGGGCTCTTCATTAACCATTAATTACTGACCCAGGGGTGCCTCACGGAGCTGTTCCAACATGGGGACAGGTGAGGACCTGGAATAAGGGATGGGGGGTCCAGGAGAGGGTGGGGGGCTCATCCAAGGCATCCCTGAAACCTGGCTGAGATCCTGGGCAGGGACGGGGGGGACGGGGGCTGCAAGGGAGGCAGGGATCCCTCCCCGCCTGCTTCTCCACCCTCAAATCCATGATCTGAAGCCCAGGAACTTGAGAAATTCCACTTCTCCACCTTCATTCCACTTTTCCACCTTCAAATCCATGGTTTAAAGCCCAGGAGCCTGAGAATTTCACTCTTCCACCCTCAAATTCATGATTTAAAGCCCAGGAATCTGAGAAATTCCACTTCTACAATTTCAAATTCACAATTTAAAGCTCAGGAACCTGAGCCACAATTTAAAGCCCAGGAACCTGACAAATTCCACTTAAATCAAGAATTTAAAGCCCAGGAACCTGACAAATTCCACTCAAATTCAGAATTTAAAGCCCAGGAACCTGACAAATTCCACTTTTCCACCTTCAAACCCATGGTTTAAGGCCCAGGAGCCTGTGAATTCCACTCTTCTGCCTTCAAATTCATGATTTAAAGCCYAGGAACCTGAGCCACAATTTAAAGCCCAGGAAACTGAGAAATTCCACTTTTCCATCCTCAAATCCACAATTTAAAGCCCAGGAGCCTGAGAATGCCACTCTTCCACCTTCAAATTCATGATTTAAAGCTCAGGAACCTGAGAAATTTCCCTTCTCCACCCTCAGATTCACAATTTAAAGCCCAGGATCCTGAGCCATGATCTAAGGCCCAGAAACCTGAGAAATTCCACTCAAAYCCACAATTTAAAGCCCAGGAGCCTGAGAAATTCCACTCAAATCCASAATTTAAAGCCYAGGARCYTGAGAAATTCCACTTTTCCATCCWCAAACCCACAATCTAAAGCCCAGGAGCCTGAGAAATTCCACTCAAACCCAGAATTTAAAGCCCAGGAGCCTCAGAAACTCCTCGCCATGTGAGCAGGGCAGGGCTGGGTCCCCCCCACTCACCGGGGACTCCCCTGTCACCCTCTGGCCGTTGTTGACCCTCAGGACGCCCTTGCGGCCGCTCCTCTCCAGCAGGACACTGACCCACGTGTTCAGGGGCACTGGCTCCTTGCTCCTGAGGGGGAAAAAAGGGAAAAAAAAGCTTTAAAAACCTTCTAAAATCAGGCCTTGCTCAGCTGAATGAACACGTGAAGTTCCCACGAGAAAGAATCAGAGGAATGAAAATCAGTTTGCAGAACAATCTGTTCTGGTAAGAAAAACAGGCTTGCAACTGTGGCAAATAAAAAGTCTGTGAGAATCTGTGAAGAAAATATTAAAAATATATTAAAATAATATTAAAAATATAAAAATAATATGAAATTATTAAAAAAATWAAAAAGTATCTCTCTGTGTAAAAAGACAGTCTCAGCATGTACATACACAAGCACCTCCTAAGCAATGAACTGAGCAGCCAGCAAGTTGAAGTTACAAAAATCACAATAACTGAAATTAGAAATTAAACACAAGAACTTGGAGAACTGGATAAAAACAGGCTGTAACATCAAAGTGAGGCTTTTGCTGCTGAAACTTTGAATAATGTAATTATTTGCTGTTAATGTTATAAACTCTGCCCTCAGAACCTACAAAACCAGCCTGGAAAGGTGCCCTGAGCAGGTGAKGCTTTAAGTTTTGGCTTTTCTATTTTTCACATTCTGCACTGATGTCTCAGGTTTTAGCTTTTCTATTTTTACATGCAGTGCTGCTTTAGTGTGTGGGTCTGGGCTTCACATTATGGGATGGTGAGCTCTGTGCAMAGAGCAGGGAGACAAAACAATTCCTGCTCCWKCTGGGGACCAAGGACAAATGATCCAAATCTCRGCCCAGAAGCACAAACAMYGTGGGCTGGAGAGAGAAAAACAAGGATGGGACTGCATGGGCTAAAGCTGGAATTGGACAAKTCACTCCAAGATGCAAATRGAGCRGAACTGATCAAGTGAGAGACCCCGTGAGCGGTYGTGCATTTTGGGACCATTTTRGTTCATCTTKGRWTCATTCTGGGACCATTTTGGTTCATCTTGGGTGCAGCCCTGGCTGGGCTCTTGTGCTGCCCAAGGTGGATCCATTGAGGAGAAACTTTTCATAAATCCCTGCTYTATTCTTTAGCTCTGTTCTAAGGCAGCCTCTCAGGGCATCAGCCAGGGCTCACCCGGGCAGGGCCAGAGTGCCCCCAGTGCCCTCACCTGAGCAGGGCTGGTCCTTTGCCCAGGTCGTATCTGTACTCCAGGTGGCCCTCGTGCAGTGCCAGGGACACAAAGTCCCCTTTGCCATCGGTCTTCTGGCCATTGTAGAAGATCATCCCGCTGGGCTTCTTGGCCAGGAACACCACCTCCATGGACATCTTGTCCCTGGGAGAGCAGGGGTGGGTTATTGATTGTGGGTTATGGGTTACTGATTGTGGACTATGGGTTTTGGATTGTGGGTTATGGATAATTGGTTGTGGATTGTGGGTTATGGATGGTAGACTGTGGGTTATGGATTATTGATTATGGGTTATGGATTGTGGACTGTGGGTTATTGATTATGGATTATGGGTTGTGGGTTATGGATTATTGGTTATGGATTATGGGTTATGGATTGTTGTTATGGATTGTGGGTTATTGATTATGGGTTATTGATTGTGGATTGTGGGTTATGCATTATGGGTTATGGATTATGGATTGCGGGTTGTGGGTTATGGGTTATAGATTGTGGATTATGATTCCCTCCCATCCAGCCACTCCCAGGATAACCCCGAGGCCATGGGTGTGGCAGCCACGGCAGCCCTGCCAGCTGGGGGTGCCCAGGGTGCCGTGGGCTGGGGTTTGTCCCTCCCTGTCCCTGCACTCACTGCAGGTCGGGCACGAAGCTCTGCAGCCCGTTGAGCTCCAGGTAGGAGAAGCCGTTGAACTCGGGCAGGAAGGGCACGGACTGGTCCTGCTCTGTCACTGGGCACAAAGCGGGCAGCGTGAGGGACAGGGGCACGGCAGGTGTCCCAGGGGTCACACCGGGCTGGGCACACCCCTGCTGCCCCACCTCGCTCGCACAGGATTCCCTCACGGCCCATGGGACAGGCACACAGGGCCCCCCCGGCGGGCAGCACCAGGCAGGTGGCAGAGGCATGGCACGGAGAGGGCTCGCACGGGTTCCTCTCGAAGGCACACGTGGGGCCTGTGGGACAGGGAGATTGTCACCAACCCCTGACACATGTCCCCAGTGTCCCCCATGGCCCCAGTGTCTCCCATGTCCTCAGTGTCCCACATATCCCCAGTGTCCAATGTCCCCAGTGTGCCCCATGTCCCCATGGGCATGTAGGCATTGAGGCACTGGCACAATGGCCCCAAAAACTCCCTCAGAACCCCCCAGAAATGGTGAAATCCCCACAGTGCCCATCTCTGTACCCTAAAAACCCCCTCAGAACCCCAACAATGCCCACCCCACACCCCCTCAGAACCCCACAATTCCCATCCCACACCTCAAAACCCCCTCAGTGCCCATCTCATACCCCAAAAACCCCCTCAGAACCCCCCAGAGGAATGAAAACCTCACAGTGCCCACCCCACACCCCCCTCAGACCCCTTTGGTGCCCACCCCGTACCCCAAACCCCCTCGGTGCCCACGCCGTACCCGTGTAGGCCTCGGGGCACTGGCAGTGGAACATGTCGGCCTCCCTGGCGTGGCAGGTGCCGCCGTGSTGGCAGGGGCTGGGCTGGCAGGGGTCGGTGCCACACTGGCCCACGGCTGTGGCGTACAGGACGTCGGCAGAGCCCTGGTGCAGCTCGTGCCCGCGGTTGTTGATGGCCAGGGCCCGCACGCAGCCCCGCAGGCCGCCCGTGGCACCCGTGCGCTCGGCCACCCTGAGGGGACAGGGGCACAGGGTTTGTCACCAAGGGGGTGGCAGGGCCCCTGTGCGCTCGGCCACCCTGAGGGGACAGGGGCACAGGGTTTGTCACCAAGGGGGTGGCAGGGCCCCTGTGYGCTCRGCCAYCCTGAGGSGACAGGGGCATGGGGTTTGTCACCAAGGGGGTGGCAGGGGGTTCTGGGGGGTTCTAGAATGGCCCCTGTGCTCAGCCACCCTGAGGGGACACGGTGCCAGGGTTTGTCCCGAGGGGGTGGCACAGGGTTCTGACCTCCGTGTGCTCAGCCACCCTGAGGGGACACGGTGCCAGGGTTTGTCCCCAGGGTGGCAGAGGGTTCTGACCTCCGTGTGCTCAGCCACCCTGAGGGGACACGGTGCCAGGGTTTGTCGCCAGGGGGTGGCAGGGGGTTCTGGCGGGCAGCAGGGATGAGGTGATGCCCGCAGAGGGCCGGGGTGGGTAGGGGTGAGGGTAAGATGGCTCTGTGTTGGCACTGCCACAGGGACAGTGGCACATTCATGGGGGCTGTGCCACACTCACGGGGGGCAGTGGCACATTCACATGGCCAGTGACACCCTCACAGGGGTTGTGGCATGCTTACAGGGCAAATGCCACCCTCACAGGCCCAGTGCCACCCTTACAGGCCCAGTGCCCGTTCATGGGGCAGTGCCACGCTCACGGGCCCAGTGCCACCTCCACAAGGAGAGTGCCATCCTCCCATGGGCAGTGCCACACTCACATACCCAATGCCACCCTCCAGGTCCAGTGCCACACTGCCAGCAGCAGTGCCACCCTTGCAGGCCCAGTGCCACCTCCCTGTCCCCGTGCCCCACTCACAGTGCCACCCTTGCAGGCCCAGTGCCACCTCCCTGTCCCCGTGCCCCACTCACAGCGCTGCATGCTCGCGGGGCACTCCCCCGATGAAGAGCTCGGTGTCCAGGTTGAGCCCGTCGGTGCCCGGGGGGCTGTGCCCGCTCACCGGGGGCTCCCCGTCCACAGCCAGCGTGCCCGTGCGCCGGTTCCGYGTCACCAGCAGCCGGTGCCAGCGCCCCGGCTCCACCGGCACCCGGCTGGTGACCGTGCCTGTGCCAGAGCCCGTGTCAAACCTGACAAAACACRGGTTGGTGTTCTTCAAGGTGCCAGCTGGGCTGTGCCAGGCGTCGCTGGCACTGGGAGCTCTTGGGGACCCTCTTCCTCCCTCCCTCCCTATTTCTCTCTCTCTCCTTCTCTCTCTYCCTCTTTCTTTCCTTCCCTCCCTCCCTTTTCCATCCCTCCTCTTGTCTCCTTCTCCTCCCTCCTCTCCCTCTCTCTC
>JACDOX010000782.1:54324-67821 GCA_014549065.1 Cardinalis cardinalis | reverse complement strand
TCCTTCTCTCCCTCCCTATTTCTCTCTCCCTCTTTCTTTCCTTCCATCCCTCCTTCCCTTCCCTCCTTCCCTCCCTCCCTCTCTCTCTCCATCCCTCTCTGCCCTGCCTTCCCCCTCCCTCACTCCAAACCATTCGCGTTGGATTCTGGAATACAAAAAAAGCCACTCTGGCTCTTTCCTCCCTTCCCTTTTTTCCTCCCTCTCCACATTTCTCATCTCAGTTAAAAAAAAACCCCTACCAAAAAAAGATGTCTCAAAAAAACCCAACCTGCCAAAAAAACCCCAAACCTGCCAAAAAACCAACCTGCCAAAAAACCTCAACCTCCCACACTTCGGAGCTTTTTGAACTCACTCAAAGAGAATTCACTTCACTGAAAAGAGGGAATGAGCTCCCTCAGTTTTCCAGCCATACTCCCACAAAAAACAAAAAAAGTCCTGACTTTTGTCCACTTTGAGGCCTTTTAGGACAGAAATTCCCCTTCTTGGGATGCAAATTCCCCTGTCCTGGGTCCTGGGGCTTACCTGAGCACCAGTATTCCACTCCCCCAAAAAATATTAAAAAATCCTGATTTTTGTCCACTTTGAGGCATTTTAGGATGCAAATTCCCCTTCTTGGGGTGTAAATTCTCCCTCTTAGGAAGCAAATTTCCTCTCCTGGGTCCTGGGCCTTACCTGAGCTCAAGTATACCAACCACATCC
The DNA here is from genome assembly GCA_014549065.1 of Cardinalis cardinalis. Lineage (NCBI taxonomy): Eukaryota > Metazoa > Chordata > Aves > Passeriformes > Cardinalidae > Cardinalis > Cardinalis cardinalis. The sequence continues at coordinate 67,122 of JACDOX010000782.1, read as the reverse complement.
CCCCAAAAACCAAACAAATCCCAAGTTTTGTCTACTTTGAGGCCTTTTAGGATAGAAGTTCCCCCGCTGGGGTACAGATTCCCCCTTTTATGCTGCAATCCCCAGCCCAGGCTGACCTGAGCTCCACGAAGCCCCCGAGCAGCGCCAGGGAGATGAAGTCCTTGCCGTGGCGCTGGGCGTTGTAGAGCAGCAGCCCGCGGGGCTCGAGCGCGCGGAACTCCATGGAGATCCTGACGGTGTGGTAGGCGCGCATCGTCCGGAACGCCAGCACCGAACCGCCCCCGAAACTGGGGATGGACCCAAGCGGGGCTGGGGGGCAAAATGGGGCAAGAACAGGGAGAGAACGGGGGGGAAATGGGGAAAACAGGAGGAGGAAGAGAGGGGGGGAAATGAATGGGGGGAAAAGAATGGGGGGAAAAGAATGGGGGGAAAAGAATGGGGGGAAAAGAATGGGGGGAAAAGAATGGGGGGAAAAGAATGGGGGGAAAAGAATGGGGGGAAAAGAATGGGGGGAAAAGAATGGGGGGAAAAGAATGGGGGGAAAAGAATGGGGGGAAAAGAATGGGGGGAAAAGAATGGGGGGAAAAGAATGGGGGGAAAAGAGGAGGGGAAAGGGAGAAGAGAGAGGGGAAAAGGGGGGAAAAATGGGGGGAAAAGGGGGTAAAAAGGGGAAGAAAGAACGGGGGAAGAAGAAGGGGAGGGAAGCAGGGGAAAAAGGGAGGGAAAAAGGCAACTTTTATTGAACCTGGGTTCATGAAAAGGGCAACTGGTCTGTGCCTCCCTTGAGGTGATCTGGGACTCCAAATCCTGTTAAACCAACAGGGCTGGACAGCCACTGTCATTTTCTAAGGGATCTGGGAGGTCAAATCCCATTAAACCWGCAGGGCTGGACACCCACTGGCCTTCCATGAGATTTGTGAGATCAAATCCCATAAAACCAACAGGGCTGGACACCCACTGATGTCTTCCATGGGATTTGGAAGTTCAAATCATCTTAAACCAGTAGGGCTGGACACCCACAGCTTGCAGAGCTCCTGGTGAGTGGGTTTTTAGCTGTTTTCCCATCTCTGGAAATGCCCAAATCCAGTTTGGCACAACCTGGCACAGGGAGGGTGGCATCCTACCGACATCAAGAGGTGGGAAGCGACTTTTAAGACCCAAAATCTGTGATTTCTCACAYCACCACCTACATTTCTCACAGAGAGCCCCTCCTGTGCCTGCGGGGCAGCTGCAGGTGAAGCGGTGCCCGTCGTCCTGGCAGGTGCCACCGTGCAGGCAGGGCTGGGACTCGCAGGGCCGTGCCAGGGGGGTGCCAGGGGGCAGCTGGGTGGGCTTCCCCCTCCTGCTGCTGCTGCTGCCAGGGCTGCGGGTGGTGCCCACGGGGCTGGGGCTGCCCGCGGGCTCCCCGTGCTGCCCCAGGGCCGCGGTGGCCGCGGGCAYCCTGCGCGTGGTGCCAGGGGCCATGGTGGTGGCCGTGGTGGTGGTGACGGTGGTGGTGAAGAGCCGGGGGATCCAGTCTGGAACACAGCAGGGCTGGGGTCAGCTGGGCTTGAGGGCAGCTGGGGGTTGGTTTTGGGGTCTAGATATGGGTTTGGGTTGGGGTCAGCTGCAGGTTAGGTTTAGGGTCAGGCGTGGGTTAGGCTTATGGTCAGGTGTGGGTTAGGCTTAGGGTTAGTTTTAGGGTCAGGTTTGGGTTAGTTTAGGGGACAAGTGTGGGTTAGGTTTAGGGTCAGGTGTGGGTTAGGCTTAGGGTTAGGTTTAGGGACAAGTGTGGTTAGATTTCGGGTTAGGTATGGGTTAGTTTTAGGGTCAGGTGTGGGTTTGGAAATGTCCAAGCACCCTCTAGAAGATCCCTGCCCATGCCCAGACCCCTTTAAGGTCCCTCCCAACCCCAAACATTCCRGGACCCACCCGGGGAAGCTTTTGAGGGGTTGCCAAGACCAGCAGAGCCCCCCAGGCATTCTGAAACCCCAAAGCAAGCGAGGGGGACTCACCAAAATCCATGAATTTGATGTGCTCCTGCTGGGGCCTCTTCACCAGGATGGTTTTCTTCTTGGCAGCCCGGAGCTGCTTCAGCAGGGCCCCCTGGACATCGGCGGCCGTGTAGGACGTGGCTGAGCCCAGCCAGGAGGGCAAAGGAGGGAGGCAACAGTGAGCATTCCAACAGGAATTTCCTTCCCATGACCTCCCCAAATCCCTCCTTCCCCAAGGAAAATAATCTTCCTTTCCAAGGAAAATAATCCTCCCTTCCCAAGGAAATAATCCTCCCTTCCCATTGAAACTAACCCTCCTTTCCCAAGGAAATAATCCTCTTTTCCAAGAAAAATAATCTTCCAAGGAAAATAATTCTCCTTCCCAGGGAAAACAATCCTCCTCTCCAAGGAAAATAAACCTTCATTCTCAAGAAAAATAAACCACCTTTCCCAAGGAAAATACTCTCCTTTCCCAAGGAAAATAATCCTCCTTTCCAAGGAAAATAATCCTCCTTTCCAAGGAAAATAATCCTCCTTTCCCATGGAGATAATCTTCCTTTTCCAAGGAAAATAATCCTCCTTCCCAAAGAAAATAAACCTCCATTCCCAATGAAAAGAAACCTCCATCCCCAAGGAAAAGAATCCCTCCTTTCCAAGGAAAACAATCTTTCCTTCCCAAGGAAAACCCTTCCAGCTTCCTTAGCGTGCAGCTCCTCCCATCCCCATCCACAGGGAAATTTCACAGGATAAAAGACCCAACCCCAGTGAATTTTAGGATGGTTCTTTCCYTCTCCTCCCCAGGCAGATTTCCCAGCCAGAATTCCCTCTGGGAATGGCCCCACCTGGGTCAAAGTGGGCCTCCACGATGACCCTGACGGCGCTGCTCTGGCCCAGGTCCCGCACTCGGATGCTCCTGAAATCCTTCCTGACATCAGAACCCCGGAACAGCTCGTCCAGCTGGGGAAGGAAAGGGTTAACGGGGAGATCCTGGCACGGGGATCCTGCCAGGGAAAAATCCAGGCTTGGATTTGCTTCCCAGCCTTTGCAAGGCAGGCCGGTGACAGGGAGGGGACAGGGGACAATTCCAGCTGTTCTTTAGGGCTAAGGGAAAAGTGGGATCCATAAACAATTCCAGCTGTTCTTTAGGGCCAAGGGAAAAGTGGGATCCATAAACAATTCCAGCTGCTCTTTAGGGCCAAGGGAAAAGTGGGATCCATAAACAATTCCAGCTGTTCTTTAGGGCCAAGGGAAATGTGGGATCCATAAACAATTCCAGCTGCTCTTTAGGGCTAAGGAAAATGTGGGATCCATAAACAATTCCAGCTGTTCTTTAGGGCCAAGGGAAATGTGGGATCCATAAACAATTCCAGCTGCTCCTTAGGGCCAAGGGAAGAACAGGATCCATAAAGCTGTACAGGGATGTTCTGTGACAATTCCAGCTGCCCTTTAGGGCCAAGGCAAGAACAGGATCCATAAATCAACTGGGACAGGGAACCATCGTCCATTTTGTGACCATTTTGAGTTCACCTTGAGTGTAGGACCAAGGTGTATCCATTGAGGAGATCTTTTTAACAACTTCCTGCTTTACTGTGTGACTCTGTTCTGGGGCAGCCTCTGAGGGCACCAGCAGGGTCCCCTCAGTGCCAGGTGCCAGCTGTGCCCCCACGAGGGGCACGGGGCTCACCGCGCTCTCAATGCTCCGCGCTGTCTCCCCGAAGAGCTCGGATTTGGGGTCGGCCATCTCGGGGGTGTAGAACAGCTCCTGGCCCTCCACCTCCTCCAGGATCAGCACTCCCTGGAACACCTTGGTGGCTGGGGGAGGAGGGAACACAAGACAAAGCCCTTGAGCTGGGCAGGGGCGGCGAGGGAGCGCCGCGGTCCCTGGCGGGGGGGATGGCAGTGTGGGGGTAGTGCCAGTGCCGGGTTAGTCGGGATGGGACGGGCACAGCCATGGAGGATTAGTGCTGGAGCAGATGGCAAGGACCAGGCTGGAGATGGCAGCTTTTACCAGACAGGTTCCTGCGAGCTCCGGCCCGGAGAGCAGCCCCCCTGCACCGCTGGGTGACAAGAGAGACACGTTAGAGGACAGAGGACACGCCATGGCCCGGGGGCACCCACGGGGCACAGCGGGGCCACCCGGGGCTGGGGGCCAGGGGAACTGGCACAGGGCAGCCACAGCCCCGCCAAACCAGCCTGGCGCTGCAGCACGAGTGCCAGGGCTGGATCCTGCCCTGGGGATGCAGAGGATGGAGAGGTCCTGCTGTGGGAACCACACAGGAGGCTCCTTTTCCTTTCCATTTTCCCTTTCCCTTTCCTTTTCCCCTTTTCTCTCTCCCTTTCCACTTTCCCTTCCTCTCTTCCTTTTCCCTTTTTCTTCCCCTTCCCCTCTCTCTTTTTCCTTCTCCTTTTCCCTCTCCTTTCCCTTTCTCCTCTCCCTTTTTCCTCTCCCTTTCCCTTCACACAGGACTTTTAACCCTTTATGGGTTAAAAGGGAAAGTGCTGGTTTTTTTTTCCCAGAGGCAGAGGGGATATTCCAATGGAAACCCCAAGAAACAAGGAAGGACTTGATTGAGGAAAAATCTGGGACATGGCTCTCGATTTCTGACCCCAGAGTGATCCCAAACCTTCCTCCAGCCCCGAATTCACCTGGAAAGCTCTGGAAATTCCCCTTGAGAGATCCCAATTCTTGACCCCAAATGGATCCCAAACCCTCCCACAGCCCCAAATCCACCTGGAGAGCTCTGTGGCTCATCCCCCTTGAGAGATCCCAAACTTCCAACCCCACACCTTCCCAAATCAGCCCCAAATCCACCTGAGCAGTTCAATGTCCTCCCACTCTAAGAGATCCCCACTCCTGACCCCAATGGGACCCCAAACCTTCCCAAACCAGCCTCAAATCCACCTGGGCAGTTCTGTATCCTCCCACCTTGAGAGATCCCAACTCCTGACCCCAAAGGGATCCCAAACTTTTTCTTCAGACCCCAAATCCAGCTGGMCAGTTCTGTGTCCTCCCCTTGAAAGGTGCCAAACTCCCAACCCCAAACCAGCCCCAAATCCACCGGGGCAGTTCTGTGTCCTCCCACCTTGAGGGATCCCATACTCCTGACCCCAAAGGGACCCCACAGGGACCCCACAGGGACCCCAGACCCCGTTCCCAGGCTCACCGGGGCAGTTGGTGCCCTCGGCGTCGGCGGCTGCGGTTTTGCCGTCAGAGCAGCAGCCCAGGGCGCTGTTGTAGCACGTGGCCCTCTCGATGGCAGGCGTGGATGTCACCTGGCCCTCGTCCGGCTCCTCCTCACCTGGGGGACAGACGGGGGACAGCCAGCAGTGACACCTCTGCGTGGCACCCGCCCTGCTCCTGGTGACACCCAGGGTGGGGCTGCAACCGCCAGCGGACACTCAGTGGCCTGGGACACTCAGTGACACAGCCCTGCGGACATTCAGTGGCCTGGGGACACTCAGTGGCATTGCCCAGGGGACACTGAGTGTGGCACTGCCCTGGGGACATTCACTGTGGCTCCCCAGGGGACACTGAGCGTGGCACTGCCCTGGGGACACTCAGAGCCACCCCAGAGCCCCGGGGGTGGCACTCACCGGCAGATCCCGCCCCGCTGGCCTCCTGGTCCCCGCTGGTGCCCATGTCCTGGTCCCCGCTGCCCTCGGCGCTGCCGGACTCGCCGTAGCCGGGCTGGCTGGTGGCCGCCACCACGGGCACGGTGGCCAGCGGGCGGATGGTGGCCTTGTGCGCGCCGTGGGTGACCCAGGCCGTGGTGGTGGCCGGCCTGGCCGTCGTCACACGCCTGGTGGTGGGGTGGCCTCGCTCCGTGGGCCTGGCTGGTGGCGGTGACGGGCTGGTGGCTGCCCCGGTGGGCAGGGGGGACCGCGGGGTGGCCCGAGGGGGCGCGGGCAGCTCTGGGGGCACCGTGGGCAGCGGCGTGGGGGCAACCGGGGGGCTCGTGTGGGTGATGGACTCTGCAGGGACACAGACACGGAGGTGAGGGGGTGGCACTGGGAAGGGGGGGACAAAGCCCGGGAAGGGCAACTGCTGTGGCAGGGGATGTCCCATGGGGTGGCAGGGCCAGCCTCAGGACACGGGGCTGGCACTGCCCTGGGGACACTCAATGGCACTGCCCAGGGGACACTCACCGTGGCACTGCCCCATGTGCTTGACCGTGATGTGCTGGCCCTGCCTGCAGGCGATGGTCCGCAGCTGGCACTGGTCCCCATAGGTGACACCATCAGAACCACACACCTGGGGACACAGGGGACACTGGAGCTGCACCTCTGGGSCCCTCCCAGTGACACCAAAGAGTCACTGGGAACGCTGGCAGCGTTTTTGGGGGGCTCCTCTGGGGCACAGAGGGACCCAGGGCAGCTCAGGGGTGCCAGAGGACATCTGTGACCCATGTGTCCCCCTTGCCCAGCAGGGAACAGCTCCCACAGGACTTTGTGTCCCACCCCAAAGCCCCCCAGAGGGGTGTCCCCAAACCTTGGTGGTGTTGGCCTCAGGGCACAGCGGGGACGGGCACTCGCAGTGGGCGAAGCCGTTCAGCTCCACGCACGAGGCCCCAAAGTCACAGCTCAGCTCCTCGCACGACCTGGGGGCTGAGGGGTCTGGGCAGGGCGAGAGGGGATCCGGGAAACATCCCAGTTAGCCAGGAGCCAAAATGCCAAACAGACAGGAGCCAAAATCCCAAACAGACAGGAGCCAAAATGCCAAACAGACAGGAGTGTAAATCCCAGTTATGCAGGACCCAAAATCCCAAATAAACAGAACCCAAATCCCAAATAAACAGAACCCAAACCCCAAATAAGCAGGAACCAAAACCCCCAGTGCTGCAGGACCCAAAACCCCAAATAACCAATACCCAAACCCCCAAATAAACAGGACCCAAACCCCAAATAAACAGGACCCAACCCCCAAATAAACAGGACCCAAAGCCCAAATAAACAGGACCCAAAGCCCAGGGCCCCTCACCCTTGTGGCAGCCGGTGGTGCCCAGGCTGCTGCCGTCGGGGCACTGGGTACACTTCATGCCCGTGATGCCCGTCCTGCAGGAGCACAGCCCCGACATCTGCTCGCAGTCATCGCGCACCGAGCCCACGGGGTCACAGTGGCACGCTGCAACGGGGACAGGGCACGGTGTGGGACGGGGGAGAATGGTCATGGCATGGGGAAGGGGGAAAATCCCACTGGTATAGGGCGGCAAAAGGGGAAATGCAGTTATAGGGTGGGAAAGGGGGAAGGGGGGCCTGACGGCCATGTGGGAGCGGGGGTGGYGATGTGCCATCCAAGTCACCACCCGTCTCAGCCGTGGGCAGGGTCCTCTTGCTGTCACTCAGGGGGTGACATGCGTGTCACTTACAGGTGACACCCCTGTCACCCTCGGGCAGTGTCCCCTCGCTGTCACTGATGGGTAACATCCCTGCCCCCCTCAAGGGCGTCCCCTTGCTGTCCCTGTCACTGTCACTGATGGGTAACGCCCCGTCCCCCTCAGGGCTGTCCCCGCACTGTCACTGTCCCCGTCACTCCCAGGTGCCACCCTGTGCCCCAGCAGCGTCCCTGTCCCCGTCACTCACGGGTGCCACCCTCTGCCCCAGCAGTGTCCCTTCACTTTCCCTGTAACTGTCACTCCCAGGTGCCACCCTGTGCCCCAGCAGTGTCCCTGTCCCCGTCACTCCCGGGTGCCACCCCGTGCCCCAGCAGTGTCCCTGTCCACGTCACTCCCAGGTGCCATGCTGTGCCCCAGCAGTGTCCCTGTCCCCGTCACTCCCGGGTGCCACCCTGTGCCCCAGCAGTGTCCCTGTCCCCGTGTCCCCGTCACTCACGGGTGCAGCCGCTGCGGCCGTCGGTGACGATGCCGCGGAAGTTCCAGAAGCCGGGCTCGCAGCGGTCGCACTTGAGGCCGCCCACGCCGGGCTTGCAGGAGCACTGCCCCGTGCCCGGGTCACAGGAGCCACCGTAGGAGCCGTAGGGGTTGCACTGGCACGTGCCTGAGGGCAGGGACACAGGGGACACCCGTGTCACCACCCTGTACCACCAGCTGCTCTGCTCCATCAGCCCCCAGGCTGTCACCAGGAGCTCCATGTCATCAAGAGCTCGTCTCTCATTAACATCAAAGGGGAAGGAAGCTATTAGAGGGTGATTATTAATTCATTAACGAGCAGCTTGATGGAGGGGAGGCAGCCAAAGATAGACAGCCAGGCGCTGTCCTTGTCCCAGTGGGAAAGGGACAGAGAGGGACAGGGAGGGGCACAAAGGGACACCTGGGGAGCAGCGGGGAGGGGCTGAGGACATCCCACGGCAGGGAAAGGGAAAGTCCATGGATAAACCTGGCCAGGGGGCTCAAACTGCTCCTTGGGTGGTGAGGGACACAGATGGGACTTGGGGGGACACGGACTGATGGCATCTGTGTCCATGGACTGGGGGCTGGATTTCCACAGGAAACATCAATCCTGGGGAGCTGTGTCCATGGATTGCATGGACAGGGGGGCAGAATTTCCACCAGAAAACCCAAAGATCATTACTGCCAGAGCGATGGAAATGCTCCTGTCCCCTGGAGCATCCCCCTGGGCAACACCCCACAGCTCCTGCAGCCTTTACCATTATCCAGCTTCCTTCCCCCCATTATCCAGCTGTTTTTCCCCCACTCTCCAGCTCTCCCTGCTCAGCACTACCCCACCCTGGAGCTGTGTCTCCACGGGCTGATGTTTCCCCCATCAGGCAGCCACAGCATCAGCTGTTGAGAGCCTTTCAAAACGCTCCTGCCGGCTTGGATAATTAGTGAATAAATATTAATGAGCCCCTGGCCAGCTCAGCTTCCTGCACAGAGGGTCACCCAGCTGTCACTGGGCCTCTGGAAGGTCCCAGGTGACACATTTCCCTCCATGGAATACTCCTGTCACTCGGGCAGGTGGAAATGCCTGAGCCCAGTAATGGGTTGAAGGCACCAAGGCCCTGGAGGCGCCTCTGGGGACACCCAAAGTGTCCCCTCCAGCATTCCCAAGGGATTGAGGCCTGGGAGGTGGCTCAGGGATTTTGGAGGATCATCAGTAKGAGGCTGTGGGGCAGGAGGGGTCAGTCCCTTCTCCCAGGGACAAGGGACAGGACCAGAGGAAAAGCTGCACCAGGGGAGGTTCAGGTTGGATATTTGGGAAGATTTGTTCACTGGAAGAGTGGTCAGGGTTTGGAATGGGCTGCCCAGAGAAGCAATGGAATCACCAACCCTGGAAATGCTCAAAACCCTGAGCATGTGCCTCRGGGGTGGCATGTGACACYTGGGGACAGGATTTTGTGACCACAGCGGTGCTGCAGCTCAGGAGGGCTTTTCCAACCTGAATATCCCACAATCCTCCATCTGGGGAGAGTCCAGCTTCATCTCCCGGGGACAGACCCCAGACCCTCCCTCCAGCCCCCCGAGGGTCCCCTGGTGTCCCCGGGGGTGGCACTCACTGGGACACCCAGCGGCTCCCACGCCCAGCGCCAGGGTGACGTTGTCGGGGCAGCAGCCGTAGACGCTCTGGCTGCAGTGCACGACCAGCAGGGGTGGCGGSGTGGTGGCCGCAGCTGCAGGGGGGGCACAGGGACACAAGGGTCACCTTGGCACCCGGGATGTGGCAGCGTTCCCGTAAATCCTCCTGGAGATGCTGGGAACTGCAGGGGAGGCCCGGGACAGGGGACAGCAGAGCACAGGGACAGGGGGGTGGCCCCTGAGAGCAATTCCTGCTTATTCCCAGGGAAAGGACAGCAGGGACACAGCTGGGGACACAGCCAGCAGGGAGGGGTGGCTGCCCTCAGGGGACACACCCGGGGACACACCCAGCAGGGAGGGCATGGCTTCCTTTAGGGGACACACCCGGGGACACACCCGGGGACACACCCAGCAGGAAGGACATGGCTTCCTTTAGGGGACACACCCAGGGAGTGGTCTCCCTCAAGGGATATACCTGGGGACACACTCCGGGACACCTGGGGACACACCCAGCCAGGAAAGCATGGTTTCTCTCAAGGGACACACCCAGGGACACACCCAGAAGGGGGAGTGGCCTCCACAAGGGACACACCCAGAAGGGGGAGTGGCCTCCACAAGGGACACACCCAGAAGGGGGAGTGGCCTCCCCAGGGGACACACCCAGAAGGGGGAGTGGCCTCCACAAGGGACACACCCAGAAGGGGGAGTGGCCTCCCCAGGGGACACACCCAGAAGGGGGAGTGGCCTCCACAAGGGACACACCCAGAAGGGGGAGTGGCCTCCCCAGGGGACACACCCAGAGTGGGGAGTGACCTCCCTGAGGGGACACACCTGGGGACACACCCAACAGGGGGGAGTAGCCTCCTTGAGGGGAAACACCCAGGGACACACCCAGGGGACACACTGGAAGCAGGAGTGGCTTCCCCAGGGGACTCACCCCTGCAGGCTCCCTGGCTGGTGACAAAGAGCTCCTGGCGCTTCTCACACCGCGTCTTCTTCAGCTCGCACTCGTTGCCGTAGGTGACGCCGTCAGAGCCACACACCTGCCAGCAGCAGGGCCAGGGCACAGCTCAGGGCAGCCCCCGGCAGGGCTGTGYCACCCGGGGAGGGGACAGAAGGAGGGCAGGGCTCACCGGGCTGCGGGGCACGGCCACGCAGGTGAAGTCACAGACGCAGGGCTCGTCCTCGGCGTCCTCGTCCCACCAGCCCCCGAAGTGGCGGCAGCGCTCCTGCTCGCACTCGCTGCCATCCCCTGAGCCCGAGCCCCCCGAGCCACACTCTGGGCACACACAGGGAAGGAAGGGTTAATCGCTGAGCTTGGCTCCTGCTCACACTCGCTGCCATCCCCTGAGCCCGAGCCCCCCGAGCCACACTCTGGGCACACACAGGGAAGGAAGGGGTTTGATCCCTGAGCTTGGCTCCTGCTCACACTCACTGCCCTGAGCCCCCCGAGCCACACTCTGGGCACAGGGAAGGAAGGGGTTTGATCCCTGAGCTTGGTTTTATGAGATTTAAGGTGAATTTGTTACACTGGAGACAGTTCTGCTGCTTGGGATGGTGTAGGATTATTGGAGGTTGTGTTGGAAATAGGAAAAGGTTTAATGAAAGGTAAAATAACAAAAATTTTACAGAGGAAAACTTGAGTTAGGGGGAAGCGGTTCTTCCTCTTGCTAAAACACTCTACAAAAGTAATTATTTCTTTTGTTCTACTCCGTGTCTTGATCCAGGAACCTAAATCTCAACTGTGCAGGACCCAAAATCCCAAATAAACAGGACCCAAAATCCCAAATAGACAAGAAACAAAATCCCAATTGTGCAGGACCCAGATTCTCAGCTATTCAGAAAACTAAATCCGAGTTATGMAGGACCCAAAATCCCAGTTATGCAGGAACAAAAATCCCAAATAAACAGGAGCCAAAATCCCAGTTAAACAGGAGCCAAAATCCCAGTTATTCAGAGAACTAAATCCCAGTTAAACAGGAACAAAAATTCCAATAATGCAGGACCCAAAATCCCAAATAAACACCCCAAAGTGTGCACAGGGAGATTGTGGGTGATGTGGAGCTGGGGAAGGGCTGGGACTCGGGGCTGGGACTCGGGGCTGGGACAGGACTGAACCCCCTGGAGCTCTGCAGGATGAGCTGCAGCAGCAGCAGCAGCAGCAGCAGAGATGTGACTGATTTCAAAGGCTGCTGGAAGGGGAAAAGGGATGGGGGAAGGGGAACCTGGCCCTTTTTCTGGCGTGATCAAAGGCTGGGCTTTGGCATTACACACAGAATTATTCAGGCTCTGCCTGAGGAGGGACAGCAACCTGAAATCCCCCGAGCAGGGCTGTGATCAAACACCCTGCCTCTGTCTTTTCCCTCTGCCCTGCTCTGATGTCCGCCCCCTCGTGTGCCAGGCACCCTCAGCTGCCTCCCTGCGCCAGCAGGAGCCCACAGCTTCCCCTGAGTGGGAAAACTCGGCGGGTTTTTATTTTTAGGCTCACCAAGCTGACCCCAAAACCTTCCCTGGAGCTCTGCTGAGGCAACAGAGCCGTGGGATGGGACGGGCTGGAAGGGAACTTAAAAATCATCCAGGACCAAAGCCCTGCCAGGGGCCAGGGATGGCACTGGAGAGGGAAAATTTACACAGGATTCAGAGACAAGACAAGGGAGATTGGATTCCAGCTGAAAACCCTGACTTTGGGGGGAAAATAGGGAAAAAAGGGAAAATTTACATGAGATGCAGAGACAGGGCAAGGGAGAACAGCTTCAAACTGAAAACTGGGAAATTTAGGTGAGATATAGGGAAAAAAAAAAGGGGAAAATTTACATGGGATGCAGAGACAGGACAAGGGAGAATGGCTTCAAACTGAAAATTTGGAAACTTAGGTGGGATATGGGAAAAATTCCTCCCTGTGAGGGTGGGCAGGCTCTGGCACAGGGTGCCCAGAGAAGCTGTGGCTGCCCCTGGATCTCTGGAAGTGACCAAGGTAGTTTGGATAGAATTGGAAAAAAGTGGGATAGCGGAATGGAGGTTGGAATTAGAAGGGGGCTGGCGCAGGACTGGGGGTGCTGGGGGTCCTTTGGGGCACGGAGGGGCAGCGAGGGAAGCATGGCTGGCATGGATCCTGCTGTTTTGGGGTGTTTGGGGTCTCACAGGGCACGGAGGGGCAGCAGAAAAGCATGGATGGCACAGGACCTGCTGTTTTAGGGGTTTTTTGGGGTCTCACAGGGCACAGAGGGGATGCTCTGGGGGGTMTGGGGTCTCACAGGGCACAGAGGGGATGCTTTAAGGGGTCTGGGGTCTCACAGGGCACAGAGGGGATGCTTTAAGGGGTCTGGGGTCTCACAGGGCACAGAGGGGATGCT
>JACDOX010000781.1:49779-65033 GCA_014549065.1 Cardinalis cardinalis | reverse complement strand
GGAGAGTGGATTAATGAGGGACCAAAGGGAGAGCTCCTCACCTGATTCCACCCCAGTGCTGAGGAACCGAGGGGCTCAGGTGTCAGCCACAGCCTTCTAAAAGGGCTGGGGAATCAGAGGGTCACCAGTCCCCAAAAAACTTCTCATTTCCTGCTCCTTTCTTGCACACTGCTACCCAAAAGTGAACTCTGTGTGTGTCTTTATGCTGACAAGAGGAAAAGAAACCCCAAAACCACAAATCCTTTTTTCCCCCCTTGCTCTGAACCCTCTCACAGCCCCCCGAGCTGTTTCTGCTTCTTCAAACATAAAAAAAATAACCTTAAATCCTGTAAATCTGACTCTGAAAGCTTTGCTGTACTCACAGCCAAGCTTATGGGGTTTGAATTTGCTGATAGGAAAAACAAAATTGCACAAACATGCTGAACAGAGCTCCAGCAACCTCAAACATTTTTCCATTCTCTCCCCAAAAAGCAGAGAGGAAACCTCTGACTCCCTCCCCTGCCCAGATGAAAACAGAGCAAATTTAGGAATCTGAACAAAACCTTACAAAGATAACACTCCAAAATCTTGTAAATCTGCACAAAGCCTGTTGTGCAGCTGAAATAAAAACAAATAACAGCACAGCAGCAGCTCAGAGCTTACTTTGCTGAAGCAGGATCTGCCACAGGAGGAGTTTCACCAGTTGCTCCATTTCTCTCTCYGGCTCCTCGGGAGTTTTCGCCTCTCTCGAAAAACAAGCTCAACACTTTTCTTTTCTTTTAACTTTCTTTTCTGTATCTGGAAAACACGGTGACCTCATCAATTTACATCCCCGGAGCTGAGGGCAGCTCAGACTGTGCAGTTTTACTCCACCTCCTTCCCTTCCCCAACACTTTCTGCTCCTTCCCCTCCCTCACTCTGACATCAAACTTGGTCCCACAAAACAAATCTCTCTCCCTCCCCCGAGGGATGGAACCAATTTTCCYGGTGCTTTACTTGATCCAGCTGTTGCTGCCTTTGTCTGACACTCCTCCAGACTGGATTTATTCCCCTGCCTTCACTGGGGTTTTGATCTCCTCATATGGTTTTACTTCCAGCTCCAGTCTCCAAAGACAGCCTAGAAAACAATATTTACCCTGTGCTGTGATTTGTAAGGGTTGGGTGTTTGCAGGAAAATTAAAGTCAAGAAATAGAGTATAAAATAGGAAATAAAGTAGCTGCTGCTAGGATGTTAAATGTAAAATTATATACCATAAGAAAATTAAAATATGGTCAATTTTTCTGTTTTCTCACATTCTGTTGTCAGGTTACTGTTGCTCATGGTTAACACCATTAAGTGGATTGGTTTTGTTGGATTTTACAATTCAACCAAATTAATCATCAGGTGAAGAAAGGGAATTAAAACTCACTGTCCTTAAATGTCTGTGGACTCCATCAGAGAACTTAAAAACAGAAGTCAGGAGCCTTCCCATGGGATCCATGAGCATAAACTTAATTGCCACACTTGAATTTTTCCTGCTGACATTTTTCTGTCTCTCTACTCCACCAGAAAATAGATTCCCTCTACCCCAGAGGGGGAAGAGTTTCAGGAAAGAGGAGAGAATTATAATTATAATTATAACAACCCCTTAAATAAACATTTAAATAATTACACGCTGCAACGAGGGAAACTTTGGGAGCATCCAGATCAGAACTTCAGCCAGTCCAGGATCCTGTCTGCAGCATCAGACAGAACCAGACACTTCCAAACAAATTCCAAGAAACTGAAGCTATTATTATTATTAGATAATGTGACCATGACAAAAAAAAAAAAAGCAGCCTGCTGTTAACTCCACACTGTCCAAGCCAGATCCAGAAAACTGCTTTGTTTCTAGGGAAAAATCCTGAAATAATCTTCAGAGAAGGAGAAAATTTCCCTGGAAATTCCAACTCTGTGAAGTGTTGGAGATTAGGGGGTGATGGGATGGGAGAAGCCCCTCCCTCCCCACCTGGGTGTGAACAAATCCAGCCCCGATCCCATCGGCTCCTCTTTGCCAGCCCCAGGAATTCCCATTATCCCAATCCCAAACCACCTGCAGGCAGCAAAACCTCCTGTTCCCATGTCCCTGACCTGTGCCAGGGAATCTCATGGAATCTCATCTCCTGGAATCTCATGGAGTTTCTTGGAATTTCATGGAATCTAATGGAATTTCATGGAAGAATCTCATGGAGGTTGCTGGGCCACCAATCTCCTGGAATCTCATGGAATCTCCCGGAATTTCATGGAATCTCATGGAACAATCTCATGGAAGAATCTCGTGGAGATTGCTGGGCCAGCAATCTCCCGGAATCTCATGGAATCTCATGGAACAATCTCATGGAAGAATCTCATGGAAGAATCTCATGGAGATTGCTGGGCCAGCAATCTCCTGGAATCTCATGGAGTTTCCTGGAATTTCATGGAATCCCATGGAATCTCATGGAAGAATCTCATGGAGTTTGCTGGGCCAGCAATCTCCTGGAATCTCATGGAATCTCATGGAATTTCATGCAATCTCATGGAACAATCTCATGGATGAATCTCATGGAGATTGCTGGGCCAGCAATCGCCTGGAATCTCATGGAGTTTCCCGGAATTTCATGGAATCTCATGGAACAATCTCATGGAAGAATCTCGTGGAGATTGCTGGGCCAACAATCTCCTGGAATCTCATGGAATCTCATGGAACAATCTCATGGAAGAATCTCATGGAGATTGCTCGGCCAGCAATCTCCTGGAATCTCATGGAACTTCATGGAGTCTCCTGTAATTTCATGGAATCCCATGGAATCTCATGGAAGAATCTCATGGAGATTGCTGGGCCAGCAATCTCCAGCAATCTCCAGCAATCTCCTGCAATCTCCTGGAATTTCATGGAATTTCATGGAATCTCCTGGAAAAAGGAGCCTTTCCTGTTGTCCCCATCAGGGAGCCAGCCTGGAAAATGCCTGGCAGGGAGGCAAAAATCTTCTCCCACCCAACAAACAGCAAATCCAGCGTTTTCTCCTTCCCCTGCCCCCTCCCAGCCACAGGAGGACCCTCCAGGCTGCAATTCCAGGGGTTTTTTCCCCATTTTTCTGCCTCCCAGCTGTGGCAGTGCAGAGGTTACTGCCTGCTCCTGGCAGGGGTTTTGGGAGGGAGCAGATTTGCTGTGGTTGCTGCTCTCATGGACTGGATATTTCCTGACTGCAAGGAGCCAAGTCCAGGCTGGACAAGGCTGAAATCTCCTAAAATCACCCAGGGGGGAGAGCAGCAGCTTCTGTGGGGTTCAGAGAGGGGATGAAAGGGACACATTTTGGGGTTTTTTTTAATAATTATTTTATTATTTTTTTATTAATAATTTTATTTATTTTTTATTTTCTAAATAATTTTATAAAGAGAAATAATTTTATAAAWAKATATMATTTTATTTAATWTATTTTATTAAAAGATATKAKTTTATTTAATTTATTATTTTTATTAATAATTACTTTATTATTATATCTGCCTTGTCCAATCTCTAATCCYGCACAGCTCTGCTTCCTGGGGCTTTGCTGCTCCAAAGGCATCCTGCAAGAGCAGCTGTGTCAACATTTTTCCTGCTCTAGGAGGGTTTGAATTTTGAATTTTTAAGCAGTTTCTCCATTCTGAGCTGAGCTGTGCTCCCCAGCCTTTCTCCCTCCCCACTCCCAGGGGAATTTGGGGTTGATTCTCCCAACCCCGAGCATCCCCTGGCTGCCCAGGGTTCACCACAAATCCAGGGGGGCATTTCTGTGGATTCCACCTGTCTCTGGCTATTCTATCTCTATCAAATATCTCTATATCCACAGAATATCTCTGGTATTTAATGTTCCCATGATATTTTTTAAATTCCCCACAGCCTGAAGGTGTCAGAGCTCTGCCCTGCTCATCCTCCAGCCCCGCAGCTGCTTTGGTGGCCGCATCCCAGGCTGCTGATTCCAGTGAAATGAAACAAAAAAACCCCAACATCTGGTGAGAGCATCACCTTGTCATGGTGAGAAGGCAAATTTGTGTTTGTGGCTGGGGAACAAGCAGGGAAATGCTGGGGCTGAGAGGTGCCTGCCTTGTTCCAGCCCTGCAGTAATGACAGGCTCTGCCTGGCAGCCCTGCCATTGTGGTTGGCTCTCAGCTCTGTCCTTTTAGTTCACAGTTCTTGCTCTAAGCTGGATTATTTCAGGGCTTCGTGGCAGCTGGAGGATTTGGTTTCAAGAGAAAAGTGAAAAATGAAAATGGTGTTGGTCTTTTGCTGTTCCCATGTAAAGTTCTTTTTCTTTTCCCATATTTTATTTTGAATTTTATTTCATTTTTCCTTGCTGCCCTTGCCACTGCCAATTAGCTGTACTCTTGTACTCTAACTATAGCATTCCCTACTACTTTTCTGTCCCAGGAATTTGATCCTTTCTTCTTCCCATGAGTAGGTATTTTCTCCTTTGATCCTGGTGGAACACGCTGTATTTAAAGGAGTTGTTGATGATAAGCCTGGAGTGCTGACAAACCCTGCACATAGGTCCTTGTACTGTAATTTGTGTCAACAGGTCATTAATGCTGGCATTCCTTTATAATTAATGGMTTTATGGCTGTGAGGATGGGGTGGAAGGGGCCACTCCACTCCTGTTTGCTCTGTTAGTGCCTCTCAAAAATTGCAATAAAGGATGCAGAGTTCCCCTTGGCATCAGACATTTTTTCCTTGATCTGATACTTGCTCACTTTTTCTGGCTGCTGCTCTTCCATCTGGATTTATTGGGGAGTCTCTCAGTGCAGCCTGAAAACAAAAAGGGTAAAAAAGGATGAGGTGGGAGGAGGAAACTTCCCACAAACCAATCACCCCGTGGCCCTGCACTTCCAGCGGCGCTTTGCCCACCTGAGCCGCTGCTTTGGATGTGAATCAGGATGCAGACCCCTGTTGTTTGTCTTTGTGTGCTGTTCCTAGAAATGTCACTAGCAGAAATGCCCTGAAAGTTCAGGGTTTGATTTCCTTTGGATGGGCCCAAGTGAGGAGTTGAACTGCAGCACCCGGAGTTTCCCAGCTGGGTGGGTTATTCCCGTTAACCCACGGGTCTGTGTGTCCTTCCAGCTCACAGAGCTCTGTCTGCACCCACGAGGCACCTCCAAAGCTCCCTGCATTCCAGCACCCCTGGATGGCACAACATTTAAAATCTAAACACCTCCTCTGGCTGCAAAGCTTTGGATTCCTGGGATTCATCTCAAAAGCATTAATAAAAACCAGTTAGAAAAACAGAGAAATTGCCCAGGAAACCAACACTGAATTTTTTTTTCTGTCTTTTCTTTTTTTTTTTAAATTCCAGACAGAAGCTACCCAAAAAAAACAACTGACCAAGGAGAAATGGGAAAACAACAGGCAGCAAAATCACTCAGGGATGGAAAAAGAGACACAAAGCAGCAACTCACAGACACCCCACAGAGCAGGTGTAAATTATAATTTTCTGTTAAGTTTAATATTTTTGGCATGACCAAACTGTATGAAGGTAAATCTGAAAAATCACTTCTCTAAAAAATAATTTTAGTAAAAAAAAAATGAAGTACTTGCAATGGCTGTTTCAATTTAAATGCTGTTWAAAATAACTAAAATGACATTCAATGTGTTTTCTGGTCCCTCACTGATGTGTGCAAGGCTCTCTCTTGGTCTCAGCACATTTGGGTCTGTMCCACACAGCACAGGCAGCCCCTGGGAGGAAAAATCTGGAATCTAAACAGACAGGAGCAGGAGGGAGCCGTGGAACACAAAAGGAAATGAGTCACCCAAACTCACAGAGCRCAGCAGTGGCAGAACTGGGAGCAGAGCCTGCACCAGCTGCACAGATTTTGGGAAGATTTTGAGRAAAACTCTCATTTTTATCTTTCATTTCATCCCTCTTGCCTCTCAGATCTTTCCAGAATTCCCACTCCATAGGGAAACCAGGAGTCATTTCTGCCTGCTGCTTCTTTACCCCAATGAAATTACATTTTCTACCTTTTATTTCATTTAAATTACTAAATCCTCATCTCCCAGTCTATTCTGAGAGCTAGGGGTGCCTTCAACATAAGAAAAAACAGYTCAAAATCCATGAGGGGATGGAAAAATGTGCAGCTCTGAATTGGARTGACAGCAACCAGAATTCCAGGAGTGGCATCTGCATCTCTTCATCCTTCCCTGAGGTCCACAGCAGCACCCAGCGACTGGATTTTCCTTAAAAAAATCAGGATTTTTTTCAAGGSCACTTGCAACTGAGTGCTCCCAAAGCTTCTAAATTTACACAGAAGATCCCCCAAAATCAACTTTTGAACCTGGGACAGCAGAGTGTCCGAGCCATGACACAGGACTGACTCACTGCCATGTGCTTCTGGAGCATCTCCAGCGTTCCCAAATCCACAAAGAATCCACCAGGCTGCACTTKGGGGGATAAATCCTCAGTCCTGCTCCAATCTGACAGCAGGAGGCTCAGAGGAAATGGCTGAGGCATCAAATCACCCTTTGAATTCTGCTCAGCCCTGTGTTTGTCCTCAAAAATGGRGGAGAAAGCAGCAGCTCCTGGCTGCTCCTCATCCACTTTCTCAGTTCCAYGGAAAAGCCACCAGAGCTGGACCCTCAGTCTCTAAAGGAATTTTTCATCCTCTCTCATTCCAGATTTTGAGGCATTTTACGTGGAAGTTGTTAATTCTACACAAAGTTCTGGAGGAAAGAGGGGAGAAGCAAGTGAGCTGAAAAAATGTCCAAAAACCCCGCTGCACTGTCCAGAATTCCAGGTCATTCCCAAAGCCCTGGAGCAGGCTGACCACAGCACAAACCCTGACCACAAACTGAATTTCACTCCTCCCACAGGCACCATTAAATCAGATTTCTCCCAGCTGGGCAAAGCTCAACTCACAGCATCCAGCACTGCTCAAACTCCATTTCACTCCTCCAACTAAATCAGATTTCTCCGACCTGGGAAAATCTCAACTCATAGCACCCAACTCTGCTCAAACTGAATGAATTTCACTCCTCCAAGTAAATCAGATTTCTCCAGCTGGGAAAAGCTCAAGGCACAGCACCCAGCACTGCTCAAACTGAATTTCACTCCTCCAACAGGCAGCACTAAATCAGATTTCTCCCAGCTGGGCAAAGCTCAAGCCACTTCACCCAGCACTGCTCATTCTTGTGAGGAACAAGAAAATTCTGGGAGTCCTCAGGAGCTGAGAGGTGACATTTTGTGTCCCCTTTGAGGCCACCAGCACTGTGCCTAAATCACATTTTGTGGCCTCAGTGCACGTGGGAACAGAGCTCTGCTACCAGAGATTTGACACTAATTGCAGCCCATCCRCTGCACCCGCCTAAAATAATTAAGCAGTGGGATTCCAGCTTATTTTGAGATCAGAAATGACTGGGAAAAGAGTGGGAAAATTAATGGGTTGGTCCTTAAGAGGGTGCTCAAAGATACCTCCCAGAGCTGGGTTATTTACCTCAGGTTTTCAGGCTGTTTCATTAAAAATAAAAATACTCTGGGTGAAAGGAGGTTGCTTTCCATAATGCAGTGTATTCCTGCTGCCAAACTGTCTAAATCCAAATTTAGACACATAAACTTGGAGCCTGCTCAGCTCTTAAGGGGAGTCTGTGTGAAAAGTGTGTTTGCTCAGCATTAACCCAAAAGGACTCTGGAAACCATAATTTTAGTTAAAAAACCCCAGGGTGYTGCTTGCTTTGCCTCCTTTGGAAATCAAGTGAGAGTTCCCACTCCACTTTGGGGATGAYACCACGTGTGGAAATCCCAATTYCTCCCTCAGAACAATGTGGAAATGTAATTCCTCCCTCAGAACAAGGCAGAAATGCATGTTCCTCCCTCAGAACAATGTGGAAATGTAATTTCTCCCTCAGAACAACATGGAAATGCAATTTCTCCCTCAGAACAATGTGGAAATTCATATTCCTCTCTCAGAACAATGTGGAAATGCATATTTCTCCCTCAGAACAATGTGGAAATCCACACTTCTCCCTCAGAAAAACGTGGAAATGTTCACAATTCCACATCCTTGTATTAACACCAATTATTTAATAAGTGAGAAAGGAATTCCAAAGTATTCCAGCTGCTGAGAGGCTCCAGGAGTGGCTTTTTCCTAGACCAAAAGCAGAGAAATTCCCTCAAACACCTGACTGAGCAGCACCAAGCCTCAATTACTGAACAAATAAAAAAAAATCCTCATTTTTTAACATTTTATACTTCAAATTTTAGCCACTTCCCTTAAGCCTTGTCCATTCCAACTCCTCCTTCTTCCCATAATTTTGCAGAAAATTCCAGCTACGTTCAAGAGGGACAAGTCTCAGTTTTAGAGTTCTTAGTGTCCATGCAAGGAGCAAGACAAAAAAAAAAATCCCTAAATCAGGGATTTGACCCAAAAGTGATGTATCAGCTGGTTTTCTTAAATCCTCTGACTCGCACAACTCCTTGTTTCAATTTTATTCCTGTGTTGTAGGGAAAATCAAGTAAGGATGGATTATTCCACAGGAAAACCAGCACCCTGTGTTTGCTCCAAGCTACCTCAGATGTTTACAGCAGCTACAGTTATTGATATTTTTATTTATTTATTTAAGAAGCAGCAAGGAAAAAACACCAAAAAACCCCACTTTTCAAACCCATTTCCCAAATGCTCCAGGCTGGSTACAGAGTGCTGTTATTTTTGGAGAGGTTCAGCCCAAATGAGCCCAAACCAAGATGTTTTCCTGGAAAACCATGAATGGTGAAAAGAAAAGGTGGCATTTGAGCCAGGCCCAGGTGCTGTTTGTAAGATCAGTAATTCCAGCTCAGGCAGGTTTGCAGCTGGTGGGAACAAGCCTGGTTTGTTAAATTTGGAAGCTCTGGAGCAGGGAGGCTCCAGGATTTGAGGAGGAGCAGGKCACAGCTCCTGCAGCCAATGTACACCAACATTTTGGTTTTTTACATCAAAGTGCCCCATTGAACAGGGCACAGTAGAGGTACCCACTGTTCCTGCTCAGAATTATTAAATTTATTAATTATTAATGGTGCTCAGGTCCTGTTAATGCCCTGAAAGGTGTTTTGTACACCAAATGTTATAAACATCCCCTGATATTGGCTGATTTATTCCCTTTTGAGACTGGAGCCTATTAATGGAAGAAGGAACTGTTCTTAAAATAAAAATAGCAGAACAAATCTCCAGCAGCAAAAGGATGGAGAATTTCCTGGGATGAGGATCTCCTCCAGCTCAGGGTCAGCATCACCCCTGTCCTCTCCCTCTGATGTCAAAAAACCCCAAAACAAAACCAACCAACCAAACATAAAAACCCAAACCCAAAGCAAACAAAAACCCCACAAACAGCAACAAACAAAACCCCAAATAGAAATAAACCACACACACAAAAAAAMCCCCAAAACATGCTCAAAAAAACCCAAGTTTTAGGCACTGCAGCTATCAGAAGCCAATACAACAGGAAGAATATTTCTCTTTATTTCTCTTTTTGTTGCTCCATTGTGTGCAGCAGTATCATAAATGTCCTGCTTCTGCTTCAATCCTAAAAATCTCCTGTCGTTTCCAACACCTCATCATGGAGCACCCAGCAATTTTCTAGTTATATAAAATACTGGAAATKGATCTAGGTTTTTAGGAAAAAGCTGCAGGAAGCAGTTATTTCCCATTTTTCCCCTTCCCATATACAATCAGGCCTGACTCCCAGCTGGAATGTATTTTTTAAGTTCAACTGGATTTATTGGTGGCTGAAATAACTTTTATGTCCAGAAGCCTGTAAAAAACCTCAAGAATCCATGCTGATGTCATTGAAAACCACATTTTCTAGAGAAGACTCTTAAAAAYGTATTTAGTTCTTACTCTGGTAAGAATCATTGTTCTCCAAGTTAAGGGGACAASCAAAATCCTGTTAACATTAAAAAGAAATTGTATTTTTGCCAGTGCTACCACATTGCTGGGCTCTGAGCCTTCCAAWATGGGGCAACACCCTCCACACTTGCAATGGGATTTGGTTCAGAGAAACAAAATTCAGTTTTCAATCCCTCCAAGTCAGCTGATTTCCTATTTTAGAGCCAACTCATTCCAGCCAAACCTGATCACTGCGAGAAAATTCCTGAATTTCTTCTGTTCAGCTGAGCCTGCACAGAATCCAAGAATTAAGGAAAAATGAGAGACATTAGATTTATATTCCAGTTTTGAGGGACCTTTCCAGCCCAATGAGTGACATRAAAAAACCTCCCCAGTTATCTCCAGGCTCTGTAATGAACACCATGAATTTGTCTGGTTTTCAGCCATCTCCTCTCAGAAACAGAACAGCAAAATAATGGAAATTTTCAGTATTTGGGGAATTTTAATTCAAAGCTTTCCTGTTTGCAGCTTTATTTTGTTACCACAGCTACATATGCATATGAACCTTTGCTAAGTGTGCAGATTCAGATAYTTTGGAGAGGAAAAATTCAGATATTTATTTGGAGGAAGCTCCTAATAAAGCTTTGTGAGCATATCCTGGACTCATGCTCCCTCTACAGAAAATCAGGGGCATTTTCCAGCTCTCTGGTTGTTCAGTTAAGTGAATTTTAAATTCCATCCTGTGGTCAAAAACACTGAAGGAAAACACAAATCCTGAGAGACTGAAGATGTTAGAAGGAATTCTTGCCTGTGARGGGTGGAAAGGCTCCTAGAAATTGTGGCTCAGGATGTCCTAAACTGCACCTTGTGTAGCAATGATTTCCACAGATTTTTTTCCTCATTTTCAATTTATTCTCTCCCAGCAGAAAAAAGGGAATAATTTTCAGGGAATTTCCCAGCTCATTCTTTTCCCCTTCAGCCCTTTGCCAAAATACAAAAGTTAAATCCCAGAACTGCCTCAAACCCCAAAAAGAAAAGCAGAWCCCAAAGCAGACCCCAGATAAGAAGTCCTTTGTCAGGGTTTATTTTAAAYACCTGTATTTTTCACAGCTTTCACAACTCTCTTCAACCATGCAAAAGCAGCTGATTGTATCAGGCTTGTCTCAGGCACAAAAGTTTTTGTAGTTGATGAATAATTAGCTCTGAGCTTCTACTTTGACCAATACCTGGATGTTTTACAYGACAGGGGTCAGTCAAAGACAAAAAAAATAATCATTTTTTATTAGCACAAAATAGAACACAAAAAGAAATGTGCCTTTTGAGGATGCTCACACAATGCCCAAGGCTCCACAGAAGAGACAACAAAAGCTCCTGCAGGTGAATTCCATGGAATTCTGATCCAATTTCCCAYTTAGGAAAACCCCAACCTATCTGCAGTAAGGCTGTGAAAAAATGCAATTTAGAAAAGAACTTCTCCAAAGGTTTGTGCCATATAAACAGCAGGAATTCTTTCACTGATCCCTCCTCCCACACCTGATTTTTCTTAGGTTCAGCCTCATCTCAAAGAGGGACCCCAGAAATTCAGCAAAAAGAGCTCACACCTCTCCTTTGGGGAGGAAATTTCTCCTTGGAAAACTCCTTCCTACAATTTTCATCACAATCAGAAAAAGGTTACATGTCATCAACGTACTTAAATATTTTTTTTAATTACACCTGCAGGTTAAAATTTGTGACAGGTGGGKTTTTTTTTTTATCGCTTGGAACTCCTCAGGTAGATCTTGGGGGTTTGCCAGCCTGCAGGAGCACTTTTCAAGCCAGCTTTTTTCCAGATGCGCTCCAAATCTTTCTCAAATTTGATCTAAAATAGGAAAAAAAAGAGAGAAAAAAAAAGGTAACATAGCTTAGAAGCAACAGCCACTGCCCACGTGTCCCAAGGACAGTGTAGGTGTAACACACACAGAGGAAATAAAGGTTTTAAATGTCAAAATATTGAATTTTACCGCAGAAAATTCATCAGAAGACATTAAAATGCACAAGGATTTTGGCAGTGTCATTTTTAAAGTCCTGTGCAAGGAAAACTGAGAAGGTAAAACCAAATTTTAGCCACTTCCATTTAGCCTTGTCAAGTACCACTGTCCATTCCAACTCCTCCTTCTTCCCATTATTTTGCAGAAAATAAAGCTACATTCCAGGGGGACAAGTCTCACGTTTAGAGTTCTTAGTGTCCATGCAAGGAGAAAGACAAAAAAATCCCTAAATCAGGGATTTGACCCAAAAGGGGGTTTTCTTAAATTCTGACTCACAGAACTCCTTGTTTCAATTTTATTCCTCAGTTTTGTAGGGAAAGTCAAGCAAGATAAGCTTGACTTTAAAATAAAGTTACATTCAAGAGGGACAAGTCTCAGTTTCAGAGTTCTTAGTGTCCATGCAAGGAGCAAGACAAAAAAAAAATCCCTAAATGAGGGATGTGACCCAAAAGTGATGTATCAGCTGGTTCCTTGTTTCAATTTTATTCCTCAGTTTTGTAGGGAAAGTCAAGCAAGACAAGCAGAGCTCATCCAAGCTCATTTTTCCCTAAACCCACTTGAATTCATCCCCCAAAACCTGCAGAGAGGCTGGTTTGATATGTGGGCACATTTCTTCCAGGGAGCTCCCCTGGCTAAATAAATAAAATAAAGCTGCATTCAAGAGGAACAAGTCTCAGTTTTAGTGTCCATGCAAGGAGCAAGATAAAAAAATTTGGGATTTGACCCAAAAGTGATGTATCAGCCAGCTTTCTGGGAAAGTCAAGCAAGACAAGCTGAGCTCATCCAAGCTCATTTTTCCCTAAACCCACTTAAATCCATYCCCCAAAACCTGCGCAGAGACTGCTTTGATGCGAGGGCTCACCTGCCGCTTCTTCTTGCGCCCCTCCTTTATCCTCCTGCGGATGAACCTCCTCCTCTTGAGCAGCTTCTTGTACTTGTGCCTGTTCATTTTCCTCCTGCGGATCTTCAGCACGTTCCTGCACTGCACTTTGTCACCCAGAGCTCCCTCTCCTTCCTCCAGCTGCCCCGTCCCAGCAGCGGGGGGACACTCCACGGGCTGCGGGCGTTCATGGCTGGGCTCTTGCTGAGCTTTGGGGAGGGAGTACCTGACTGTGAGCCAGCTCTCCAAGGGGCTAATGGAGAGTTTCCTGGGGATGAGGATCTCCTCCAGCTCGGGGTCCAGCGTGTGCCACTGCTGGGGCTGGGCCCCGCTGGGGCTCTGGGGCTGGGTGCTGTAGCGGGCRCACGGGGAGCGGCAGCACAGGAACGAGGACACCGACCTGGGCAGGAGGTGGCCTTTGGGAGGGAAAAGGGGGTTTGCACTTCAAAATTGCAGAGTTTTCCAGAGAAAAGCTCTGCCCAGATCTCAGACTGACCTCTAGAGAGATCTGGCCAGAGCAAGSTGATAAAGGGAAACACTCACAGAAGTTGTATCGGCATCACAAAAGCGAGGAAGGATTTTCGACCCTTCGATTTATCAATTTTAACTACAACGCTGTCATGTTAAAAATATATTATATTTTAGTGAGTAAGCTGCCCAAATCATCCAGGCAGAGCAGGGCGGAGGTTCCCCTTCAGTGGGAGGTGAAGGAGTTGGAATTCCATGGTCCTTAAATGTTCTCCTTCACTGAGAGGTTTCCCTGCCCAGCAGGAGTTTGGAATTCCACGGTTTTTAWGGTTCTCCCTCACTGAGAGGTGAAGGGGTTGGAATTCCACAGCCTTTAAGGCCCCTTCCAACCCAAAGCCTTCCATGATTCCATTAAGGGGAACCTCTTGTGTTTTCTGACTGAAAATCARCTTGGAATGGTAAGGGAGTGTTTGCTGCATCAAACCTCTCTGTTGCTAAGGAATCTTCTCCAAAGCCACACCATACTTACGTATTAAACAGGACATAAAAACATTAAGCAACCACTGACTCAACAACAGCCTCCTCTCTCCTGCACTGCTKGGTGGAAAAAAAACCTTCTGGGAGCCCAATTAGCCCAGGAAAATAAACCCAAASAAACAGAAATCTTGGCCACACAACACCAATTTACCTGCAATTCTCGAAGCCTTCAGTAACTGGGAACTCAGCCGTGATATTAACATTTTGTTTCTCTTTGTTCACTGGCAGAGCCAGCAATGACTGTTCAAATAAGAACATTTATTCAGTAATGCGAACACGCAGCTTTAAAAAAAAAACTTCCCTATTTAACCCCACAACCCCAAAAGACAGGCTGACAATCTTAACATTCTCTTAGTTTTACCCTCAATCTGTCGGGCTCTGCCGTGGGGGTCAAACACARAGGCAGCCGAGCCGCGGAGGGAATTTATTAATAAACCCTGGGTTGTTTTAACTCTAAAAACACGGCAATTCCAGCCGAGCTCGCTGACACAGCCCTGCTCCTCCCCGCGGCCGGGAGGAGCAGCCGCGCGGCCCAAGAACGGGCGGTCACCGAGGGGCCGCCTCCTTCCCCTCAGCCCCCCCGGCGCTGCCCCGCCCCGGGCGGGTCCGCACGGAGCCCCCGGGCCGCGGTTCTCGCCCTCCCCTCACGGCCCCGCCGCCGCCGCCGCCATCACCCACCGGCSCCGCCGCCGCCGGAACTTCCGGCCGGCCGCAGCAGCGGCCCCTGGCGGCGCGCGCGGGGAACGGCCCCGCAGGGACCCGCGAGGGGGGTCGGTACCTCACGGGCGGTTACGGCCCTTCATGGGCGTTTATCGTTCTTCATGGTCCCTCACGGGACTTTATGGTTCTTCATGGTCCCTCACGGGACTTTATGGTTCTTCATGGTCCCTCACGGGCGTTTATGGTTCTTCATGGTCCCTCACGACTCCTCAGGGGCCGGCGAGGCGCCAGTCTTGGTCCCTCGTAGGACTTTGGGGTTCTTCATGGTCTCTCACGGGCGTTTATGGCCCTTCATGGGACTTTATGGTTCTTCATGGTCCCTCACGGCTCCTCAGGGGCCCGCTAGGCGCCGGTCTCGGTCCCTCGTGGGACTTTGTGGTTCTTCATGGTCCCTTATGGGCGTTTGTGGGGCCCTCATGGTCCCTCACGGCCCCTCAGGGTCCCGTGAGGGGCTGGTCTCTGTGCCTCACGGGCATTTGTGGCCCTTCATGGGACTTTACGGTTCTTCATGGTCCCTCAGGGTCCCGCGAGGGGCAGGTCTTGGTCCCTCATGGGACTTTGTGGTTGTTCATGGTCCCTCACGGCCCTTCAGAGTCCCGCGAGGGGCCAGTGTCGGTCCGTCATGGGACTTTAAGGTTCTTCATGGTCCCTCACGGGCATTTATGGCCCTTCATGGGACTTTATGGTTCTTCGTGGTCCCTCACGGCCACTCAGGGTCCTTCACAGTGCCAATCTGGGTCCCTCACTGGCCTTTATGGCCCTTCATGGTCCTTCACAGGCCCCTGTGATTTCTCTGAAGGGTTCTGTGAAGGATTCTGGG
>JACDOX010000781.1:3397-28552 GCA_014549065.1 Cardinalis cardinalis | reverse complement strand
TTGAAGAATATCCTTCCATATTGTGCATTTGAAGAATATCCTTCCATATTGTGCATTTGAAGAATATCCTTCTGCATTTGCTATTCCCTCGAATTTGAAGAATGTCCTTCCATACTTTGAATTTTAAGAACGTCCTTCTGCATKTCRCTATTCCYTTGAATTTGAAGGACGTCCTTCTGYATTTTGAATTTGAAGAATGTCCTTCCTCATTTCATCATTTCCTTGAATTTGAAGAACATCCTGCTGTACTTTGAATTTTAAGAAYGTYCTTCTATATTTGGAATTTGAAGACCGCCCTTCTACATTTTGAATTTTAAGAATGTCCTTCTGCCTTTTGCTGTTCTCCCGTGAGAACTCATCTTGTGTCCTAAGCTTCCATCTGGCTACAGTAAGAACACTGATTTTTAGGAACTCCAGTTCCAGTAATACTGTGAACAGCCACAGCTGGACTCACTCTGGAGTTCCAGGAGCAACACACCCTACAGGGTCCCCTCAGCCTCCTGGTGWTTAATTATCAAAGCTGGCACTGGGAAATCAGACTGGGAGGACTGGGAGCACACACTGCTGGGTCCCCTCAGCCTCCTGGTGATGAATTATCAAAGCTGGCACTGGAAGGAACTGGGAGCACACCCTACCTGTGCTTGGGGGATGCAGACCTCGATGGGGACCTTGAGTAACTCTGATCTCTGCTTCCACTTCGACTCCTGCTCTCTCTTCCTTTCTGGACACTGCCAGACACAAAGAACACTCAGTTATTTTGTTTGAAGGACTCATGGGATAAAAATCAGCTGTTTCCTTATAAAACCTTACCCATTTACTGGGCTGTTGGAGCTGGTTCTCTTGGCTCCCTCTGTTTTCCTTTTCGCATTCTTCATGGCCTGCACAGGTAGCGGTGAGGGTTTATTTCCTTTCACCTCTTTTGGAGACTCTGCAAGAAGAAGCCTTTGCTACCTCTTTGGGAAGYACCTGAAAGGTCTTGAGGCTCCCCTCACCCCAAGTCTGCACCAAGCAGAGCTGCACAGCTGGGCTTTGCACACACAGCCACCCACAAGCAGATCTCAACAAGTTCACAGAAGGCAGAAATTCATCTGAAAYGTTTCTGCCAAAGTACTGAAGTCACTGCAAGAAAAGGCAGAAAACCACCCTCCTTTCCTTGCCAATTATTCAGCATTGTCTGAAAGGTAAACTGGGGAAGAAGATGGTGAATGTTGTCTTCTAGGAGAGACTGCACCAGACTGGAAACTTTAACCAACAAATGCCTCACATGCCCAAATGTTACCCCTGCCAGAGCACCTCTGCTTCAATATTGCATCAGCACAACATGCCAGGGGGAAAGGTTTGAGTTTATTGCCAAATCCACATAAAAGCAAGCCCTTGGCCTATATGGGTTTAAACTAGTCTTAATTTCAGACTAATTTGATTTTAGCTTTTATCTGATTCAAGAAATCACAAAGCTACACTGCTATTCAAACCCTGCCAGTTTAGTGCTAGAAGCCATCTTAAAAAAATCCCCAACAAACTCCAAACCACACTTGTAAATGCTTCCCAAAAGGGTAAATATACATGGAAGATGTGAAAGAGTTATTAAAAATGAGTTATCCACTATTTACCATTTTTTGGGATGGGGGAAAATCCCGATGTGTTATCCAAGCTTGGAACTCCCTCAGGTACCAGACCTTTAGCTTGTGCTTTTGCCTCTTCAATAGCCAATTTCTTCTTTTCTATTTTACTTTCCAGATCAGATAAATCCACCTGTGAACAGAGGAGCACTGAATTTCCTGGTTACCCATTCCCAGGGAGGGGAATGAAAATCCAAGGAGTCCCAGCCAGTGACTGCTCTTTGTTCACTTCCAGGCTTGCAGCTGTGGTTTTAAACAAGCTCAAATTTTCCAACTCCTTCACTGAGGGCTCCCAACATAAAAAAGAACCAAACCTTTTTCCTTGTGTAGAGCTGCAAGATTTTTAAGCAGATTTCTTGAATTTCTTCCTCTGTTGCTCCAAACAGTAAAAACCAATGTGGGCGATTTGGAAGAGGGATCTGAAAGAGAGAGACAGAGAGAGAGACAAAGCTCAGATTTCTCCTCCTGTTAAAAAGGGCTTGAAAAAGCCCCAAATTCATGAAAGTGTGGCTCACCTCCAGTGTCCTGGCTGCCAGGTAAATGCAGGCACAGGCAATGCTCTCTGGCTGGAACCTCACAAACACATCTGTTCTCAGGCTGTCGTTCATGTAGTTCCTGAAAAACAGGAGAGCAGGAGGTTGCAAGGCACTGCAAAGCTCTTTGGGGCTCTTTTTTGGGTACTTGACTTGGTTTTACTTCTACAAGGGCTATTTCTTTCTGCATTCAGTTACTAGACTTCAACATTCTATTCCTGTAAATCTAAAGAGAAGCTGAATGATTTTACTACAAGAAAAATAAAAGAAATATCTAAAATTAAATCCCTCAAGGGGAGGGACGTGTGACAGAAACAAAGTCTGACTGCTGAAAATTCAGTGGTGAGAAGAGAACCAATTTTAACTTCACTTTTGCTGCTGGATCTCTACTGGCCTGCTCTCATGCAATAAACAAGTTATTTTCATCAAGACAACATACAGTGTGCTCAGAAATACTCAGATATAGAATTTTAGGTTCACATGTCCCCCTGCAACAGGGCAGAACCAGGTGTCTGGTAAAAGCTGCAGCTCCTGGAGCAGTTCTCCCATGAAATGAAATCCTCTTCAGCACAGCTCAACTTCCAGTGGGGTTTAAGGGTCCATTTCCATCCAGAACAGAATTCTTTTTGATGTAAAAAGTCAGCCATAGGAGAAATCAGGGTGTTTGGGAAGATCAGTTCAGGAGAACAGTCAGAATTCAGGCAGATCTCCTCTTTGGCACATGAAATAAGGTTTCCAAATTGTCCCATTTCAGTAAGGTTGCTTAAAATGAATATTCACAGAATGAGAAAACTGTAAAATATTGCACATATTCCAGTCAGTACAATGAAGCATTATGTTGTTAAATCTTAAATACACAAAGTAAATTCCTGTGAATCTGTCAGCTGATGTGCTTTAGAAGATCTAGACTTGAGAGCACATATGTCAATAAAATATCAGATGAGAAAAACTAAAACCAGACATAAGAAAAGTCCTTAAATACTTGAAATAATAATTAACCATGTGGGTACCCAGTATACAAGGATTCACTGACCCCCAGGATGTCCAAAGCAGAGACCACAGGCCAGGCACCTGCAAGGTTTGCAAGGACAGAGAGGAGGGATTGGAATCCCAGGAGTTTCCAACTCCCMCCTGTCCTCAGTTCTTGTTCACACAAACAGCAACTGCTGCCCCAAAAAAGCAACACTGACCATCAGCTCATCTTTCTGGGAGGAAGGAACTTCTAAACCTGCTGTTGTCCCACTACAAAGAGAGCACAAACCTTTTGGCCAAAGGAATYATAAAGGAAAGGCTGACCTTCAACATTTGGAAGCTCAAAAGTTTTTTTTTCTGACTTGCCAAATTGAGAACCACACCAGCTTCCAAGTTTGGCCTCTGCACATCTTCCCTGTGGGCTCAGCCAGACACAGGAGGAAATGAATCCTTGTCACAATAGCTTAAGAAAAAGGTCATGTTGTAAAAATGCACATTTCAAAAACCAGTTATACTGGATACCCACCAGTTTTTGGGTACTGGAAGCAACAAACACGAGCACACAGATGTGTTATTGTAACATCTGACCCCTCTCCCAACTGGGGTAATTCCCTCCCTCCCCCTCCTTCCATAACCAGCACATTCCTGGCAGTCCAAAATCCCATTCCACTGCTCCATGCAATGCTTCTGGGAAGTGTCTCTAAATATCACATTTTGTCTCCAAGCTYCACACATGTACTAGTTTTTTCATTTAAACATTTGAGATAATTGTATCTTTCAAACTATTCATTTTTCTGCTGTTAATCCATCCCTTTTAAAGATTTAAACCCCACCTTAATTCACTTTATCATATAGGAAACACACCACATTATAACAGTTAAGAGAAATAGAACAATTTAAAAAAAATAAATT
The DNA here is from genome assembly GCA_014549065.1 of Cardinalis cardinalis. NCBI lineage: Eukaryota > Metazoa > Chordata > Aves > Passeriformes > Cardinalidae > Cardinalis > Cardinalis cardinalis. The sequence goes on along the minus strand of JACDOX010000781.1, from coordinate 24,516 downwards.
CAGAACTTCAACGCTCAGGTTACCAAATATACAAACAATCAAAAAATGCAGAGTAAAAATAAAAAATAGAAGCACAAGAAGCAGTTGGCCAGTTACTCTACTATCATGTATATACCACCTGTCTAGAGCCAGCCTTCTCTTTGGAGAGCTTTGGGTTGACTGAAGACGGCAGCTATCCCTGCACCATGGGCAGCAGAGGAGAAGTCTTAGTCACTTACCCTCAGAGGCTACCCTTTGATCAAAAGAGTACAGAAAAGAAAAGTCAAAACTGGTTCTCTACACACAGCTCACAGTACCAGACAGTTCAGTCAGCAGAAATATGGTCTTTGGATTCACTAAAGGTGGTTTTTTTTATTGTTAAAAAAGTATTATTTGGTAAAGTTTAAGACGTGGAATTTTACAGAAGCTTCCCACCCCCGAGCAAATATTTATTAAATGACAGCAATAAGGCAGAGAACATTTCTTGGCAAATATGAATCCAGGCTATCCATCTATCCACTCTTAGAAGCTGACATCTTGCATTATCCACATAGATAAAAGAAATTTATCTGTGCTGAGGTTTAGATACAYCTGAAATCAAACTCAGGCCCTGGGAAAAGCCATCTCCCAGCACTGGGAACAAACTTGAATCACACCCAAGTTTTCCCTGAAGAAAACCCCAAGGGGAACAACTCTAAACCCACCCATGCTTTTCCCTTCAGCTGGAAAGTGAGAGCAGAGAGGAGGGAAGTGAGGAGTCAGGGTGGAAAGCTACCTTACCATTAAAACACTGCCTCGAACTTAAGAGGCCGCTCAACTTTTGGGGAGTAGTTTGGGGCACACCAAGGACAGTGGAGCTGTCTGGGGTGGCCCCAAGCACTGCTGAGCAATCCTGCCCAGTGCCTCAAGTGACATATTTCTGCTACTGCCCCTTCTGGTCTCTTAGAACAAAGAAAATCAACTTACCATGAGGTCTGGACCAGGTGTTGGTTACGTTCACATTCTAATACCTGAAGGTACATAACGATTATCTGGAAGATATGGGTCATTGAGTTATTAACCAGCATCTGGAGAGCCACCTGCTTACTTCAGAGGGACATCCATGAGGCATCTGTGATCCTCTTTCAAGGCCTAAAACACTCCACATCAAGTGTTTGCACCATCCCCAGTGTTTATCCACACCAGCTCTGACCTTCTGAGCCCTTCTGTCCTGCTACTCAGCCAGGCCTTGTCTCCACCTGGGCTTGGTTTAGGGATTTTGTGGATGGATTTTGTGGATGGATTTTGTTCTCCTACAAACCTCACAAATCCTTTTTTAGCTGCAGCCTAGGGAGAAAAAGCTGCTGAGTGCAATCAGCAGTGAGGGAACTTGGCAGTGCTTGCAGAGAGCAGACCTAACACTGTGCCAGAGTTTGTTCAACTCTGAGGGGATTTCCTCGAGTTTGGAAGGAAAACAAGGCTGCAGAGAGGAAGGACAATGGCAGAATTCACCCCATTAACAAGCTACAGCTGCCCTCTGGGGTGGGTGACAAAAGGAAATTCTGAATGTCAAGAAGCTCAAAAAAGCAGCTCTGAACAGGAGTTCTTTAAGAGGAGAAAAGAGCAAGATCTCAAATTGGGCTGGCACAGAAATCCAAGTTCTTTTACCAGCTAAGGCACAATTTAAACATTTGAGGCAATTGTATCTTTCAAGTATCATCCACTCTGACACTTGTTACTTTTATACTGAGCCTTGCTTSAGTTCTAGCCAAGCCTGAGCGTGGTTTTAACACACTCCAAACTGGCTCAGAGACCTTTAATACCTCAGCACGTTCCCAGGAGTGACCACGACAAGACCAGGCCTCCAAACTGCTCCCTGCTTGGGGGAATCTAAATTGAGGTGATGTTTTCTACCACCAAAGCTACCTACTGATCCAATTTGCCTTCCAGGAATAATGAGCACCTGCATCCACCTCGCCGTCACTCAGCAGTGATACGAGACCAATTAGTAAGAGTCTCTTAAATGAGAAAGAAAACATCAGGATGGTAAGAAACTAAATCTCACTGAGTTCACTGATCATCATGTGCAGTCCACAGAGCTTCCAGGCAGCCTCCTCAAAGCTTTACAGAACACAAAACCTTGGTTATGGAGGAATTTAGAAAGTACAAACCTTATGAGGGTGCTTCACGTGAACACAAAATCCCAACTCCTTCAACACTCTTCTTTCTGCCTTAATTATTTGATTCTTCAAGTTCACATACTCTTGATCCAATATTAGAGGCACAGGTTTTCTGCAAAATAAGGTCAAACTCACAAAATGATCATCTTAACCCCTAAGGAAACTCAGGTTGAATTGTGTAAAAATAATAATAAAAAAATCACTATTTAGAACATCAAAATATTGATTTATTGAACCAGGTCAGCTGACTTCATGAGATCACTTTGAAATACTCCCTGATTTATGAAGCAGGGAATGATGCTGTTCAAGTTTAATAATTTAAACACAACAGAGAAAACTCAGATAATTCTGAATTCTCAGCTTACTTTTTCTCCCTCAGGTGTCTGAGGCGATGGAAAACATTGATCACGTCCCGGATGCGTCTGGGGGCTTCCTCAATTTTGGATGCCAGATGGACACAGGCCATGGAAACATGCTGAAAAATGAGCATAAAATAGAATATTTTCTATAATATTTAATTTCCAGTTCAGGAACTGAGCCCCTACAACAGCTTAAGGATGGATAATGAAGGAAAAAAACCAAGAAAATATCAAATATTTGACAAAAATCACTGTTAAATAGCTTTGTCAAATCACATTTCTCTGTAACTATAAACTCCAGACTAGTTCCTAACACTGATCACACTCAGATAACAGCTTGCCAAGAGAGATCAGAAGGTAAATATGGCAACAAATGTCATTTAATGCCTTCTTACCTCCATGGAATGCTTCACAAAAGACTTGGTATAAAAGAAACGCTGGAACAACACCTGTCCTGTAGCCATAGCCACCTAAAAAAGGAGATAATCACAACAGCCATGAACAAAACTACCAAATTCAAAGAGAAATTTKAATAGATTTAAGACCCAGAAGATTAACTAAGCATAGGAGGAATTTYAATGATATTAAAGAAAACTAGAATTGCTAAAGTAACTAAGTTGTCCAAAATGTTATCAATGCCTTAAATACAGCCTACAAGTCAAACAGAGACAGCAAATCCCAATTTTCTTTTATAAAAAATGTGAATATATGCTCCAAGTTCTTAAATTAATAATAAAAAAATAAGAAAAAAATCTAAAAAGACAATAAAATTCAAAGTTATGAAAGTAGGTCAGAAAAATATTTGCTTTTTGGGCGTGGAAAGTGAGGAGCAATCTAATCGCGTCACGATTTGCATACATTTGAATATGCTAAGGCTCGCTAGCCTGGAAAGTTTTAGGCTCAGAGAGCAACGAGGCTGTTTGGCCTGAAAKTCTCCGTGGAAACAAAAACCTCGCCGAGGTCACCAGGGCTGCAGAGGAGCCTTGGGAAATCCGCCTTTGCACAATCCCCACGCGGAGGMGGCGGGGGCGGCGCTGACATCACCCGCTTCCGGCAGCCAGCGGCCCGGAACGGCCCGGAACGAGCCCCGAGCACCGGGCGGCCCCGAACGAGCCTCGCACACCGGGCGGCCCCGCGGCCTGCCCGGCCGGTAACTGCGGGGAGGCCCCGGGGCCTGCCCGGCCGGTAACCGGGAGATCGCACAAAGAACAGCCCAGCCTAGCCCTGTTGAGTCCTGGCCCCATCCCTGCCCGCGCCCAGCCCCACCTGCGGCAGCCGCAGCAGGATCCCGGCCGCCTGGATGAGCTCGCAGCCGGTAACGCGCAGCTCCGTCTCGGTGTCGGGGTCTAGGCCGCTGCTCATGGACGGCGTGAAGCGCAGCGTGTGCTCGGGCAGTAGGCAGTTCTCCAGCGTAATGAGCACGCCCGAATACAGCCGGTCGCCGATCAGCACCGCGCCGGGACCCGGTACCGGGGCGGGAGCCGCGCCGGCCGCCTGAGGGCCCGCGGGGCCGCCGCCTGCCGCCGCCGCCATTTTGTGCCGCCGCCGCCTCGCTGGCTCCGCGCTCCGACTCCTTCCCCCACCAGCATCCGCCCGACGCCGATTGGCGGAGCGCGGCGGGACCGCTGTCGCTTATTGGCTGAAGGGCCGTGACGTAGGACGCCGCCCGGGCCGCGCGCAGCGCAGTGACGCAGCGGCCGGGAATTCGGACAGGGCGGGGTCGCGGCGCCCTCAGAGCCGGGGCCGCCCCGGGACGAGCGTGAGGGGGTGGAAGAGAGCGGTCACCGAGTTAAATCTCTCTGTTAACTCCCTAAAACACCACACGATGCGCTCACCGAGTTAGGTATCTTTGCTAACTCCGTAAAAAACCACACTATGCCCTCACCGTGTTAAATATCTTTGTTAACTCCCTAAAAAGCCACACTATGCGCTCACCGAGTTAAATATCTTTGTTAACTCCATAAAAAAAACACACTATGCGCTCACCGAGTAAAATATCTTTGTTAACTCCCTAAAAAACTACACAATGTGTGTCCTTAACTTGGAACTCGCCGAGGTTCGTGTGTGAGGGCCGACATGCTGCTCCCCACCCCAGCTGGGTTTTCCCCATGCAGCACTAAAATTTTACCACAAAAATTGTTTCCCTGTAGCAGTTACCAACAAAATGTTGTACCAAAAATATGTTTAATATTAATTCCTTAACAGAACAGGCTATGTTTGTCCTTCACCTGAGGGCTGTCGGGGTTTGTGTCTGAGGGCTGACATCTCCCTTACACTCTGGGCTGGTTTTTTGCTGTGCAGTGCCAGAACTCAGCACCAAAATTGTTTCTCCACAGCAACTACAAAAAAACCCCACCTTTATAAGTTCTTAAAATTACCTTTATAAGTTCTTATGTGTGTCCTTAACGCAGGGGCTGTGTGTGAGGGTCAACATCCTGCCCTCCCTCCATCCCCCAGTTGTATTTTCCCAATGAAGTGCCAGAATTAATACAAATTGTTTCCCAATAGCAGTTTTCAATAAAAATCTCTTTATTAAATCTTTGTAAGTACAAATATGTGTATCCTTAACTCCCAGGCTCCACCTGTGAGGGTCAACATTCCCTCCCACCCCAGTGTTCTCTCCATTCAGAATTCACCACAYAAATTAAGTTTATTTTCTACTAGCAGTTACCAAAAAAATATCTTTATTAAGCCACTGTATGGCCTGACTGCTAACCTTGAAGTGTGCTTTTAATTTAACRGGTTTCACTAACAACAACACAGGGAAAGAGCCATCAAGGAGAAGCCTCACACATCCACACGATCCTCAGAGGATTTGTTCCACATTTTCCATTTCAGCAGCAGTCCCACGGCAGGTTTGCTTCACAGTCAAATTCCTGATTCTAAAACATGCACACAGGCTCTGATATCAATAGTGTTGATGCACAATTCGTGAAAATATCCCCTCTGGTTCTTTTCCATCTCCCAGGGCAGCCAGGAACCCTTCCTGTCTCCTCCTCTGGGCTAAAGCTGCCAGGGATTTGAATGTCTTTGGCTCATAAATAGCCAAGTCAGCCAGAACTTTCCTGTTCAGCTCCACCTGGGACTAAAGGCAAGAAAAAATTGTTGGTTAAGGACTGTGATTTTTAGGAACAACGCTGCAATGCTTAGTTTTAAATATATTTAAATAGATTTTATTAAATATAGTAAAATTTTATTATTAAATAAAATTAAATGAATTAAACATAATGAACACTCTTTATTAAATATAATGAACACTCTTTACTGTTTATATAAACACCCTTCATTAAGTATGATTAAACACTCTTAAGGCTTAAGACCTGAGGTCTTAAAGCAGATTAACTTTTTTCTACCCTGTGCAATTTGGAGCTGTTAAAGACTGTCAGACACTCCCTGGCCATGGATGTCTCATTAACCCACCATATAAAACTATTTTCTGATTTTCTCTGATTTTCTTCTGGTAGAAACCAAGAACTGAAGAAAAATCTCTAATTTTGCCTCAAGGCCACGTGTTCCAGGTAAATCCACAGCATCCCTTTCAGTTCAAACAAATTGAAACAGAATCACCAAACTGAAACAAACTCCCAGCATGTTTTAAAAACAAGGGATAATGGCATCAATTTTCTGCATTCTCCACGCTCACCAAATCACAATTATAGTGAAAACAATAAGTATTTCTTAGGGTTTTGAGTTTTTTGCTAATATAAGCTTTGTATTTTTAAATTTCTTGAAGTAAAAGGATAAGCAGCTGTCACTGAATGCCCACAAAAAAGCATTTCAAAAATCCCATTCCTAAGTTTTGGGGACAGAATGCGAGGTAGAGCCACAATGTTCACCAGGATAAAAGGGAAGAGAAATAGTTGAGGGCAGAACTTAGTTCCTGAAGTGTCCTGAACTGCTTTCACAAGCCTTTCATCACTCTAATTAGTAAATAATTATCCTCCAAACCACATCCTTACCTTGGCCAGGTTGCTTATGAAGGCTGGGTACTTCAAACCATGTTCAAGGGAAGCTGCTTCAATCCTTGTGATCCAGAGCTGAAGGTGTAAAAATCAATATACTGCATGATAAAACACTTCAAAATAAACCCTGTCTGTTCACACTTATTAAATATAAATGATAATATTTTCATGGAATATCCTGAGCTGGAAGGGACCCACAAGAAAATGCTGCTTTAAACTCCAACTTTTCACTCATTGTTTTAAAAGAAACCCCCCCAGAGTAAGAAAAGCAGCTGTTTCACTCCTGCCTGGCTCCCATTTTGATGTTTCCACCCAACGTTTTGCTCTTTACCGCTCTGAGGAATCTCTTCTTCTCCCTCCTGGCCTTGGTGGACTTSACGAAAGCCCTGCGGACGCTCCTCACTGCCAGCTTGTAGCAGCGGTTCTTCCTGCCACGAAAATGCTGCAAAAAACCCCCAGAATGGTCTTAATTAATTAGATTTAAATATATAACACTAATAAAGCTCATTTGCATTCATAGCTGTCCATAAGGGATCATTGAACCCTTCACGAGCACCCTAAGCCTTCAGCTGGCATATAAGGAAAATATTCTTTTTATCGTGGGAATATATGGAATATAATATTATATGGAATAGAATACCATGGAAATATAATTTTTATCCTAAAAATCTGAAGCTGAGGAGTTGGAGCAGGGTGGAAAAATCTCAGTTTAGCAGAGGCAAAACCAGGCCTCACTTTGGGTCCGTGCTTCTGTGGGAAAGGCAATTATAAAATYATGGGCAGTGCCTTCATCCAACACTGAATTCACATTTATTCTCATTCCTGAGCTCCCCTCAGTTGTGTCTGTATGAACACAGGGATGGGGCAGGAGCATTTGTCAAACAGAAAAAAAAAAATTAAATTTGTTGTCTGACATCCATCTAACGCAACACAGGAAAATGYAGCCAGTGCTGCACCAGGAATAACTGATACTGTGGGCAGCTKAGGCGCTACAAAACCAAAATATTCTCACTTCTTTCAACTTTTTCTATCTCTGTATTACAGCAAGATGTAATTTTAAGAATTTTATCACAGTGCCTGGGATGCCCTTGAGAAAGGTTCATCCCTAACCTCGGCACAGCAGCTTGAACTCCAGCTGACATCCAAAACGCAAAAAAAATCCAAAATGCACTTGAGAACAAGGTTAATTTTTTTCTCTGCCCAGTAAAACAAACAAAGGGAAAAAAAAAAAACCACTCAAGAAGGAACCACAACCAGCCCGGCTGTATTTAATGAAACACAGCTCACTTTACAGCAGGAGAAAAGCCCAGAATGGTTCGGGTGGACAAGGGAGCTCCGAGCGCAGCCGGTGCCGCCCCTGCGGCGGGCAGGGACCCCTCGGGCTGCTCCACAGCCCTTCCAGCGCGGCAGGGATGGGGCACTGCCGCCTCCGGGGCACACGGCAGTGCCGGGGGCCGCGGGGACAGCGGCGGGGACCCCGCACTCACCCGCGCGTACTTGAGCACCTCCTGCACCCTCCAGAAGCGATCCGAGAGGCGGCTGCGCACCCAGCGCGCCGCGCTCAGCACCACCATGGCTGCGGCACGGCGCTGCCCGCCGTCCTTCGCTCCTTCCGGGGCGGCACCGACCTGCCCGGCCCTCCCTGAGCCTGCCTTCGAGCCGGGCCGGGCYTCCTTTGAGCCGGCCCCCGAGCCTTCCCCGTTCTTCCTCTGAGCCTGCCCCCGAGTGTGGCGGAGCTCCCTCTGATCCTGCTCCGAGCCTTCCCGGAGCTTCCTTYGGACCTTCCCYCGGTTCTTCCTCTGATCCTGCTCCCCAGCCTTCCCGGAGCTTCCTTCGGACCTTCCCCCGGTTCTTCTTCTGATCTTTCCCCGGTTCTTCTTCTGATCTTTCCCCCGGTTCTTCCTCTGATCCTGCCCCGAGCCTTCCCGGAGCTTCCTTYGGACCTTCCCTCGGTTCTTCCTCTGATCCTGCCCCCCAGCCTTCCCGGTCCTTTTTCCAGTCCTTCCTCCGTTCCTTCCTCTGATCCTTCCTCCGGTTCTACCCCCGAGCCTTCCCGGTTYTYCCTCTGATCCTTCCCCCGAGCCTTCCCGGTCMTTCCTCTGGTTTTTCCTCTGATCCTTCCCCCGAGCCTTCCCGGTCCTTCCTCTRGTCCTTCCTCCGATCCTTCTTCCAGCCTTTCCGCCGGTYCTTCCCCCGGTCCATCCCCCGGTCCTTCCCCCGGTCCATCCCCCGAGCCTTCCCGGTCGCTCTTCCAGCCCTTCCTCCAGTCCTTCCCCTGTCCCCAGCCCTTTTCCCGGCCCTTCCCCGGCCTTTCTGCCTGCCCTGCTCCTCTCATAGCGCTGTGGCTTTTCCCCGTGCTGGGCATCCTCTGCCYCAGCCCGAGTTCAGCCGTGGRATCAYGGAATATCCTGAGTTGGAAAGGACCCACAGGGATCATCCAGCCCRGCCCCTGGCCCTGCACAGACACCCCAGAATCCCACCGTGTGCATCTTTGGGAGCGTTGTCCAAACCCTCCTGGAGCTCTCATTCCSTGGGGAGCCTGGGCAGTGCCCCAGCACCTTCTGGGGGAAAAGCCTTTCCCAAAATCCAGCCTRAACCTCCCCTGACACAGCTCCAGCCGTTCCCTTCGGTCACCAGCAACTTTCACCCTCTGAAGAGCCTTTACCTGATCCCAGCCCTCTGATGTGACCACAACACCCTCATCACCTGCCCAAGGTGTGTCCCAAAGCAGCCCAAACCCACAGCTCAGCTGGGAGCAGGCACACACACTGTGGTTCTACCAAAATCCCCTGGGAAAAGGAGCTGGGCTGCTTGGAGCGTGCATTCCCACAGCTCAGTGAGGGATTTGGGATTTTGTATCCCCAGCAGCGCTCCAGCCACCAGTGTGAGCAGATTTGGTGTTGTTTTCAGTGGCTGGAAGGATTCCATAGTGCATAACAAGCCTTAGAGCATCCTGCAAGGGTTAGGGGTTAGAGAATGGGAGACATAMATTGAAAATTTATGAACTGTGCAAACCACAAGATGGTGCTGCCAGAAAATGATTCCATGGGAGCGGCAGTCTCAGCGTCTGAGAGCTGATGGATTTTTTTTTTTTATTCATCACCACTTCCAGCATCTCAAAGCAATCATACTCCTGTTATAAACTGCTCCATCATCAATCATCAAGATCTTCCCCACTTCTGGGAAAGTTCTTTTCAGGAATGTGGAAATTTCAGAGAATTATGGAGAAATCTTTCTCAATATCACTGAGGTTTGTCTGACACAAAGTTCACTTGGTTATTACAAGAACCAGTAGAAAATAAATGTACAGCACACAATTTTCAGACCTCCCTGAAAAGGTTAAAATGCATTTTCATGACAGCAAAAGAACTTTGGAAAGTTTCCCTGGATTTAGCAAGGCTTCTTGGAACTTATGGCACTTTTATGAATGCTTAAATTGTATTTCACCACACCCTGTGCCATCACCAGCAGATGGTAAAAGCAGCTGTAGGATTTTTAGCTGCCCAGCACTGAGTTAATCTTTCCACGGTTTAMGCCTAAAATTGATTTCTCTTCCTATAGTTTTGAGTTTGGGTTCTCTCTGTTTGTGCRACTCCTCCTTTTTTTCCACTTCAAGTTTGAAAAATATTATGTCTTTAAATCTAACCAGAAATTAGACAGGCAGAGGAACCACTGAGACTCCCAGAGCTCCCTACCACTTGTCACATTTATGGTTTCCTGCGCAGCTCCAGATTTTATTATTAACACTATCTCTGGCCTGTGCAGCCCTGAAAACAGGATGGATCCAGCAGTTATTTCCCCTGGGATGTCTGGACAGATCTGAGAAGAGATTTCACATTGTGCAGCTTGAGTGGAGGCTGCTGCCCTGCAAACTCCCCTGGGAGCCATCCAGCCCTGGAGTGCAGGGAAGGAACAGGGTGGAAATGGACTCGTCACACTCTGCTGTCTGCTTTAGAGCTTGTTTCTCTCTGTATTTTTTAATATCTCTCTCTTAKTATTGCCACTCTATCTTGGAGGCTGCACAGGCACGGAGATGGCACTGAAATTCTTAAATAATATTGATCTTGTGAGGGAGATGAAATAATTGATAATTGCTGTGCCTCCTCTACGAGAGTATCAATATGTTCTGCAAACAATAACAGATGACTGCAGGGGACAGATGAGTTCTGAGGAATACAGTGATTATTATCAATTTCTCTCTCTTTTTTTTTTTTTTTAATCTAGAGAGGAATTTTAGAAAATGAATCAGAGGCAGAATAATTAAAGTTGGAGAGGGACCATCTTGACCCGGGGATGGRTGGTTGGAGCGTGGGGAGGCAGATGTGAAGGATTGGCCAGCACAGAGAGCACTGAGGCTGCTCTGTAAACACAGCAGCCTTGCAAAGCTGAGCTCAGAAGGGACCTCGGTGCTGGGTGTGAGTGGCTGTGGCTGCAGTGACACCAGCACACACTGCTCCCATCTCTGCTGCCYGGGGAAACAGCTCCTGCCCTTCCTCTGCACTGCTCACCTCCTTGGGATGAGACCTGGGCAGGAATATCTGCTTGGATGCAGCGTGGAGAGCATGGAAAGGTGATTTGAAGACGAGGAGCTGCCTGGGGGTGCCTAAACCTGATATTCTGAGCGCCTAAACCTGATCTGCTGAACATCTGAGCCTGAAATCCTGAAGATCTAAGCCTGATATTCTGAATTTAAGCCTGACATCCTGAGCATCTAAGCCTGATATTCTGAACACCTGAGCCTGATATCCTGAACATCGAAGTCTGATATTCTGAACACCCAAACCTGATCTGCTGAACACCTGAGCCTGACATCTTGAACATCTAAGGCTGATATTCTGAACACCTGAGCCTGATATTTTGAAGATCTAAGCTTGATATTCTGAACATCTGAGCCTGAAAGCCTGAAGATCTAAGCCTGATATTCTAAAGACCTGAGCCTGATATTCTGAATTTAAGCCTGAAATCCTGAACCTAAGCCTGAAATCTTGAACACCTAAGCCTGAAATCCTGAACACCTAAGCCTGAAATCTTGAACACCTAAGCCTGAAATCCTGAACACCTAAGCCTGACATCCTGAGCACCCAGCTGAGCTCCAAGGTGGAGGGGGATACCAAAGCCCACTGAGCAGCCCATCCCAGCTACCACAGCAACCCTTTGGGACCTCTTGGGATTGTAATCCTGGGGAAAAACAACAGCAAATTCAGCAGGACTCGGGATTCTRAACCAAAATAAAAGCTACTGCCCAACTTCCAGCAGAGCTGCTTTGGGRCTGAGGCTGGGGAGAGCATCTGAAGGAAGCAAACTGTGCTGAGCAGGGAGCAGGGAGAGCTTTCCTWGCTGCTCCACCATGATCTCTGGTTGAGAGCTCCTGGCCACGCGTGGAGGAGACAGAGGAAGCCTTTGCAAGCTCCTTCCCACCTCTGCTAGACCAAAAAGCAAGGAAATATTTTTGGATAAGAGCGTGGGTTGGTGGATCTTCTTGAAAGATGCCTGGCCAGGAGCCTGAGGACTTTGGAGCAGAAATCCTGTCGGAAAAATCGCGGATGATCCCTGGGCTGCCCCCGTATGACATGGACGAGCAGCTCCTGCCCAGGCAGCCCCGCAGCCCCTGCTGCTGCCTGGCCTGGACCCTGCTGATAGGAACCATGAACTCCCTGGTTTTCCTCCTGAATTTGCTCCTGATGTTTGTTATTTTCACCGTCGTGCTCCTTCCTACCATCGTGGTGGTTTACTTTGGCTTCCAGTGCCACTCCCAGGTAAGAGCCACTCCTTAAGGGCAGGGCCACACCTGAGGGTTCCTCTGAGCCCCAGCTGAGCAGTGCCAGGAAAAACTCCCAGGTTTTGGCTTTGGGCACAGATTTTTTTCCCTGTGTGAATAGCCTGGGCTGACAAGGACAGCTRTTGTGGGAAATTGGGCAATGGAGTYGTGTCCCCATGGAAATYGGGCAATGGAGTTGTGTCCCCCAAGCAGAGGTGCCAGGTGAGGTGAACACACTCCCTGCCCTGATGGAATTGCTGTTTGCATTTTAATTTCACAATTATTTCTCTCTTCCCTGGGATTTCTGTCACCGAGAGCTCCAGAGCTCACAGCCCTGCCTCTGGTAGGGTTTGCTGCTTTCTGTTGAAGTAAGTTTAAGATTAGGATCTGCCTAATTAGGATTAGTAAAATCTGAGAGAATATCTAATCCCCTTCTCATGCCAATCTAACATTCCTGTYCCCAACATTCTGTGCATTCCTCACACCAAAAATGAGCCTCCTTTGTCCATCCAGGCTCTGTTTGCTGCCCTCTGCATTGCATCATTTCCTTATTTACCAATCCCTTCTCACTATATTCCTTTAAACATTTTTGGGACCAGCTGGCCAAGGGTGGATGTGAAGAAGCAGTTCCCTGTTTTCCTTGCAGGCCTGAGCTGTTAGACCAGCTCAATGTGCCTTTTCCAAAAGTCATAAACAGGGCCTGCAAATTGGACTGAAAATGGGAAAAAAMCCTCCCAGAACTGCCCCTTCCAGCTTCCCTCACCTTGGAAAACCTCAAGCTCTGCTTTGCACACGCACTCAGAGGCTTTGAGGAGATGCAGAATGTTTTTGAGTGCAGCCAAGTGCRCCAGAAGAGAAAGCCCCTGGAAGCTGTGAGGAGCTTTTAAAGCTCAGCTTTTCCTTTCATGCAATCATAGCAGGGGATTGGGGCTTCACCAGAGCAGCCCCTGTCTTTGGGCCACGATTTTTGAGTGGCTCCCCAGCAGCCAGGGGCTGATTTCTGCRCTGCAGCTCCATTAGATGGATTTATTGTTGGTTTTTAGCATGATTGTGTTCCTTTCACTGCTGAAAGGAGAAAAGAATAAAGTCAGAGGCTGCCTGCAGCATTTGGAGTGCAGAACCAGCGAGTGCCAGCGTGAGAGGAGGGCTCTAAACACCACTCAGGCAGGCCAGAGAGGTTTTCTTTGCAAGTGGTCATTTCTGGCAGGTTCTTTCAGGCAGAAATGAGTGTACACAGAGAGCAGAGCACAAAGGGCTCTGGAGAGCCGTGGAATGACCAGCATCTGTCTGCAGAATCGATCAGATTTCTGCCTTTTCATTTATTTATTTATATATAATTTATATTTCATTTTATTTCTATAAATATCTATAATATAAATTTATAATATATATTTTATAAAATTAYGTAGATATTATTTTATTTGACTTTTTTTTTGCTCTTCCCAGTGTTGTGCCACCCACACCAGGAGGTTTTTTGGGTTTGGTTTGTGCCTATCAAATGCTATTGGATGATTTAATAAAGATGAGTGTCTCCTGGCAGGTTTTCCAGGCAGAAATGAGTGTACACAGAGAGCAGAACAAAAAGGAGTCTGGAGAGCCACAGAATAACCAGCATCTATCTGCAGAATCCATCAGATTTTTGTATTTTTTTTTAATTATATATATTTATATTTAATTTTATTTTCATAATATATATAAATTTATAAAATAATATATATATTATAAAATTATAGAGATATTATTTATTTATTTATTTATTTATTTATTTATTTATTTATTCCCAGTGTTGCGCCACCCACACCAATGTAGCACCAGGAGGTTTTTTATTTGGTTTGTGCCTATCCAATGCTATTGGATGACTGAATAAAATGAGTGTTTCTTGCTCCAGGGTCAGTGTGCAGTGCYCCTGTCTCACAGGGAGAATTGAAAGCTTGATTGAGATGTGATTTCTGTCACAGACTGTACCTGAACATTGCTCAGCTCTGAGAGAGGGAGCAAAAGAAAATGTTCTCTTTTTCCATGAAAACATTGGAAACTCAGGGGTGTTTTGGCCACTGCTGTCAGCACCAGGCCACAYGGCAGGGGTGGCTCTGGCAGAGTTGGTTAATGGGGGGACTTTTCACAGAATTCCCCCAAATTCTCAGAATCCCCAGGTTGGAAGAGACCTCTGAGATCATTGATYCAACCCAGCCCCAACCCTCAAATCAACCCTGGCSCCCAGTGCCACATCCAGGCTTTGTTAAACACACCCAGGGATGGGGACTCCAGCACCTCCCTGGGCWGCCATTCCTGAACTTCATCACCTTTCTGTRAAAAMCTTTATYACCCTTTCTGTAAAAACCTYTATCACCTTTCTGTGACAAACTTCTYCCCAATATCCARCCTRWATTTYCCTTGGTGCAGCTTGAGGCTGYRWSCTCTGGTTCTGTGAGTTCCTGGAGAAAGAGCCCAGCCCCAGCTGAGCACAGGCACCTTTCAGGAGCTGTACAGAGTGATGAGGTCACTTTATCACCTTTTTGTAAAAAATTGTATCACCCTTTCTATAAAAAACTTCCTAATATCCAACMTATATTTCCTTTGGTGCAGCTTGAGGCTGCGACCTCTGCTTCTGTCAGTTCCTGGAGAAAGGAAACTGAGCACWGGCACCTTTCAGGAGCTGYACAGAGTGATAAGGTCACTTTATCMCCTTTTCTGTAAAAAMCCTTTATCACCCTTTCTGTAAAAAACTTCTYCCCAATATYCARSMTMTATTTCCCTTGGTGSAGCTTGRGGCTGYGWSCTCTGGTTCTGTSAKTTCCTGGAGAAAGAGCCCAACCCCAGCTGRGCACAGGCACCTTTCAGGGAGTGATGGAGAGTGRTAAGGTCACATAGAGAGTGATAAGGTCACTTTATCACATTTTCTGTTAAAAAAATTTCTGTAAAAATTTTTTTTCCGTAAAAAACTTTTTCCCAATATCCAACCTAGATTTCCTTTGGTGGARCTTAAGGCTGTGTCCTCTGGTTCTGTCAGTTCCTGGAGAAAGAGGAACCCCAACCCAACCCCACCTTTCAGAGRATTGTAGACAGTGGTAAGGTCACTTTTTGGAGCTCTGTTCCCATGTTCTGATCCTGGCTGTGCCTCTCTCTCCCCCCACAGGTGCTGCACTCCTCCGCCCGCTACTGCARGAGCATCCTGGACGACAACAGCTCCTCTGCCCTCATCATCCTGGGCTTTGTCATCATGTCCCCCCTGCTGGTGGTGGCCATGGCCATCTACTGCAGCCTGGCGCGGCGCCTGCAGCTCCTGGTGTGCTTCCAGCCCTACAGCCTGGCCCTGTACAAGGGGGGCCGCTGCTGCCGCCCTGGGGAGGGGGCTCTGTGCTGGGCCAGGGGCTGCAGCCGCCAGCTCAGGGCCTGGGTGTGACCCTGCAGCGCCAGCAGCGTCCCCTCCCTGTGCTTCATCATCATCCTCGGCCCTCCCTGGGGAGCTGCTGCTGCTCAGCCAGCTCACACTGTGCTTTATCCCAAAAATCCCCCAAAATCCCCCCAAAATCCCAAAAATCTGCAACGGAGTGGAGGCACACGTGGGACAGGTGTGGGGTGGGCAGGGCAGCTTCATCCTCCTAAATCATCCTGTGCTTTGTCCCAAAAATCCCAAAACTCTGCAATGGAGTGGAGGCACACCTGGGACAGGTGTGGGGTGGGCAGGGCAGCTTCATCCTCCTAAATCGTCCTGTGCTTTATCCCAAAAATCCCAAAAATCTGCAACGGAGTGGAGACACAGCGTGGGACAGGTGTGCGTAGGGCAGGGCAGCTTCATCCTTCCAAATCACCCTCTGGATTTTCCCAAAAATCCCCAAAACCTGCAACTGAGTGAAAACACGGCATGGGAGAGGTGTGGGGTGGGCAGGACAGCTTCATCCTCCTAAATCATCCTGTGCTTTATCCCAAAACTCTGCAATGGAGTGGAGACACACGTGGGAGAGGTGTGGGGTGGGCAGGGCAGCTTCATCCTTCCAAATCACCTTCTAGTTTATCCCAAAAATCTGCAACTGAGTGAAAACACAGTGTGGGACAGGTGTGGGGTGGGCAGGACAGCTTCATCCTTCCAAATGCCCCTCTGGTTTATCCCAAAAATCCCCAAAATCTGCAGCGGAGTGAAAACACAGCGTGGGAGAGGTGTGGGGTGGGCAGGGCAGCTTCATCCTTCCAAATGCCCCTCTGGATTTTCCCAAAAATCTCCAAAATCTGCAACCGAGTGAAAACACGGTGTGGGAGAGGTGTGGGGTGGGTTAGGCAGCTTCATCCTCCTAAATCATCCTGTGCTTTATCCCAAAAATCCCAAAAATCTGCAACAGAGTGGAGACACAGCGTGGGAGAGGTGTGGGGTAGGCAGGGCAGCTTCATCCTCCTAAATCATCCTGTGCTTTATCCCAAAAATCTGCAATGGAGTGGAGACACACGTGGGACAGGTGTGCATACGGCAGGGCAGCTTCATCCTTCCAAATCACCCTTTGGTTTTTCCCAAAAATCTCCAGCTTTTTTTAATCAGAGTTTGGGACGGGTGTGGGGTGGGCAGGGCAGCTCCATCCCCCCGAATCCTCTCTGCTGGTGGTTTTGGTGGTGGTTTTGGTGTTGTTTGTTGGTGTTGTTCCTGCTCAGCACTGCCTGCTGTCCCCTTTGTCCCCTTTAGAGCCATCCCCAGTTTTCTGTAGAAATAAAGTTTGTGCCCAATCCCCGGTGAGGAGTTTGCTCTGTCTCAAAGCCCTGGCTGCAGCAGAACCACCTCTTGCTCTCCCCTTGGTAGCACTGTGATGTTAAATGGGGTTTTTGTTCTCTTTCTGATGAATTTMTTTTAATTTTATTTTTAAAAATCAATTTTCTGGTTGATTTTTCCTGCTATTTGCCCTGATACCGCCCAGAGGAATAACCAGGGGTGGCTACAGGGGGAAGTGAAAAAAAGGAAAGGAGGGAGGGGGAAAAAAATAAAAGGAGGAAAACGAGCTGACATTTTCTGACAAGACTGAAGAAAAACAAGAAAGTTCTGTTCCAGGCAAGGGAGATCTGCTGGAGGATAACAAGGTTTTGCCTGAGGGCTCTGTCTGCTCACTGGGTACAGATATTTGATATGAGCTGCTGTTCCTTTTGCTCACCTGTTGTTTAATCCAACTGCTTTTAAAAGGAAAACATCCTTCAGCCTGGCAGGGCTGCAAAGAGAAGCAGAGTTATTTGCTAGAGCCTCCCCAAGAAAGCAAAATTGTATTTCAGTTGGTATTTAACATATATAAATTATAAATTATAAATTATAAATTATAAATTATAATAAACTCCACAGAGTATTTTAATAACAGAGGAGAAGTGAATTTCCCTGCAGTGTCAGCAGCAGAGCAGACAGCCGAGGGTGTCCTGGCAGGGGCAGAGCTTTATCCCAAAATCTTTTTTTTGGGATAAAAAATTCCCAGCAGTGCTGCAGCTCCAGGGTGAAGCTGGATTCATCCCACCAAGAAGCAGCAAAGCTGTGCTGGTGCTGAGCCGCTCCAGAGCAAGAGGAGAAAACAGGAGACCAAAAAATCAAATTTTCTATCCCAGGAGAGCCTTGAAGGAGAGAGGAAAACATTCCCACCAAGAAGCAGCAAAGCTGTGCTGGGGCTGAGCCACTCCACAGCAAGATAATGATTAAAAGGAAAAACAGGAGACCAAAAAAAATCAAATTTTTTTGGAAGGAGAGAGGAAACCAATCCCAGCCCAGTGGCTGCTCCAGAGCAGCTCCCTGTCAGTCCTGCTGGACGAGGCTGCTCAGAAAAGCCCCAAGAACATCCTGGAGAGCAGAAAACTCCCTCCCAAGCCTGGCCAAGTGTTTTCCTGGCTGCAGACATTTCCATGAGGTCACTCTTGGAGTTCCTCCCGTGGCTGGAACGTTCACAACCAGAAATTCAAATGTTTGGGGCTTTGTGATGCCTCCTGTGTCTCACTCTGCTCCGGTGCGGGGCAAAAGGGGCTTTGTAGGGTTTGGGGTCCTGTAGGATTTGGGATCCTGGAGGATCCTGCAGGATTTGGGACCATGCTCAAGGATTTGGAACCTTCCAGGGTTTGGGACCCTCCAGGATTTGGGACCCTCCAGGATTTGGGATCCTCCAGGATTTGGAACCCTCCAGGATTTGGGATCCTGCAGGATTTGGGATGCTCAAGGATTTGGGACCCTCCAGGATTTAGCATCCTCCAGGATTTGGGATCCTCCAGGATCTGGGGTCCTGCAGGGTTTGGAATGCTCCAGAGTTTGGGATCCTGCAGGGATGGGGTCCTGCAGGATTTGGGATCCTGCAGGGTTTGGAATGCTCCAGAATTTGGGATCCTGCAGGATTTGGAACGCTCCAGAATTTGGGATCCTGCAGGGATGGGGTTCTGCAGGGTTTGGGATCCTGCAGGGTTTGGGACCCTCTAGGATTTGGGATCCTGCAGGATTTGGGATGCTCCAGAATTTGGGATCCTCCAGGGTCTGGGATTGTGCAGAATTTGGGACCCTGCAGGGTTTGGAATGCTCCAGAATTTGGGATCCTCCAGGGTCTGAGATTGTGCAGAATTTGGGACCCTGCAGAATTAGGGACCCTGCAGGGTTTGGGATGCTCAAGGATTTGGGACCCTCCAGGATCTGGGACCCTCCAGGATTTGGGACCAGGCAGGATTTAGCATCCTCTAGGATTTAAGATCCCGCAGAATTTGGCATCCTCCAGGATTTAGGATCCTCCAGGATTTGGGACCCTCCAGGATTTAGGATCCTCCAGGATTTGGGACCCTCCAGGATTTAGGATCCTCCAGGATTTGGGAGCCTCCAGGATTTGGGATCCTGCAGGATTTGGGACCCTCCAGGATCTGGGACCCTCCAGGATTTGGGACCCTCCAGGATTTAGAATCCTGCAGGATTTGGGACCCTCCAAGGTTTGGGATCCTTCCTGCCTCAGTCTTCAGCTCCTCTGCTCCTCCCAGAGCTGCTCCCAGCAAAGTCTTGTCACCCCTGATTAATAATCAGCTGTACCAAAAGATGATTCAGGATTATACAATTAATTAATAATCAGCTGTACCAAAAGATGATTTAGGATTATACAATTAATTAATAATCAGCTGTACCNGGGACCCTGCAGGGTTTGGGATGCTCAAGGATTTGGGACCCTCCAGGATCTGGGACCCTCCAGGATTTGGGACCAGGCAGGATTTAGCATCCTCTAGGATTTAAGATCCCGCAGAATTTGGCATCCTCCAGGATTTAGGATCCTCCAGGATTTGGGACCCTCCAGGATTTAGGATCCTCCAGGATTTGGGACCCTCCAGGATTTAGGATCCTCCAGGATTTGGGAGCCTCCAGGATTTGGGATCCTGCAGGATTTGGGACCCTCCAGGATCTGGGACCCTCCAGGATTTGGGACCCTCCAGGATTTAGAATCCTGCAGGATTTGGGACCCTCCAAGGTTTGGGATCCTTCCTGCCTCAGTCTTCAGCTCCTCTGCTCCTCCCAGAGCTGCTCCCAGCAAAGTCTTGTCACCCCTGATTAATAATCAGCTGTACCAAAAGATGATTCAGGATTATACAATTAATTAATAATCAGCTGTACCAAAAGATGATTTAGGATTATACAATTAATTAATAATCAGCTGTACCAAAAGATGATTCAGGATTATACAATTAATTAATGATCAGCTGTACCAAAAGATGATTTAGGATTATACAGTTAATTAATAATCAGCTGTACCAAAAGATGATTTAGGATTATACAGTTAATTAATGATCAGCTGTACCAAAAGATGATTCAGGATTATACAATTAATTAATGATCAGCTGTAAGAGAAGATGATTCCAGGAATCCTTGGATCTGCTTTTTGATCTGCAGCCCTGGAAAAATGCTGGATTCAGGGCAGGGTCTGACATGTGGGGTGAAAAATTGTGGTTTTTGCTGGGTTAATTGTGAAACCTGCAGCAGTGGGGTCTCCTCACCCTGCCGTGGGTTGGGCCAGGAGAGAGCAGGGAAAGAACCCCAGAATTCCCCCAGAATTTTGGAGATTCATAGGAATTCCCTGAAGGGAGAAAAACCTTGATGGAAGCAGCAAGGTGAATAATCTGAGGGGCTGCTTTAATAAACTTCATTTAAAAAACTCGCTTTAATAAACTAACTTTAATAAACTTAATAACTTTAATAAAAAAGGGATAAAAAATTCCCCTTTTAATTAAAGTTTCACGGTTCAATTTCCCTCGTTTTCCCCTCTGGGACRTTTTTCCCTCCTGTTCCAGGTGTTCCCTCCATTCCTGCCCTGCTCACCAGCCCTGGAGATGATGGAAAAAAAAAGGGAAAATAAATCAGGAGAGAAGCTCCGAGTGGCTTTTTTTGGCCGAGCAGTGTCCTTGACAGGTGCCAGGAAGCCAAGCAGAGGCAGAAAAATCCCCACGTGTGGGAGAGCTCTGCAAAACAGGATCTGCCAGACTTCCTCCCTGTTTTCCACCCCATTTGTACAGAAATATCTGCAGATTGATTTATTTCTTTTACAGCAATATCTCCTTGTCCTTTGGAGAAAATGGAAGTTTTGAGTGGATGGCTGGAATTGCAGATTTTCAGAAAACTGAGCGGAAATTTCAGGGAAATTTTCAGGATTTGGTGTGGCTGCAGCTGGTTTTGCTTTTCCCATTTTTCTCAAYTTTTAGTGGCATTCCCAGTGACCCATCCCATTTTTGGGGGGATTTTTAGGGCCATTCTCTAGGATTTTGCTGAAAATGCAGATTTCCACGTGGCTGATCTGTTCAGGACCCTCACACTCTGAGCACCTCAATTCCTCCCTTATTTCCTAATAATTCCTCCTAGGAATTCCTCCTTCCTAATGCTTCTTCCTGGATTTTATTTTATTTTATTTTATTTTATTTTATTTTATTTTATTTTATT
>JACDOX010000079.1:3265530-3408878 GCA_014549065.1 Cardinalis cardinalis | reverse complement strand
TACTTCTGAGTTCCCAGATATTGTTTGTCTAAAAAGGGGGAGAGAGAGGAAGAGAGAGAAGGCTAAAAAAAAAAAAAAAAAAAAAAAAAAGGGAAAAAAAAGAAGAGGGGAGAGAGAGAGGAGAGAGAGAGAGAAATGTGTGATGTGTTTTGTCACATGTGCTATGCCATAATTCCCACCTGACAAACTAGCTGAATCAGTAGAAAATTGCAAGTTGTCAGCAGCAGAATAAACTGCTGTAATAGCTGATTAATGATCAACACCTGTGACAGGTGCTACACGGGACTGTAAACTTGGTGTGATTAACAGTCACCGGACGAATAA
Source organism: Cardinalis cardinalis (assembly GCA_014549065.1). Lineage (NCBI taxonomy): Eukaryota > Metazoa > Chordata > Aves > Passeriformes > Cardinalidae > Cardinalis > Cardinalis cardinalis. Next base: position 3,408,554 of record JACDOX010000079.1, on the reverse strand, counting down.
ATATTAGTGACAGTCAGTGGAGAGCGAGTTTGTGTGTTTTAACAAATCTCACACATTACAGTTATTGATATTTCCAGTATAGGCACTTTCTTTTTGGTAATTATCTGGCAACACTGGAAGTGTGTTTTAATTCGGTATGTTTGTTTCTCTTCTCTTTGTTTCAGAGTTCAAAATGATGCTTTGACAAGATGACCTTGCACAGTTCACAGCCACGGACAGATGTAGAATAGTCACAAATACTTTGTTCTATGTCCAGCTCATGGCAACACTCCCAAATATTCTTTCAAGGAACTTCAATATACCAATATATAAGCATGTAAGCATACAGAAATTAAAAAAATATTGTATAAGTATATTAATTTCTGGAGCTACATTTTCAAAGCCTGTAATTCTAAGAGTCAACTCAGTTTTGTTTCTTATGTCAGTGGTTATGACATTCATGACTGCTGCAGGGAATCACTATTTCTTTTATTTTACCATCAAAGATGGATGAATTTCTTCTGAAGGACAATTTCATTCTCATTAATTTAGACTTAGAAAATTCCCTTTACAGTGGGGCTTGAAAGTTATCCATTCATGTGATTGCTCTATGCTCAGCACAGCAGTATTAAATCCATTTCTAGATACAACAAGAGCTATATCAGGATACTCTTCGGATAGCATAAACCACATTTTTCATCTTTGTGCATGGTTACAGATATACTGATTAGGTAAAATATATATTCTTGTGCAAAAAGGCATGTATTAGAAAGTGAAAAGACATGAACACAGAGAAACCAGCAACTGCAGATTTTGCCAGCAATCCAATGCCATTTTCAAACTCTAAATGTGATATAACAACAGTGTCTTCCTCTACCGAGTCTTTACTGGGCCAGAAAAAAAAAAGAAAACTCACAAGTCATGATTTCAGAGTTTTGCCCATGCATATGAAAGAAGGTAATTGTTGGTCAGATACATCTAATACATCACTCTGTCCATGTGGCAGCTCAGCTCTGTTACATACTTGGTCTGTTAGAAAACTAAAGCTCAGCACTTTCCTCAGAACAACTTTTTGTTATAGCCAGAAGTAACTAAATAAATGTCATTAAATATATCCTACCTGCCAAAATTTACCTGTATCATGTAGTACATTAGTAGACATGGAAAGGAGTAAAAGGCAAAAAAATTACTGCTTATATGATTTCCTGAAGAGAAATAATAATATATATCCTTTCCTGGAGCACAGAATTTTCCAGTCATTTGAGTCTTTAATGGAAAACCCTGAACACATGGAGCTGGGCTGTTGCTTCTCCTCCCAGACTCACAGTTGTACATCCATAACAACCAACTGGACTTTTTCCCCCATTCCATGTGTTCCAACAACAGCAGAAAGGAAAGCTTTCATTTCTTGGTCTAACTGATTACCAGCCTGCTTTCAGGCATGAACTGTCACACAAACTCTTCTTTCAGACGCAGACTACTGTGGGGAAGGGTTTCATAAAAAGGTGGCATTTATGTCACCTGAGAACCTCCCTGCATGAAAAAACTTCCCGTGAACTTCCCCATCATTCTTTTACAGTTGAAGTAAGGACATTGGAGGAACTTAGAAAGAAAAGAACATGAGTACTATTTCCACAAGCCCCAAGAGCTGAATAATAGTTTAAGTACATCTAATATATGTCCTTTAAGTAATGAAAAGAAGGGGGAAATAAAATCCAGTCTGCTCTTAATGAAAATATAATTTCTATTATTTTACAAATGTGTGTCCTTCAATTCCCCATTTCCATTCATTCCTGCACCAAAAATATAAAAATCCCAAGCAACCCATCAAAAAAAAAAACAAACCAGAGAGATGAAAATACATTTTGTGGATAACAGTCTGCTAACTAGGTATAATACTTTTGTTTTCTGATTAATCTCCAGTGTAGCAACCTGAAACATAGAAGCAGTAGCTTGAAAGCTTTATGCAAAACATATGTAAATTTGTTATGCTTTAGTACAGATAGATCTGAATAGGCAGCAGTGCTGTGAGCCAACAGCCTCGGAAGGAGGCCAAGCCCACATCCAGATGCCACTGATAGAGAGACACTGTGTGGGCATCAATGCTCCCAGCTGCCAGCCTCACCAGGCTTTTTAACAGCATCTGACTGCACGAGACCCAGCAAAGCTCTCTACTGATAAATCATAATAACACCCAGCAACAATTCCAGTGAGTATAAAAAAATTAGCAATAATAAAAAAAAAATCTTAAATATTTTTCTGCAAGCAATTGGTATCAGGAAATTCCATTATCACTTTATGGAACCAAAGAGAGCAAATGAGAGTCTCAAAATTAATGCTGAATTTAACAACAACTTTTTAAGGTGATTTTGTATCTGTCAATACTATATTTTATGAAATTGAATCCATTACCATATACAGAGTATATGGTAAGTTTAGTCTTTAAAATGAAGTGTGGATATAAAACTCAAGTGAAAAGATCAATTTGCTCAAATTTGCTGTGCTTTGGAACAATTAGCAATTTGAAAAATATATTTAAAATAAAAAGAAAGAAAAATGGAAACTATCAAAAGACAATGGCATAGCAAATTAATCAGGTCTCAGGAGAAATCATTCATTCCCCTGTAAATTACAAACCTTGTTATTTCTCTTCACTTAATATGTTGCAAATCTTATTTAGCAAGTAATTCTCATCTATTCTTTAATTTAGAATAAGTCAAAAAAACCCTAAGCAAGTTTCACCAGGAAAGAAGCCATTATGAACTATTTGACTCAATTTAAGTAAAATTAATTTGAAATTACAATTCAGTATCACTGTCACTAATACTGTTCAGGCTATGACTCAATCATAAATAGGCTTCAAGACAGATATCCCTTTGTTTAGCAATTGTTCACCTAAAATTTTTAGAGTAGTAAATTTCATAAGAGAATTTTAGATTATTCACTGACCCATAGAACATTCATTATCAAATTTCATGTGCACAGGAATGTGTATCTGAAGCAAAAATACTGAACTCAAAAGCAAATCCTTTATCTTTTATGATCACACAATAGCAACAAAGAGCAACCCCCAAAATTACAGGAGATTTTGACTCAGATCTACGGTATTTGCAAAGTTCTCCATTCATTCCTTCCCAAATGTGAAGAAAAACATTTGCCAGAGGATGCTGGTGTCACAAATCTTAGAAATCAATCAGAAATATTACTTGTTTTCCGTAGCTATTTCTAGCACAACAAGAGCAAGGACAACCAGAATAAAATCAGAACAGTATGAACCAACATAGCTCTCATTCTCTTTTGTTCATGTCTTTACCACTTCAAAAAGAAATAAAAATTAATGATTGTTGAACTGTATTCTGGGACATCTTGGCTTTTTGTGCTTCATCCTACACCATTAACTATGTAATTTCACCAGCATCTCAGCATCACATCCACACAAGACTTCCAAGATATTAACTTGATTTCTTTGTACAACTCCTTTTCAGAAGTCATTTGCAAAGCATCTGCATCCTCTAAAGSAAGAAAAAAAATACGCAATTCACCTGATGAAGATAGAAAATTGTAATTACAGACCATCCAACAATTTTGATAATTTCAGCAAGACAGCTTGCTGAAAACTATGTCTTTTAGTTTAGAAAATCACATAGAGCCGCTCTGTAGTGGTGTCTGTAGAGTAGAGCTGCACAGGGAAGAACTGGGAAGAAAATCCAGCATTTTTGGTAGAGGATGCCCTGTTAGMAAGACTTTACTGATGCTCTTTACGGGCTGAACCCTCTGCAGGTGGGATCCCACTGATCCCCTTCATGGTTGGTGGCAACCTTTCAGGTCCATGTGTACAAAGAAGTTCACACCTTTCTCTTTGCAGAAAATCTGAATGAGTAGACACACTCACACTCCCCAGCAAATAAACATTTCAGGAATACTTGATGCCACCGTGGAAAGATAGCTGTGGGAATACCTCTGGGGCAGAAACTTGGCCAAAAATCTGAATTTTGAGGTGGCTGCCTACTTTTTCCACAGGACTTTAGAGCCTCTTAAACTTCTTGAACAACCTAATATTTTTCATCTTGTGAGTAATATTCTTTCTGCAATGAATAAAAAATCTAGGCAGCTATATAGCATTTTTTTTCCTGTTTGTGATTTTTCCATATGAAAATATGATTCCACATACATTAGTGTTCCACTTAAGGACTCTTAACTCAGTTAAGAGATTAAGTCCAATCTATTATCTAATTTTGAATGAGTGGTCATTCCTAAGATGGAATCAGATTTTAGCATATTTTAGTATTTTTACTTGATTCTCCATTTGCACATATGTTCCCTATAACACTTCAAAGTTGAACACTCAAAGATTTTTAACAGCATTTCCCCCAGATGTCCTTATTAAAGAGATGCAAATATATTTTCTTTAACAGCAGCATTAATTGCTGTATAGCTKCAGTGTGTCATCATTGAGGCATCATTTAAAAAAAGACCTGCACACATGAAATGCTCATGGATGGAGTCAGCAGTGAAACACGTGAGGAACAGCACAGCAGGCAGGGCTTTCCTGGCATGGCACTGCTCAAATTCCTGGTGACTCCTTGCAGGATTACTGAAATGGTAACTGCATGTCTCATGCTGGGGAAAATACAGGACACAGTAAGTGACCAAAATCTAATCTCAGTTACCCCAGCATGTGCTGGAATAAAGTCACTGACCCCAGCGAAGTCATTCTGGACTTTCATCCATACACTTGGTGTTCTCCTGAGCAGCAAACAGCCCAAGAGACAAATATCAACCTCCATATGAGAAATCCTCCCCACATGATACTTTAGTTTTACTTCCAAATTCTTCACACAACTTTTTTTTTTCTTTTTCAATACCAGAATGAGGAAAACATTGTTTATAAAAAGGTTTTTTTCCAGATGTGAGTTATGAAGAACAGTGAAGGAAAAAGTCATCTGGGAGAATGATTAACAGCTTTGAAAAACTAACTTAGCCATTACAAATATTGATCCTGCTGCCTCTTTTATGAGAAGCAGTACATGAATCGATGGAAGCTGAGATAGGCAAAATAAAATAGTACTTATCTGACATACAATTGGTATCTATATTTAGGAGATGACACATAAACACAAGACTAAATCAAATTGCAAATTGAGAAAAGGTTCCTTAACAAACCAGTAAGATGAATCAGGCAAATATACAACTTTTTGCTCTTTTCAAGCATGTTCCTCACCTATTCCTTGACCTTCTTCAAATGACAATATTTAAACATACTGAAAAATAATGAAAAAATTTCTGTGTGTGCCTACACATTTACATGCCCATTCTCCCCTCTCCATGAATACTCTGCCACTAATTCTTTTTTYCCACTTATTTAAACTGTGAGCTCTGCAGGATAAGTGTTCTATTCTTTCTCAGTACACATTTCTTGAGTAAGTGCACTTGGACTTGATTTCGAGCAAGGATTCCTCAAAACTTTGTTGTATAATAATACAAGAATATGGATTCAGTATTTACATAGTTTACCTGATCCAGGTCCAGCATCAGATTTCAACCCCATTTGCAATCACTCTRTAAAAGGGATGCATGTCAAAGCAACAAGCAAACCAATCTTGCTTGGATTATAATGAGACTTAGCTGAACACTTGTTTAAAAGTCACTAATATATAGAAACTAGGAAGTTAATTGTCTCCATCAACTAGGAAGTTGATGGATACAAGGTTTTAGGATTAGGATTTATAAAGCTTWATAAACATTGGAGCCAAATTGTGTCCACCTGTAGAGGAACACAAGGAGGCCAAGAGGACACACAAAGAAATGGACAGAGCAGGGAAGGTGGTCCCTGGGCCAGCCCTTGCCCTGCTCTGGGCAAACAGGAGACAGAAGGAAGTGTTAGAAAACTTCTGCCCAGAACTCATTGCTTATCGAAGAGAAACCCATTTCTTCTGTTACTCGGGGCACTTAAGTCCTCCAAGTACTCTTTGGGTTTCAGAAACAGTGGGTTAGAAACACATTTTGGACTGCATTTCACTGGGTGCTTAATGTGAATGGTTTTCATTTTCCTAGGAACTTTTTTAAGCTTGCCACAAGCATTAATACCACATTTTAAACATACTACTAGAACAGGTTTTCAGGATTTAAAGGAAAGTTTGTGTCTATGCAGACTTTGCCTGGAAAAATATCATCTGCAAAACTTTGGAAGAAAAAAACCCGTTCATTTAAAGTACTAGAATACAGCAATTACAGTGTCATATAATTGAACAAATTATTAAATACTTGAAGAAAACTTGGAACGTTTAATAGAAAATATAGATCCAAAAATGAGAACCAAAACCATAATTAAAAAAAAAAATCTGCTTTATTTTTGCATTTCCTATTTTCTGGAATACCTTAGAAAATATCATGCTATATTTTGATAGAGCACCATTTAATAGATTTCAAAACTGAGTATTGGATTTGAAAGTAGACATAGATATGTTAATCAAGTTTAGCCAATACATGCTTTGTGAACATGACCTAAGGTTGTCTTTTCTGATGATAATTCCATGTAATGGTTTTCAATTTCAWTATTCATTGACTTATTCAAGACCTAAGATGTGAGTAAAAATATTCAGCTGAGGGATACACARTAAGTCAGCCAAATCACCTGTACCAGTATCACCTGTACCAGCCAAATCACCTGTAGCAGACAAATTCCAGGTCTTCCCCATGAAAGAACACTGTCACAGGAAGTTTATAAGGATGCTTAAAAGCAAAGAAATGAGCAGCAGCAGCAGCTCCTCRTACTCCAGACCTCCTAGAAGGAAAGTCAATTCCCTGGGACACTGAACAGCCACAATCGTGGAGTGCCTGGGAACAGGCACAGACTCCAGGGAAATCCTTCTCCAGTCCCCCAGACATCCCCAGCCTGGCCTTGGCCTTCATGGCAAGCTCCATCCAGYTCTGCTTGCTGGCTGCATAAATGTCTGCTTCCAGGAAGGGAATTTTGTTCAAAAAATCTCATTCTAGCTCACTTTCCATCAATCTCACCGTTTTACATAAGAAGACATTTAACAGATAGATGCTTCGGATTTGTTGCAATTTCCTGAGAATTCTTTACTTGTGATAGAAAATTATAAAATGCTAAGAGATACCATTGCAGAGATCAGAAATTCACATGATCAGGGAATAAAATTGAGAAAAATTTTTTATTCTTTTATCTAGAGAGATAGAGAAGGGAGGAAGAGTTTAGATGTGCAGTTAGGCTTCTCAATGATTCACATATGAACAGATCTAAGGATAACAATGATTGCCATGCAAATTTTTTATCTTAAAATTAAGATTTGGAAAATATGACATCATAATAATGCAAAATAAGCGATTACTTTCAGTCAACTATAAAACTTGCCTATAATAATAGGGTACAGCTACACGTATATAGGTGACATAGTTTTCTATGTGATTTAGAGAAATAAATAAGATGTGACTTTATAAGCTTTAGTTTTAGCTTTAATTTGATGAACATGCAGTCAGTGCATGTGCATATTCCAGATTAATCTTTAAAACAGTGGGTTTGTTTCTCATTCTCCAATGCTTAGACCAGCAATAGCTACACAGAAGCAAGCACAGAAAATTTGACTTATTTTAAAAATTAGTACTTAGATTTTATTAATATTTTTATTTTTTACCCTATTATATAAATTGAATTTAAATTATTTATTTATTAAGTTGAGCCACTGAATATTTATTCACGCTCTAGCTAAGGGAATCGGTAAAAATGTTAAATATAAAACATATGCAATTTTAAGATGGTACTGTACTTCTGAAACATTTTGGTAAGAATGTTAGGAATATCTTTTCCAATGAAGACCTAACAGCRATGTTTTGAAGAGTGACAGTGTGATCAGTCAAAGAATCTGATTTTTGAATTCTTGTCCAAACAAGTCCAATCTACATATCATTATTGCCTTCTAAAAAGAGAATTCAATGGGAGCTATGTCTCTAAAAACTGAAGAACTAAGCAGTACAAGGTGCTATTCTAAAACTTTTAAATTTTAATGATATATATAACTTTTTGAGGGAACAGAGTCCACAGTTTCATTATTTTCCTTCTTAAACTAGCAAGAGAAAAGCTGATAGGGAGTGGGGCACATACATGAACATGATGTTGGTTTAAAAGGTTATTCTGAACTCAGGTTGAGCCCTYGATCCCATGAGCAACTCCTGGAGGTGCTGAGTGCACTCCTCATGCTTCAGGAAGCTAAAGGCAGRGGGAGGGGCTTCAAGACCTTTGAAGGCAAAATTTACACTTAACCCAGTTAAAAGTTATATTTATTATATTAATTTTGATTTGAAAGCCTGATTATTTAATTTTCCATAGGGCATAGTTCACAAGTGCTGACAAAATGCCTACATCTTCCCAGCTTCCCTAAGGAGAAAGAGCACAGTACCATCATGCAACATAATTTATTCAACCCCTAAGACAGGGCTGCGAGGTAAGGGCTGCCTGGGTCCAGCCATGGCAGCCTTTTTTATGAATATCAGTGGCTCATGAATATAAACAGTTACAGAAAAATAAAATTTATGAAACCTAGACCTGGGAACAAAAATCTCAGAGATCAACAACTCCAAAAGAATCTAGTGTCGCATTCCTAAGAATGTCAGATTAAACTAACATGTGCCAGTCAATATTGGTACACTGTGACCCTTGACGCCTCCTAAGCAAAACTATTAAGTCCAACATTTTCTCCTGTAAGCACTTATCTGTAAGGATGGCTAACATGTCCTCTAAAGCAGATATTGAAACTGATTGGACAATAGGTAGATACCAGACAGGGGCCTGGGGGCCGACCTCTAGAAATAGGGGGAGAAAATCTTAATCTGCAACACAATGCAGCTCTCTTGAAACCCTATCATTTTCACTTCCCATGTGTCTGCTGCCTGACTGTGAATGGATTTGAAAAGGAATGGTTAGTGCTGAAAATTGGATCAGAGCTAACATTCTCTCATTTTTATCAGCAGCTGCCAAAGGTCATCTGACATAATAGCTGATGAATTCAAGCCCAGTGGATTTCATTTGCAATTTTCAATTTACTGAGGCCTCCAAACCCCACAGTGATAAAAGCTTCCCCTATCGTGGCCTGTCACAAACATCAAGAAACTGCACAAACCCACAAGAAAGAAATAGGAGAAAGCTGTGCATCATCACAGTTACAGATAAGGAGAACAGGAAGAAACAGTATCATGTAGAAAGGTGTGGAGCGGCATGTGTGGTTGAGTTTCTAAATGCCAATTGTAATGAAAAGACTATGAAGAGCAATCAAATAACTTCTACAGAATAACATCATGGTTCCCCCTCCCCCCCTTCAGTTTCAAAATTGCCTTCTAATCTCTTGCTTGACATACTGAAGATAAAAGTGAAAGCRAAAAAATCCTGTTTATTTAGACATGGAAAGTATTGTACCGTTGATATATTTACTGTAGTTTTGATTTACAAATTCCTGCTATTAAGAGACCTATTATCAGAGAAACCATGTCAGCACCAAAGAGGGAAGGCTTTTGTTTGCTGGCAGATGGACTGTAGATCTTTACTTCTGGTCCACAGGGAACACAAATGAGCCCCTGTCCATGGGTGCTGGAGGTTTCAGAGTCTGCTCATCCAAACCCACACWTTCAGAGGCTTTTCCATATGTAACCATGTTCACCCTAGATCCTTGTCACATTGACATTGTAAGAAATTTGTATGGGATCCTGTTCCAAGTGATCAGGGAAAAGAACTAAATAAAACCCAAAGCCCTTCATATTGGAAGCAATATCTTTTGCTAAAAGGCYAAGTAGCTCACATTCTCTGCCTGTCCATGACTACATGATGAAAGAATAYGTACAGAAAGGAAAACTACTGTTTCACTCGTAAATGCAAAAAAAAAAAAAATTTCCAGACCCTAACCCCTAATTTCAAAGTACTAATTCAATCCCAAGAGCAGCAGCATTTGAAGCTACCATGTTTATGACTTCACTTTCAATTCTACGACACACATCACAGTGGTACAAACTCAAGTTTCTCCTTTCAGTAATCTCAACTAAGTCAAATAAACAGGAAACACAAATACTGCCAGCTGGATTCTACTTGGACTCAAAGCCAAGGATGCAAATAACTCAAAGATGTTTCTACTATGAAAAGCCCTTGGTTAGTGCAAAACATGAAATCAGAGAACGCCAAGTGCAGACATTATACAGTGAACAATGGCACATTATTCTGTGCTTGGAATAGTTCAGCTTGTCTTTCGAGAAGTTATAAAGACCCCAGAAAGAGAATTGCTTATGATGATTCTCTGTTGATTAGATGTAGATAAATAAGTATCACAGAATAAGTGGAACTGGAAGGGACCCAGCAGGATCATAGAGTCCAACTCCCTGCCCTGCACAGGTTATGGGAGTAAGCAGCTCATCTGAGCATTGGCAGGTGAGTTAATGTAACTGTTAATGCCAAAAGAACATTTCCAAAGGTATTTTTCCTTATTGAGCCTGATAATGATAGTTTCTGTGTTATTTCAGGAGGTGGTGACAAAGAAACCATGTGCAGATCTAGACAGCACTTCCAGAGACAGGGAGAGAATTGCCAAGGTTCTCCACCACAGAGCTGCTTCCTTCAGATGTCCACAGAGCAGCCACATATCGGAGCAGCGCTGAAAACTTTCATAGCCCTAGTACTGGCATTTACTTTCAACACCTAAAAATATGATACACTCCTTTCTGCAAATAAAAAGTAGCACAAATATATTACACTGTAAATAGAATTMTATCTTGGACAGAACAAAAGTGGAAAAGGTGAAATAAGGGTTGTAAAGAAAACACCATGGCTGTCTAGAGATGAGGGCATGCATTTGAATATTTTTGTTTCCAATTTCTTCCTTYCTTCTTGCTTTCCTTCCTCCCTCCCAGAAGCCTCCAGACTCCAATTTATGAGGCAAGCAGACAGTCCTGGCCCTCTCAGGAAAAAAACAAAGCAAAATGCTTTTGAGCTGGAATTGGCTTTTCTTTACAAGACTTACTACACCTGATGCCAGCAAATAAATTAATACCAGGAATTAATACTAATGCCTACAGCTTTGTTAGCATTTGCAGTGCCAACAGGGAAAAAAAATCTTGTATAACTGTTCTACTCAACATTGACTCAAAATGGTGCATATTACATGATAGTCTGCCTACTCTCCTAGAGGGCTGCAAGCCTTCCAAGTGTCTGTTCAGTCATTAGTAATTTTTTCCACTACTATAAAACTCTGTGTGTAAGAATCAGGAAGTCCTGGGATCTGACACTATCCCTGGCATGGGATATATACAGTCTTAGCTAAATCACTTCAGCTGAGAGCTTCAGTATGCTCTCTGCAAACTGTGAATAAAGTCATCAGTGCAGGAGTAGAATTAATGCTTGAACAACTGATGAAGTCATATAGGGGTTAAGTATCTCTGAGCATTCATTCACGAGTGATTTGTAATGATCATAAGCAGAGGTAGTTTCTGGTTTCTTCTCCTTGGAATCCCTCATGTCTCAAGTTCCAGAATGGCTTCACATCTCTTTTGAAAGCAGGGCACAGCTGGCATGAAGATAATGCTTTGGGAAAAAGAGCCCTGTATTGGTGGAGTGAAGTCTCACCTGCTGAGTCTTGGTTACAGAGAAAAGACAATGAGGGAGAAGACTGAAAATATGCAACCTTATTCATCACCACCAAGTTCTCAGCTGTTAACTGACAAGTTCATACATGAAAGACTAAGCAAGCAGAATTAGCAAAGATCTGTTACAGGAGAGAAAGTTATTAGAAGCACTGTTATGTAGAGGATAAAAATGTGAACATTAAATGAAAAGGGGTAAGTTAAAATGTACTTTTCATCATCAGCCACTGTGTTATGACCACAAGCTACAACTGAGCCGATTAGAACATTTGCTGCCATTAAAACAATGTAGATTTGTACATGGCTAAGGAGTTATTAGTCTGGCATAACTGAACACATTACTCAACAATAAAACCAGAGTATATTTATAGAAATTCCATTTGTATTAGAAAGATCATGTTTAAAATTATGTGCTTTAATTCACTCTTACATCAACCTTTTCATTTTAACCAGCAAATTATTTTTTCAAAGCATTTATCATCCTTCTATTTTAAATAAATCTGAAAAAAATTTGGGGTTATAATTTGCTTAAATTCTGCTACTTTATAAATACACGGTAAACTTTATTTATGAATAATAATAACTGATACTACATAGTCTGCAGTCCATTTCTCATAATCTGAAGACGATCTGCAATAGCTTTAATAGATTTGGAGAAAAATAACAGCTTTGATCATGGTTTAGAAGTAATGAAGTACCATAAAACAGGTCCAATCCAGTGATCATCTGAGTGTCCTCAGTTTTTAATGAAGCATATGACAACTGCAAAATTCTTGTAGACTCTGGCCCTGGGCACTTACAAACATGCTGTGGAAAGTCAGCCTGACTTCAGCAGAGTGAAATTGGAAGGAAAACAATTTTCTTGCACCTCTGTCTTGTGAGATTCAATTATCAGTGTCTGATCCTGTAAGGCATCAAGCACCCTCCTGTRAGGTCCTCCAATCCCACGGAAACCATCACAGGGAGCTGAGGGTACTCGTGGCCAGGCAGGACTRGACCCCAAGAGAGCAGAGCCGTGTGTGGGCATGGGCTGGCCTGGGCCAACCATCACTGAACAGTGAGACCAGAGAGATCCAGGGGTCTGGGATTGTATGGAAAATGCTCCGTGACTGGGGAACATTTGTTACAGTAAAATTCAAGCTGTCTCTGTCACTGCTTATTTTACTGTCATCATGGCAATACAGTTCTAGTTTCATAACTCAGGGCTCTTCTCCTTCAACCCCTGAGTCTAAAATGGCATTGGAAAAATGCATTTAGCTGCTTCAGCTTAGCCCTTCCATCAGAGAACGCAGCAGAAAAATGTGCACAAATCATCTCTTACAATTCACAGACGCATTTTATGATCTGTTCCTCTTCCCCAGCAAACAGGAAGAACAAYGCCACAACACAGCCTCCACCACAGCCTTTAACTGGACTTTGATGCTACTTGATATTTGATTACTTTGATATTTGATACTAAAGTTTCAGTAAAAACACACTACGCTAAATTAAATATATGTTAAATRTAAATTAAATATATGTTCTGCACCTTATCCTCAGTCTTGAAGAAAAAATGCTGCTGAAGGCATGACCAATATCATTATTCCAATTAATTTTTGGAATGAAATTAATGTGTGCTATTGTTCACAACACTGACATTAGAAATGACAAACCTCCAACTGAGAAACTTGAAAATGTACTAATATCTCACCTAATTAATAATGCTTATCTAAAGCAAACTACACCAGTTTCTCTACATCCAATTAAAAAATTACTTGAGAGGCAAGACTGAATGCAGGCAAATATAACTTAGGGTAGGAACCTGAAGGAGGTTGTCCAGTTTTCTGTGTAATAATTTGAATAATGTTTATTTGAAGAGTACATATTTTCTAAGTTTAAGGCAATACAATTTAGATCAGTTTTATGAAATACTCTGGAGTTTGTGAGTATAAAGAGTTGTTATTTACCTGAGAGGTTTGGCATGATAAAAATAGCATACCAAATTATAAGCAGAATTAAAAATTATATACTGTAATTTATCAAGGAAACCCCCTATTATTTTCATTTTGCTTCACTACCTCTTTTATCTTGTAATAATTTACTATATCTTGATATGCATTGTGTTAAACACCTTAAATAAGCAATAGTTTCTCAAAAAGTCTTCCTCACTATTGCAATATACTTCTTTAAATGCTACCAAAACCAATAGTTTCACATAATCTAGAGTCCCTTCTTGAGCCACATCTTGAAGACAAAACATCACTTAGAGTTGCCTAATTTCCATACAGGTTATATCAATAAAATGTAGCAACTTCTCAAATATATGTGACATGATTTTAGTAAATAATAATATTTCATAACACTTCACAGCAGTGGAGAATATAAAAAATGTACTGATGAGGAAACTGAGTCTTGAAGGAGCATAAAGTGTTCAGTATTAATCCGTAAATGCTTAACTGTGAAGTCTGAAAAGTAACAATCTAGTATATCACTAACATATCCTTTTTCCAAATTACAATTAGGGCTGCAAATTTTAATGAGAAAACCCAACTGTATTTTTCCCCCACCAATATAATTTTCTTCTCTTACTAAAAGTTTTGCTGGAATGAAAACAGCTGGATTAAGACTACAGCAAATGATTCACATCTCTAAAATCTTAACAAAATTTAACCCTTTGTGAGAAATTCATATATTTTCATGGGGGCAACATTAATTTTTCATTTAAAAGAGATTTTTCATCACTTATGGAAAAAATTAGACTATAAAAGTTTATAGTAAAACAGAATTTTTTTTTTCCCACTAGAGACCCTGCAGGGATTTGTTTGTGAAAAGAAAGCTAGATGTTCTTGGTGAAGTCTAGTGGAGACCTCTAAATTTCCTTTCTCCATTTTTTTATTTAAGGTTCAAATATTATGATTATTTAAAAATTTATAAGCCTTTAGTTTTTAGCTTACCCTACCATAATCGTAAATTGTATTGTGTTAAAAAAATTGAAAACACTGCAAGTACCTTTGAAATTTTTTGTTCCAACTCTAACTATGAGATTTTGAAATCTTTGAAACACTGAAAGAGTATACAAGATCTCACAGTGGTTATTAATACAAATTTTAATTTCATTTATTTTCCTATTGTCAGCTATTATGTGAATCRTAACGTGACAATCACTACTATAGATATGACAGACAGAAAACTTTTTTAACAGTTGGGCCCTAAAGGTCAAAATGTAGGGAAATGCCAATGTTAAGATCATCCAGTTAATCCAGTGAACCAATAAAGGACTATGACATTATCTTCTACTAAGTGTACCAAGACATTGTAAAATGCTAACTATTAGCACCTAAATGAAATACAAAGTTGTCTAGAAAAGATGAAAAAAGCCACTGTATCCTGTAAGTAGCACATCTATTTTGTTTATCTGTACTCATATTGATGGCATGAAGCACGTCATTGTACCTATACATAATTGCAGAAATCCTGAAAAACTACTACTAACCTTATAATCATGATATTTAAACATTACAGCTGCTTTCTCTTTCCCACAGTATAATGACTAACTGCCACTAACAACTGATCATTATCATGAGGCTGGGGCAGCTACAGCCATGAATCCAATTCAATAGTGCCCAAAGAGGGTAAAGTCCTAATCTTATGGAGATKACTAGAAATAAATCAGGGAAATTAGTCTCAGTGGCAAGAACAGAGTTAAAAGTACTAAAGATGCAAAGGAGGAGTTCCTAAACACCTACTGTGTGTCAAAAGATGATGGCCCAGTGACAAAGAGGGGAAAACTTTCCTTCTCTTTGAAAAAATGAAGTTGGTCGGTGTAGTTCAGGGTTCTTTTGACCCAAGCAGTACTAAACTACATTATGGATCAGATCCTCAGGAGTGGAGACAAAACTGGCCACGTTTGATGGCTGTAGAGCTTAGGTTTTTCAAAAGAGCTAAACCACAAGAGATAAATGATGAACAAAATCTGAAATGTAATTAACCAGTTCATGTCTTGTTGTCCCTTTGAATACTGCTCYGAGGAGTCTGCCATCAATCACATTTTAGGCTCCACTTGTCTTTGCCAAAGTCTAAACTGTTGCCCAGAGTTTACCCACAGCTGTTGAACACAGATGTTAAATCAGTTTTAGAAGGACCCTGCCGAACATCTCACAGGATGTCCTCTGTCAGAAATGTCCTTGTACTCTTGCCTTCCTCCTCTATTTCTGCCTACATCTTGAGCACAGCAGGCTGAGCACAGCAGGCCCCAGGCTGATCCAAGATACCCCTAGGTACAGCTCTTCATGCACGAGGAGATTTTTTTTTTCTGGCATATCTCTCAAAACAGTCCATCAAAGTGATCTTTACCATAGGAAACTACTTTTGAATACTGATTTGTTCAACATGTTAAGACTCCATCTACTTTCTTATTTGTGACCATTGACAAAGTACAATGCCTTGCACAGAACAGTGGCAGGAGACCTGCCATCCTTTTTGAATTATGATCTCCATCTACCCTCTTTGTCCCATGCAGTAGTGACCTATTGCAAAAAGGATCTTKGAAATAAAAGCTTACTTATAAATCCATTTCTCTAAGAGCATGGAATTCTAAGAGCCTCGATTCTGCATTTCATTAGTCAGCTTTACTTATTTATTTCATGGAAAATACAGCTTATTTTGGTTTAACTTTTTCTCTGTCATCTCCCTTTAAAGATACGCTATATATAATGTTTATCTTTGATCAGACTTATTCAGCAGATAGCAGCAGCTTTTGTTTTCAAAAAGTGACCAGAGAATTGGTTTTCTATCAAGTGTGTAGTTAAGACACCTCATACAGCTCTGTTTTTCTGTACTTCTCTCATTCTCTGCCAACTGGTACCTCAGTCTTATTGGTATCCAATAATAAGCCCGATTACAGCTAGCCCTGGGAGACATGACAAAAAGAGAGTCCTCATCTTGCATTAATTGCTCGTATTGAAACTATGCCACATCTCTCGAAGCTAGATGTTGCTTAGTATCCCTTTGATATGATAATGACATGCTTCTTAGCAGATGAATATGCAAATTAAAAGCAGTAATTTGGTGGCATGCACCTGCTGACACTGCACTACTATGCTTATGTGCTCCTCTGTAACACTGCAGCTACACAAAAGCATCACAGAGGTAAAATTAAATTCTAATGTCGTATATATTAAACAGATGCTTCCACTTTTCTTTGTATATCTACTTTTTACAGAATTTGCTATTGGAATCTCAGTTCTCCCTACATGCAATTAGTGGACATTTATGTGTCATACACAGAAATGTACTTGGAGCTATTTAAGGGCTCTGTTTTTAAAGAAATGGTTTACATGAACTGCACTCTAAAAGAGATTTTTTTTCCCCTTCATAGCAGAGAGGCAGAGGATTTTAATCTTGATGCACAAAAGACCTTCATTCATAAAAGAAATGCATACTTGAGCATGGCAGCTTGCAACATAAAATTTCTGTGGTAAAGATACTGCAGAGTATACACTTATCCAAACTTTCAGTTACTGATTATGAAAATTTTCCAATATGTTCTATGAAYTGACTCTGTGTGTTAATCACACAGAGCCAGATCTGCCCTCAGGTGTGTCCTTGAAAGTCTTCTATATACGAGGAAGTGCTGAGTGTGAAAGTAGCATTTGGTCCCCCATTGACAAGAGTTCCTGTGAAGCTGATGGTGCCAACAGGCTGGGCCCAGGAAGGCACAGGTACCAATGCTGAACTGGCCCAGCTCCTGCTAAAAATCTGATYATTCCCTGGAGATGGACTGAGTGACCCCTTGGAGCAGCCTGTGAGAGAACAAATCACCATTTCCAAATGTGATAAACTACGAATGCTCTGATGTTATCAGGCTCAGTTTACAAACAGGCAACAGAAGGAAGGGAACTGATATTTCACAGGGTTATAAGAGATTAGGGGAGATTAAGGAAAATTCTTTTATTTGTGAATTTATAYAACTCAGGAAATACATACTGTGCATTTTCCAAAAAAGAAGTCAAACACATAACTAAGTTTCATTAATTAGGAAACTTTGATTTTTAGAGGGTTCTTAGCTCTTAACTGGATGCCTCCATAGGTGCAGGTCTGAATTTCTCTACAGTTCTCTGTGTCTGAGGTGGGCTGTGAGTCTGTGCCTGTTTTCAGGCAAGGGGGCAGCCCGTGTCTCATGGCTGTCCTTTGCTCCATGCCAYGGAATGGTCATTTGGATTAGAAAAGAACACTCTACCTGCTTCTTTGAAAGAGAGCACTTTGATCACAGAAGAGATTGTTTTTTCTCCTGATTACATTTTATTGCCAAAAAAAGGGTGAGTTAATGGCAAGGCATGTGAATTATTAAAAGCCAGTACAATTTTATTTCCTTCACTCAAGTTCAGACTTTATAGCAACCTATTCCCCTACTCACCTTACAATATGAGTTTTCAGTGTAATATATGTTATAATTAAAAAATAAATAACTTGACTTGATCTCTCCTGTCAGTGAAGACAACTTCTCTTTCAAGCCATCCATCGTGTATATAATACATATATTAGTTTCTTTTGAATAGGACTATGAGAAAGATYCAAAATATGAAGAATTCAAACAGGAAGAATTTGAGTGCTTGAAAATCATTCACTAAATGCCAAAGAGTTACAAAGTTGGTGCTTTTTACACACATAATGATGGGAACAATGCTGGCCCTACTGCAGCCCACATGTCAGCCCTGGGTTGATCCTTGGGTAATGGGTTCCTCTCTCTGCACCCCATAAGAGAGAAGATATTGCAGAAGGATCTCTCTGATGAGCAATGGAGTAAGACAAACTCGCTTCAAGTAATGCAGTTCATGGAGAAATGCAAGCGAGATATAAAGGATTTTATGTTAAAATAGATTTAAAATATAGATGAGTTAAAAATGTTTAAAAGGTATATATGCATTACCTCTTTCTTTATATTTTTGGGAGTTTTACATGGTTCAGCCTTACCAACACCATATGAAGGGTTTTTTTCTGATGACCACTGTATGAGTACTGCACTATCCTATCAAACACTCATTGCAGACCATTATTTTTCTTTGTTATTCACTCAATYTTCTCTGGCTTCATTTCCAAGGTTGTCTCTCACAATGAATATTCATTTATGAATCATCTTTCTTGCTATGTTTAAACTAATACCTTTTTCAGCAAAATTCTATTCTTCTTGAGATTTATTTAGATCTACAGCATATTTATCTACTGCATTCTAATGGTTCATTCTACCTTGTCATGATAGTCTTAATTTTCTTTCACAATATTATTGAATTTTTACCTCATCTTCAAATAACACTGAAGTACTTCTTCAGGGTCGTAAAGCAAATTCCATCTTGTTCMAACAGTCTTTACTCCCTGTTTCCTTATGATAATGCTGACTAATAATCTGTGTCAAGCAATTTTCAAACCATATTAAATTTTCTGGATTATTAAATTCTAAAGAGCAAACTCTGTAATGAAAAATTCCATGCATAAAAACTTGTGTCACCCATCAAGTCTGTGACTACAACATTTTATTCCTGTTAAAGTAGCATATCTTTACCAAAGCTGGATGGGTTTTGTCTCAAAGTAGGGAGAAAAAAAATACACACACACAAAAAAAAAGAAAAAAAGAAAACCAGAAAAACACCAAAACAAAACCAACCAAACCAATAAAAAACCCCCAAAACACAAAAAAAGAAAAGGGCATTCAGAAAAAGTAAATTAATTAAAAAATAGGAAAAGTCTTTGACTGTTCAGCAGTTTTCACCTTTCACCATCTTTCCCAGTGATGGATGTTTATCTTTTTCTAAAATTTATTATCCTACTCCTTCCCTTCTACCAAAAATGTGCTAAAAGTGGTTCATATATATATACACACACACACTCAGATGTTTATAGACATTCCCACAGTGGTTGTGTTGTAGTTATCGCCCACTTATTTTCAGTATGTGTTTGGATTTATTTTGCCCAGAAGATGCTATTGCACTCTAATATAGCATCACTTCTTGCTTCCCAAATATCCACTTATACTCTTAAAGCACTCCAATTTGTATCCTTTAACATATTTATAATTCCATTTATAGAGCACATGCCATTTCCTCAGCAGCAGGGGGCATTAGAATTAACAGAAACAATAACTAAACCAAATACATCATTATGCCAAGGAAAGGCTTCAGTAAAAACAYTGAATTTATATTAAACATTTCAGCATAATTAGAACACAGACATGAGGGCAGTATCCTCAGCCCCAGAGCTTCAGAAATCATTAATGACAACATTCTTAATGTCTATATCACTTGAAGCAGAATCTCTGCCACACTGAGCTTTTAAAGACCCTCTGGGAGGTTTAACTTTGGATCCAACGGCACCCAAGATAAGTGGCCCTCAGAATCAAGAGTCTTCATATTGATAATTTGTCAATAAAATAACTCTCAGAGTATGTTAGGCAATCTGCTTCCATGACAAACAAAGAGGAAAAACACAACCAAACCAGAGCTGGGACGTGGCCACAGAGTGAACCAAGTCTGCTGTTAAACAAAATCAATGCCAGGCTCAAGCAGCCTCTGCTGGAAACCWTTGGAGCAGTGTTGTAAAGTCCGTAAAATTCCCTGAGACCTCAGTTATTCCCTGCTGCCAGGGGCTCAGGTTCCAAGAGAAAACACAAAACACTGTAGCAGTGCAAAAGGCTCTTGCCACACTGCAGCATGAGGCTGGCAAGGATCATCAATTTTGGACACAAAAATTAAGACGACTGTTTTCTTTCCCACAATCACGCGACAGTCCAAGGTGAAGTAACAAAATCTCTGATTATAAATCAGAACACTTTCTTGGGTACATTATTTTGAGGGAAGATGTCCCTCAAAATATTYATAATTGCCCTGGGCTCATCTGCAGGGGGCAAAGTGCACAATTTCATGTGCTTGGAGACGTTAAGCAGGATAACCATGGGCTCCTTCCAACCAGTAATGGAATTTCACATTAAGCAAGAGCAACTTCAAAATATTCACATGACTGCAGTAGAAACAGCTTATGTTACTCAAGAAATCAATCTTAAGAGACTAAGAGCCTTGCAATGTAATAACACTACTTGGTTTCAGCCCCTTCTCTGTGGATCTTTTTTGCAGTAAAATGAAAACAGTAAGAATGTCAGATTGCCATTATCTGTCAGGAATTTGAGCAGGAAAACAAAACAGGTTTAGTACAATGATGAACAGTTGTGACAAATCATCAGCATTTTCTCTAGATCCTCATCTCAAAGCAGTTTCATATTTCATCTTTAGACTCTGCATTCCCTCTTACAGGAAGCAAAAAAWATCATCCAGTATTTTACACTATGTTACATTTATACAATTTAAATCACACCTCTCCACAAAAAGTGAAAAAGTTTCAACTGTTTTGTACTCCTGAATCTGACACCAGGGTCTTTGGTTCAAAGTAATTKATACTAGCAGTTATCAATGACTTAATTTACAGTAGTGCTTAAGGCTTCAGGCAGACCATGCTACCTTTGACCTGCAAGCTGCACAACAACAGGACAGGAGAACTGGCAAGGATTATGGTAAAATCCAGCTGCCCAAAACCTGAGCAGCAGAGGGGCAGCTTACAGTTTAATGGAAGGTAGAGAAGGAGTACACCTTGTACTTTYCTAGTAAAAAAAGAGATTTAAATAAGTATTCCTTTTTTCTCCCCATATTTTTTACTCTCCATTGACAAAAAATACTGCTTCAAGAGATGCATTTTTTTTTTAATAAATAGCAATCGATTGGGATCTGTGGGATTCTGGCTCCACAGTGTTTTAGCCATGAGTCCATACTGGAATGCAATAATTTACAAATARCCCCCTTAAAGGCAGAGAAGCCCAYGGTCCTGTGCTGAACACCAGTATTGGGCATCCCTTATTTCTCCCATTCCCTGGGCAGAAAGCTCATGGTCTAAACAACAAAGTTACCTTTCCAGTCAGCCTGGGGGTTTAGGAGCTAGGCTTCAGAAGAGAGCTCCATAGGGGATAGTTGGGATCTCTGGACCCTCTGCCTGAGAGCTTTGGGTAAAATATGACAAAAGTATGTTTTTATGTACCTACAGAGCAGAAGAAACAACCTATAGTCCCCACTGACAAGGACAAGTACTGACATTACCAAGTGAACAATGCTGCTCAATTAATTTCTGAACTTCCCTTCTCAGAAACAGTAGGGAAGACTGTTTTTATTATGTTTATACTTCAGAAAACCCAATATTGTTCAAATTTTTTCCACAAGGAATTAGGTCACTTCTAGGTTTATATATATCTAACCAAGTTCTGGATGAAAAACATTCTAAAATGTCACATTAAATTTTTCATCTAGCAAAAYACAGAAAAAATCTGCTACRGSTGAACTTTTAAATATTGCAACATACACAGGTCCCAGACCTGATTTCCCTCTTTCTATGTATATTCAAGTAATGAAAATGTCTATATCTATTAATACAAAAAAAAGCTTCTTTTACATAAACCATGCTAAAGTTTACATAAACCATGTAAAGAGAGAAGAATTCAGGCCTCATGTTTTTATTCTTGCAGCAGTTATACTGAATAGCATTTCCCCACRTCACACAGACAGGACATGTATTTCCCATGTAAACATATGTAAAGCCATTGTGGGTGCAGACCTCCTGATTTAGAAATATTAGTATCTTGTTAAGTAACCATACTGGTGAAGAGAAAGTTTATAATGGTAAAACATACTGCATTAACACCATTAAACATCAATTAATGTAAACAGCTTAGTCTCAGAGCTGTCACTGAATCACTGAATGCACAATGACACAGTGTTACTAATTCACTGTCAGCACAAAGCTGTGTACAAATAATCCTCCAGGCTATTTCTTACTGGAAAAAAAATGAGAGCAAAAAGTGTGTGACCACTCAGTTGACAGCAGAGTGTTTGTCCAACATTATGTCAGATTCTTATTCATCTTTCCTTTCTCTTTTTTTTTTTTTTGGCA
This sequence comes from Cardinalis cardinalis, assembly GCA_014549065.1. NCBI lineage: Eukaryota > Metazoa > Chordata > Aves > Passeriformes > Cardinalidae > Cardinalis > Cardinalis cardinalis. The sequence continues at coordinate 3,385,979 of JACDOX010000079.1, read as the reverse complement.
CTCTCTGCTCAAACCAATTGATGGTGGTTCCACTGAAATATCATAGCCTTGTGATTTCTCCTCAGATTTACTGACCTCTTTTTAGCTTTGGGTTTCACATTTTAAAGAGGAAAAATTAGACAAACATCCTTCACAATTCAGCCCACCYACACATCTCTAGGCCAACAATTCTTCAAGTGTCTGGGGTTCACAACACACAAGCTCCACCTGACTGGTTTTTACCTGGTGCGTGACCTTCAATTGAAAATTCCAACAGCATGCAACTTGTCTTTGGCAAATGAATTGTAAGTACGCCAGCTGCCAGATGTCTTCATTTTAAAACACCTTCAAAACTGCTTTCTGGCATTGATCCACAGGCAAAACAAGCTAAGCTGTCGCTGTAATTTCTATTCTGCGTGCAGAAAGGGGAGGAAACATAAGATGTGTTGCTTTACATCTCTAAGAACRGTACAAGGCAGTGGGAAAAAAACCAACAACAACTCATTACTGATGCGACATTTTCGGGAAGAGTTTTTCCAGTACACAGAGCATATCCAAAATTTACATAAATATTCACCCTCATGAAATACTCGTTTCAAGTAACATAGTTCTGAACAAAAGGATTGCCTCTGTACCATGGAAATCGATGCCTGTGTCTCCAAATGTGAAGTAGCCAACATATTTTGCCTARGGTTTACAAAAACTGTTTGGCAAAGGCACTGGAAGGTAGAGGTCTTAATTAAATCTGTGCACAAGACCTGGGATCACATGTTTTTAATTAMTTTTGTTCTTTTCTGTTTTTCTGGCTGTTTGTTTCCTTTCAGAAACTGAAATTCATCCCAGGGACATGAGAAGTTTCTGTGTTTCGAACAAATCTGCGCATACTTGTTTTTACTCGGCACCGYACCAAACACATTCTGCTGTCACAAAAAATGACAATTTCCATTCATTTTCCTTCAAATACCTAGATTCACCATATTCCATGTGTTGGCTCACCCACGCTACTCCAGAGCCTAAAATGAGTCAGAATCACTCCTTTTAGCAACAAATAAAAGACCTCTTCCTACATGTAACACCTCCACTTTCTGCCATCAGACCATTAACTACTAGCTCACTTATCAGCTGTCCAATCACAKCTTTAATTCTATACATTGCTACAAGCAGAAAAGCCAAGCCAAAAAGTGAAGACACCGTGGAAGACTCACGCTTGGAAAGTGACGCTTTATATGGTAATTAACAGCCTGACTGCCACATCTCCCAGTGCATTTTTTTAAGGAGCCTGCTACGTGAGAGCGCTGGGTCCTGGCTGGCATTGTGTAGGAAACTGCTTTGATACGTACAACAAGGATCTGCCATCTACAGCTGACAAAAGAGGAGTGCACAGAAACACAATCAGAAGAAGAGGCTGGGGAATCCCCTGTCCTGTGAAGCTGGAGAGAAGCTATTTACAGGAACTACCCTGAGCTCCAGAGTTCATATACATACTCTGTCATGTGCCAGAGGTCACTCTGCCTGGCAATATTAACACAGCAAACACTGTCAGTACACAGACTTTCTACAATGGCATAGAAAAGATAGACTATRTCTGTCATGCCTGAGTTTGCCTTCAGTCATAAAGCTACAGATATGACAAATTTAAAGAAAACCAAACCAAACTAAAACCCCCAAACCAAAACTAAAAGGACAGGCTATGGAATTCTTTGTGCACTACACCTTGAAACACTTCAGGTATTGTGGAATAAAAAATTTATTTTTCMCAGTTTACTGATCTATTGAATGCACATATTATGTATGAGGATCCCAAAGCAACAATTAATCAAATTGATTATTTTTTTATTGAGCATATTATTAAAACTAGAGCTTAGAGACAGTGTCTAGTACCTCAGAATAAAGAACAAAAATTCAGAATGACTGCCTGAAACACATGGCACCTCGGGGAAGCAAAACTACCTTAGGCACAAAGAATCCAAAATAAGATGTGACGAGTATTTCCCTGGCTTTTCAAGGAATCAAAAGTACAGACAGGCCAAGAAGTGGCTAAACAGGTGTTTTYAGTCCAGCTGTTAGCTGACATAAAAAATACACATAGAAAAAAAGAAAAATAGTTTAAAAAAAACCCTCAGAATTTTATTTTCAGTTTGAGTTGCAGAAATTTTCCAGTCACTGTAACCTAAAAGGCCATTTTGTGATGGTTTCCCACTTAGAGTGTCCTTAAATAACTGTCTAGCTCTTCTGAAGCATGAGGCCACAGGTACTCTGGAATGGAAACTGGTATCTGATATTCTGTATCAGATCTCCTAAGATTTGCTGCACCGAGGATTTATGGGATCTGYAAATCACCCATTGGTTCCAAAATATTATCATGCATTTCTATTTCTTTCTCTSAACACATGAGCATTAAGCTTCTCTATCAAGAAATGAGGGATCCTTCATGATTGTTGACAGGGACAGGGATAAAAATAAAAGCTAAAGGCCATTTATAAATGTGTTTTTACACTGGTTTTCCCAAAATACACAGTTCTGCTATGAATATCTATAGGAACTGGTAGCAATTCTGAACTTCTACAACAGCAGGTTGAACTTCTATAGCATCTGCCTTCTAAGAGGCAGAAAGAGACACTTTGAAGTCCTGGTGGTATTTTTGGTAATGATCTTTGCCATCTTGATGACCAAACTGTATTTCATTACATCCAGGCTTTGTGGCCATGCTCTGTTCTCTCCAGAATTTGGAAAAAGMCCCTCTTTCCTGACTGAGATGAAAACTCTGTCCTCTCACTCCAACACTCTGAAGTCTAAGCCCCTCCAGAGGGCCATTTCCCATTTCCTGGGAAATGTGAATGGTTGCAGGTGAAACAGGAACTCCGTGGCCACAGCTGCTGATGTGTYAGGGAGAGCAACACCAGCTGCTTCCAAGAGTGCCCTGCAAACTGGGCTGGGACTGGGAAAGGGAATTCCCTGTGATTTTAGGTGACACCTTGTCTGTGAGGGTGATGACCTTCCCACAGAAYTGATAACTGGTCATCCCCAAACTATGAGCTTTTTGAACAATACAAGCTTTWCAGGCTTTTTTCTTCTTTTACCCTGTCAGGTTTGGTTATCTTTTACAGTTACTGCTAGAAAGACCAGGATCAGGCAGATGCCAGTGCTTTTGGTGTTTCTCATCATCTCATTTGAGGTGATGGCCAACTTCATCAGGCTAATTACARGTCCTAAAAGTGTGTCCATAATTGATTTCTCTCTGTCACCTTCCCTGGAAGCAGAATAGAGAAGGTCCCCTATGGCTCATGCTGATTCTTTGGCTAATCCAGAGAGCCCACAGAAGATCTGGAATCTCTGGATATTATAGGTTATCTGAAGAAGTCATTGTCTTGTTCAAGGAGAGGATGGCTGCCAGAAACCTTAAATACTGGTCTGGCCTTCACATACTCTTCACCCTCTTGCTGTAACCTCAGGGCTCAGGACAAGAGCAGGATCATGTGGGAGTAGGTCCCTACTGACAGATGTTTGCCCAACATGCAAAGCAGCTTGTAATGGTGATGATAAATCTCTWGGTAAACTATTTCAGTGGCTTTTCATCCTAACTGCTAGAAAGATTCTCTTTCTTTCCAACCTTCTTCTGCTAAGAGACTTTCTTGCTGTACTTTATGATTTCTTATTTCTGGGGTTTTTTCAGTGACAAGCAGCACAGAACAATTATTTCACCACTTTCTGAATACAATCCTTCATATTGTTTTTCTCACAACAGCATGATATCATTCMGTCTGCAAGCCATCACACTCACTGCCTCATTTGCTGAAAAACTTCTGTCTRACTTTAAAAAAAAATATTTAAAGCCCTGTTACGTCAATTCCTTTTTAACATCCTGGATCCAGCCATGGTGCCCACAGAAATGCTGAATTCTAAGATGTGACATAAGAGGAAAATGGCTCATTGGATGTGTTGACCCCAATTATTTTCTGAGACTGATAGGGAGATGGTGACAAATGAGAATAGCTTTTTCCAAAACCATGATTTTTGTGCAAAAGGAGGATATTAAATGCAAAAGACAGTATGGAATTACTATTATAGTCACTAAGAGCTGTTCAGGTTCTTCAGCTGTTTAGGATATGAGCAGAAGTGCCACAAGCCAGCCCAGTGCCACTGGTTCTGAACAGCTGAAAACACAATGTAATTCTTTTTCTCTTGGTTTAACACAGAACCTTCAGTAATCACAGTGATATCAAGTAGTATAACAGTWAATAATGAATGATAATTGAACTTCAGAAAAATACAATAATTTATACTAAAGCCACATATAACAGACTAGAGAGGAAATTCACWTATTTCTTCTGACCTGTTACTTACATTCAAGACATAAAATTCATTTAAATACAAGATATTTCAGTTTTAAAGTTCAGTATGGGACATGGTCCAGCCTATTTCTCATTAAGTCACCCTGATGGCTAATTACTCCTTATGTTAAAAAATTGGTATCTCATTTCCAGACTGAATTTGGCATGTCAGCATCCATCCACTGAATCCTGTTATGCCTTTTGTCTGCTGGATTRAAGGGCTGCTTACTATCAGAAATCTCTTCTTCAGAAAGCAACAATTAAATCCAGATGTGCTGAAGCACCGAGCTCTACTCAGGACCTGAACACTCAACTGCATTTATGTAGCCACACCTACTGCCAAAGCTATCAGTATTTTATCTGTGTACGTGTCGAGTGGCAAGAGGACTGAAACTACACTCACAAGTCAGTTTTAYTGTGCATGCTCCCAAAGAAGTGCAAAACAAGAGTGCCACATAAATGGTTTAGAAACTCTGAATTATGTTTTCCCATTCCTTCTCTAACTGAATGGTCACATTATGTCCAAATCAGATTCAAACTTATCAGCAGAAAAGTTGAAGTGATAAATGCTACTTGCAGAGGGAAAACCACATTTGCTGGCAATTTCTCACAGTATGTAGCAACTGTAGGGCTTTTGTTTGTGTAAGGTATTACACTAAGTGGAAATAAAAAATATAAATTGTAAACCCCATTGCATTATCTCCCCTATATGAATGGCAAACCTTCCCTATGGAAAAACTTGTCTATTCCTATTTTATATCTTTATGAACAGAATGGAGAGGATGCTAAGAAACTACACAAAAGAAACATATATTGATATTTTCAGGCATAAAATACTGTCCTGCTAGAAGCAAACAACATTTTATCTTAGTAATTATTATATTTTCAGATGCACATGCTTCTCTCACCTGTGTTTCTCGGCATTGGATCCTAGAAGTGCCTCAAGGACCCAGTACAAATACAAATCTTTTCTTTCCACGCATTTGTCAAACAGTGGGATTTTCTGCACCTTTTCTCCCAAACTGACATTACAGCACATATCATAACAAAGAGGCACTAAATCTTAAGATGAAGTAWTAAAATTCACTTTTTGTGAAAAATTGTGAATAATTCTTATTCACAATGGCTGTAAATCAGTATATTTTCACAGAAGCTAATGGAGGTAGTCCAGYCTACCCTCTTAAACAACTTAAATATCCCATTACAGTTTAAATGGGCTGYAGTTTAAATGAACAAATGCTTTTGTAGGATACAGGCAGTTGCTTCAGGAATTACATTTTGGCTTATATTCAAATTATATTTGACAAAATTAATAGATGTTACAAAGCCTAATTTGTATAACAAAACCCACAAGCCTGCTCTGTCATCAGCAGCAGCTTCAGTTCCGACAGGAGCACTTCAGTGGATAAGCAAACTCACCTAGAAGTTCTGTGCACCATGGCACAGTCAAGACCCAATGCAAGTAAATGCAGCTCTAAGAAGAACCAGGGACACCTTAATCAATGGTTAACAACCCCTGAAAAATATTTAATGCACTTGTTTTTCCTCAGCACTTTTTGTTTCACTGCCTGTCTCCAGCAGTTTGAGARTGGCCAAGGACTATATGTTGCTATATCAGGCAAATATTAACCTCATTATTCTTGACAAATGTATTTTTTTCTTATGACAAGTAAAACAATAGGTTTTGTAACTTTTACAAAAATACATTTCCAAACACATCACAGTTATGTGGGTTTTTCTCCTGAACTTTCTCAGAAACAAAAAGCTCTCAAATTTTCCTTCTCTTGGCCAAATTTTGTCACATTCATTTCACATGGCACTTAAAACGTCATTTTTCAGTCCTTTCCCTTTTAACTGCCACTTCCACTCTAATGGGGTCTTGCATCCCTATATTTTTCCTGCAGCAAGTCTGCAATCAACACCTAATTTTTCAGTGTGTTTATCTGCCAGGTAAGTCACGTAAGTAATCCATTTTCCAACAGATGAATCACATTTCTCAGATACAAAGCCAGGTTGCACTTGAAGAAAATAGATCACTTAGCACACTAACTTCTCCAAGGTAACATCTACGTACTTCCTTAAGGCTGTAAATAAAATGTTAGCCTGAAAAGAAGAGCTTGGGTCTATTATTTGGGGTTTTGTCTATTACTGCTCTCTCCTAGCTTGCTGGTGAAGATGGTCACCCAAAGCAAAACTTCTGTCATGATCTATTAATAGAGAATAAGGATTAATGAAGGATTATGTCATAATGAGTCTGCCTGCAGAGTTGCTTCAGTTCTTGTCCTTTACTGCCAAAATACAGTTCTCATTTCCAACAAACAAAGTCTATCTGAGAGAAAGCACAGAGCCCCTTTAGAACTGGGAAGTCCTGTGCATAATAATGAATGACTAACTCTTCTTTTGCCAAAGAGCTTCAGCACTTGCCATGTCATAGGTCAAAGCAGTGATTCAGAGGGGCCTGATCCTTATCTAAGCTTCTGCTACAAAATTAGAATGTGCTGTATCCTTATTAAAGAAATGTTTGTTCCACCATCAATGAAATGAAAAGAAAGCACTTCAATGCAGTTTTGCAAACCCCAGCAATAACCCGYTGGAGTTAACTGTTTTATTACAAATATTTAATTAGTCTGTATGTTAAAGATCCAGAATTTGCAAAGACAAAATTAGTAGTCATAACCTGATTGGATTTGCATGTTTTTAAGAGAGTATTTTATCAAGTGGATTGACACTAGTAGCCTTTGTGTTGAAAACATTAAAAAAAATAAATTCACACTTTCACATGAACTRCTTTAGCTCCAGGAACATGAGCAATAAAAACAAAATCAGATTTTCTTGAAATAAGTATTTCTTTATATTTGCACAAAAAGCTGCCTATCTGTTCTCAGTAGATACTGCATAAACAATTTATGTACATAGAAAAGTTAATCATACTATGCACAACTACTACAATAATATACACAGTTATTGCAGTAATTATCTMTCTGATAAACAAGTAATTTTTCTCTATTAGTTTTAGCTGCTAAACTTAATGGTTGAATTTAACTGGGCTGAAAAAAATTTTTGAATGCAAGCTACTTTTTGAAACGTTTAAAGCAATACTGAAGGCCGACTTTTAATACAAAASAGTGATTTAAATAACCAATTAGAAGTCAGGTAATGCTAAGAAAAAAATGAGTGAAAAATGAGACTATTACATCACAGTCACTGCAAAGAGAAAAACCAAATTAAAATTTAATTTGTGCTTGTTAGACAGTTAAACTACAGCAAAAAGTAAATGAAGCTATACCTGATCTAAGTTAAATTTCAAATAGAATGTAACCAGAGGGTATATTAGGATTGAAAAGCAGAATACTAATCCCTAAAATTAGAAAATTGATCAACTGGGATATGCATCAGAGATATTCATCAAAGCCTTGCAACAGCCTATCTCCATTTACTGTTTAGATACAGCTAATCTACATCGTTAAATTGACCATTCAGCTACTGAAAATCTGCCATGTAGGTCCCGACTCTTCATAGAGGCTTTTAAATATGTATTCGGTAACTACAAAGTACTGAATATATTTTCAGTCTTTTTATACTAAGATTTACAACTAATGACCTTAAGCAATGTCATGCATGTAAAACAAAATTATGAGACCACCCTGGTTTGAGCAGCATTAAGGTATAGAATCATACTTCATTCTCATTCAAATTTAGTAGGATAGAACAAAAAAAATCCATAGTAATATAGCTAAACCTATTTCATAGTTTTACTTTGTAAAACATGCCTCTTCACTTGTATTTTGCTATTACAGGCTCAATATAAGTAGACAATTATCTAAGCTTAATGCCAAGAACGATAATGCATTGAGCACATGCAAAATCCTTGTGCAACATCAACTGCAGCCCGCAGGGATAAAACATTTATCAGTTGCTCCTTAGAGCACTGGTGGCTCGAAAATTTGGCTGCCCATGCCGACATTTAGTGAAATCATAGTTTGAGCTTCATTCAGAGCCCGGCACAGCAAAGCCCAGTACCAGGATGACTCTGCTGGCAAGCTGCCTGCCGGACCCACAGGCACTGCGGGCTACTTTCTGTCCCACCACTTGCCATGAAAGAAGCCCTTTGAGCGAGCTGCAGTAGCTGGCACCGTGCCCCTTTCATGGGCCAGGCTAACCGTCATCTTGGATGTAACAAATTAGTACATTCTCAGAATAATAATAAGTGTGGACATGAAAACGCCATTGTTTTTACTTGGAAATGAAGTAACTACATTTTAGCTGGGTGACTTTCTCAGTTCAGCACCACAGGCAAAAATAAATCTTATAAAAAGAATGGACAATTACAGGAAAGACGAGACACAGGCTTTTGCTGTGGGTTCAGAAGTAAAAGAGCTGCTTCTCATAGTGCCTATAGATAAAAGTACTGTAAAATAAAATTTTGAACTACAACTTGTTCCTTTGAAAAGGAATTGTTGCAGGGTTTTTCTACTTGATCTACAACTGATAGAGATGTTTTTTTGCCTGCAAAACACAGAATTGCTAAGTAAGCTCTGTTACAATACAATGAAATATTTTACAAAATACACTGAAAAGAGTAAATATAGAGCAATGCAAGTACTAGACTCAAGCTAAGCATGGAAGGATGACTGTGTAGTTTCCAATATAAAACACAAACTTAGGTAATGTGAAATTTATCTTTACCTGCAAATAAATATTCCTAAAGCATTGCACACTTACAATTTTATCAGGGCACTGTGATTATAATAAAAAGGCATTTTCTCCTCAAGCTCTGCACATTTCATTGCACATCAGATCTTATAAGAACAGTATCACAGAACACATTTTATAATGTAATTTTAAACTCCTGATAAAAGTAAATTCACATCATTGTTCTCAGCACAGACATCCTAGGCCAAGTTTTCTGAAAAGTACAGATAATTAAAACTTCCTGTATCATAGCCCAATAGAGTCACAGCTTTCTTGCCAAACTATGATATGAAACGTTAATAGGGATTTGAATAACAAGTGCATCCCTTACTGTGTAACTCCTTAGCAGCAGATAAGACTAAATTAGTGTGAAGTGCTGACAAGTATGAAAGATTAAAACAAATATTTCTTGTAAATATGCTAAATATATTTCCATTTTTTGTCGCGTTCAGCCTGCGAAGCAAAAAATCCAACATATATCACATATTTCAAAAATACTGAGTTTGAGACAGTTTAAATAATTCAAGGTATTTTATGTAAAAAATGTAACAATTTTACTAAACTTTCTGGTTCAAATGAGTCCAAGAATATCTCATTATAAATGGAGACAGTCCTGAAAAAGCAATCAAGCATGACTAAAAAGATCACTCTTTTACACAGAAAAATAGCCTTCTTATTTTACCCTTTGTTGGAAAGACATTTGGCCAGCCACAGGGGAAATACATAATCTACTTTTATATTCAAATAATATATTTCAAAATTCTATGCATACAAGGACCTTAAAACAATTCTGGGTGGAATATATAAGACATGGGTTTATGTGATCCTAATAACTGAATTGCTGACATGGGCTGACAATTACTTGGGGGCTTTATTTGTTTGTTTCTGGTGCTCTAAAGCATGTGTATGAGTAATTTGTCTGTTAGTTATTTCTAATGTGACTCTGAAGGAAAACACCAATATTTTAAAATCAAATATGTACTGAGATCCTGGCTAGAAAAATAGAAGTATTACTTATAAGGAGTATGCATATTTTCATGGAGATGATTATTATTACAGCTATCTTAATGGTGAAGTTGTTCTGATCAGAGCAGCATTCCACCAAAAATGTCACATATGAAAAGTACATCTATTTATACAAAATATACAAACCTTATTCTTTTATGCATCCTTTTATTTGTTATGTTCTTATAAGACATTCAAATAAAGAGTATTGATGATTTGCTTTCMGAATCTGGAGAACGAATGTAACATCTTAATTTTTAAGGACACAAATGTGTCGGTGCTTCTGGAGGAAAATTGCTTTTCAAGGCAATACTGCCAGGGAAGAGTCAGGGAGGAGAGATGCAATTGATGTTTTTCACTTTAAACAAGACGACTGTTATTCAGTTTCTCAATACCCAGGATTATGAAGATCAGAGTACTATACACCCCAGAAGAGGAAAAGCTTAGAGCAATTATGGTTCCCTTTTAAGTACTGTAGCACTCACTGTAGGTTTTCAACAAATAAGCAGTCTACACACATCTTTTTTGCTTCAGAACTGTGTGAGGTTTCTGCTCCTGAGCCTCACAATTATAAAGTGAAACAGGGAATTTAATTAATATAATATCACTGTTTCAGGCCTGAATTGTACCACTCACGAAGAGTTAAACTTTTCTCCTATGAGCTGGATGYGTTTCCCACTTTGCCTTTGCCGAGGAGCAGCAATGTTACAATATCAGGGCAAAGGACTGATGAGTGAAATGTCAGTGTGACTTGCACTTTCAAGCTTCCTCTGAGCCCTTTCAGCTTGTACAGCAGTGGAGGATGAATATTTGTGCTAACTACACATTTCAGTACAAAGAGACCAATTCAGGAGAAAAAAAATTTCTCATCCCATTTAYGGCGACTGCGCACTTTACAAAATACAATTCTAAATGGTTTATTCATTCATAGGGAAGAGCCTCTACAACTGTTGTGCAAATAACCTGCCCCTCTGCAGGGTTTGATGAGCCTGATCCAAAGCCCAGTGAGGGCAGGGAAAAAACTCATACTGACTTCATCTCTTGGGCTCTCATCTCCTTCACATTTGAAACCCAAGAACCGTGTGACCAAGCTGGTGATGCAGAGCTGTACAGAAATCCACTACTGAGGTTCAAACACCTGAGCTGAAGCTGCAAATGAGAGCATTGTCTGGATTTACAGGTCAGCATGAAGCTGAATAAAAATGACTCTTGGACAATCTGTAGTTAGGTAGCAGTTTTGAAATAGCACCTACTGGTTTATGAAGACAACTTTGTATGGATCACATCTAYAAAGTGCCATATTTTTTGTTTATTCTTTTTCTACCCATGTATTTGACAAGCAYTAAAAATTTCTCACAGAAGCTCATAAGAAAGCAAACTGGTGTAGCTGTACCTCCATGGCAGTTAATAGCACAAGCAGCTAATTAATGATGCACTTCTGAGTGCAACCTGCTATTCATGGAAATTACACAAGCAGTTGAGCCCATACTTGCTGTACACAAATAATCAACTGCCCAATGTGCTAAAAGTCTTTTTCAAAGTTAAAATATTGTCACGTCTAGTTATTGCTGTAAGCTTATAGACTTTCAGGACCTACAGAGCCAATTCTTCTGTGAATGATGTGAATTCCTTCCATGAACCAGAAGCCACAATCAGGGCAACACAACTTCTACATTATTCCAGATACACAATATTAATGAGACAAGTTTATACAAATCTAGCAAAACTGATTTTATTATAATTAAAGGGAACTATTCTGACTTATATATGTCAAACTTCTTTTTTATTATAATTAAAGGAGAGCTAGTTCAACCCAGGATGTTTGATCCAGATAATTTAATTTGTAACTCTAATTTATTTCAAGATTTATCCTAGTTCTAAAGTCCYGATCTAAGGGTAGGGCAATCTTGCTAACATTGCTTTTAGCAACAAAGAATATATGTGCAGACCTTCAAATTTGACATTAGATGTAATTTCTACAATGTCTGAACACCGTGTCTGCAAGAACAGTACTAGAAGATGTTTAATTTTGAACCTTTCTGATGTCCAAAATTTGGCTTCCCATCATCCCAAGTACCAGAGAAACAAGTATTAGCCCTCCACTAAGAGCAGGAAAGAAAAAGACAATTGAGAMAAGAGATGCTGTCTCAATTCTAGCTAAAGCATATCCAAAACTGCATCCTTATAAATAAAGTATCAAATAAAAATCCTTGCAAAAAAATTTCTAAAGTYGCTTGATTGATGCATCCATTACAAAAATATTATTTCTGTAATGTTATACTTGGCATGTTGAAGAATATTATAGTTGGCATATTGACTATCTCCTAGGTCTTGATCATTCAAGGAACCAGACATAAAAAGGAACTGGATATACAACTCAGCTGGTCAAAATCCATGGAGTGACACAAGAAAAGAGGCTGAAAGGGGTACAGCTGCCTTACTTCAGGGTGAGACATTTTAATTTTTATTAATAATGATACTATTAATGTTTTATGGTAAACTGAAAAACTCCTCCATCTAGTGATGTCATGTCTCAGTATCTTTCCCTATTTTTGTGTTAATTTAGACAAGAAACAGAAATTAACACATTCTTTGGACAGAAACCCTCTCAGACCTGCTGAGTCTCATRGTCTGAACTCATTGATTTGTCCCTGCTTAAGACAGCATTACAAATGGGGTTTTACATTTTGTCATAGGCTGGGGTGAGGATCATCTCCTGCTTCAGCATCCCAGGTGCTGGAGTTGATCCCATTAACCACCACTGGGGACCCCAGTAGCCACCAGTCTGCCTTGGGGCTGCCTGGGCAGGGGAAAGCTCTGGGGGTGTCAGCAGAGACCTTTTCTCCAAGGAGCCATCCAGGAGAGCCCAAACGCAGCAGGCAGCACTGCAYGAGCAGCACACGATTGGTGACACCCCTGCCAGAGAGACAGACACCCCGAAGGGACCCGGCACACCATTCCATGTCCCCTCTCACCTACTGAGACAGAAATGTGGAGATCTTTGCTGCAAAATTGAAATCTGAGAACTTTAGTGTCTATCTTCAGTTGCCTGATGGAAATTTTAATCACAGAATAGAAACAGAGATAACTTATCCAAAAAAGCACTTAATAATAATGAGATTAAATGATAAGGCTAAAGAGAATGAACTATAAGAAGGATGGAAAGGCATGCTTCATGTATACAAACTTAGCRCCACATTCTACTGATACAAAGTTATTTCCTTATATAGTTTATATAGTTACTGCTTATATAGCTTTATCTGGGAAATTCTTGACTAATCTRCTATCAGTCTTTTCATTTTCTTCCTATTATAATGTTTCTGTTAATACCAGTAGTGCTGGACAGAMCTGAAATAAAGACGAGTCACATAAAGCCCTAAAAACGTGACTGCTTATGCCATTCCAGGCAGGCCCTTGCCTCCTTGCCCAGCTCCCACACACTCTGGGACTTGTTACAACTGACCTTCCTCAGACCCCTGTACGTTCTTTCTGCTGCYGCCTGGAAGGCATCACGGAATGCTGCTGCTCCCACCTGACAGCCTCTGGGCGAGCTGCAGGATTTTGGTTCTGCAGCGGTGATCTCTGCTGAGCCCTCCTGCAGTCCCTGGGGTCTGTAGCTCACAAGGGACATTGCTGCCCCCCATCCTTCCCATAGGACTCACCTCATCCCCTCCTCTGAAGGCGAACCACAAAATTACAAAAAGAGGCAAAACTTTCAACAYTCACTGTCGCCATCCTACTTCATCCCACAGAAAAAAGTAATCTACTAAAAAAATTTAAAATCTACTAAATGTTTTMAATTCATGCTTTCTCAACATATTTSGATTTTCCATCTTTAGAAAATTTTATTTAAAAAACCCAGAACAGACCCAACAGTATGGCTACATGTAATTGTGAAAAAGCATTAAATATCCACATTGACATGCAACTTTGTTACAACCACTAAATGAAAAATAATTTATTTCCTCTGCTCACTTCTGAGGCATAAAGATGAAAATTGTGAAAAACAACCAAAACAAACAAAAATACACAGATATTATTCTTTCTTCAATCTATCCACTGGGGACACAATTCCAAACCAGTTAAATTCCTTCCCTCCCTGATGCCCCATGGTTCAGAGCAGCCTCAGGGTGATTCATTATCCACAGTCCTAAAAAAATACACCAAACACAACCCAAACATTGCTATTTAATTCTGTACTTGAACAAATCTCACATTTGTAGCAGCAAAACACCAGAAGGAAAAGCACAATCCTTTCTCTAGTTACTTTTGTATATGAAACAACGCAAAGGGGCTCAATATTATCCTACTGACACCAACTTCATGGCATGTTMATTCTCCTCTCAAATTTCACAAAACCACTCTCCAGTCCCAAGCATTGCATAGGGTTAGACAAGGTCTAACTTATCATCTACATGTCCCTTCAAGTAAAACGACTCTGCAACTGGATTTGCCTTTTGTATTTTATAGTAGGTTATTTGGACATTATCAGCATTCTGCCTAATTTATAAATATAAAGCCAAAGTGCCCACAAAAATGTCTGCTTATATGTACTGACACAATGTCTGATGTGCTATCACTCCAGAGAAGAAAAGAATTGGTTTTCAAAAATGTTATTTGTACTGTTGAGTGGTCAGCAAGACTTCAGGCCAATGCAGACAGATTTGAAAAACGTATCTACAAGGGGAAGTGCTTTTGGTTATCACTGCTGTGAAGTTTTCACAAGAAAAATCAGTGGGCAGATACTCTGTAATGTAAATACACATTATTAGTTTTTGCTCAAGGACAGCACTGGAAAAAATATCATGTAGAGGCTAGTTTTTTTATTTTATTTTTTTAGGGTARGTAGTCATACATAGAGTAGCTTAACTGTCTGCTCTTTCACTARGTACACATGAAGCCACATTTCTAATAAAGACTTAAGAAAATGTTAGTAACACTATTCTGGGTTTTTAATTGCAGGTAATATTGTGATAAACTGAGTTGGAGTGTGAATATTTTTCTTTTTAAAAAACCAAACTCACATTGTGCTGCCTGTGCTGACTCATCCAGTGACTTGACATATTCTCCATATCAGCCTCACACCTTTTTAAAAATAAACAAAACAAAAATTAATGGGGGATATTCTAGTTACTGACTGGTTACATACACTGCCTTCTAGCAATAACACCTTGTWCATTTTTCATGTCTTTCATAGAAGGAATTCAAAGCAACAGATTACAATTACACCTCATCCTTCCTAAGAAGCAGAGAAATTGGAGCAGCAGATGCTCTGCAACCTTGAGAAAAAAWATCTCTTTGCAGGTTACTTACAGAAAGCAGGGATAAAACATAAGGTTTGACCCTCTCTTTCCTTTTCTAAGAGTACAGCTGCAGAGCCTTCTGATGAAGGAAGAAGGAACATTTCTCCCAAATTTAGGATTTCTTCAGATATTAGTGTTAGTTGGGAAAATCTTATTTCTTAACCCTTACATTATGGATAATTAATTCCTCTTTTCCTCCTCCCTAATTTTCCATCAGCACCACCCATTTAGTAACAGATAATTCTGTGCCTTTCTTCTTTTGACTACCATTGCTGCAGTGCTGAAGAGAATGAGTGAGGGGAGGAGTGAAGGAGAGAGTCAGGAATGAAAAGGGAGGGTTTGCATGGGGGGAGAAAGAGATGAAGAACAAGCAGAGGTCAAACCATAGAAGAATGAAAACAGAAAAAAAAAAGTAAAAAGAAAGCAAGAGAAACAGAGACTAGCCTTACAAACTTCTGGGAGACTTGGAAATGTCCTGGAGGGATGACTCAAATGTCCCTTAATCTTTCTGTTGCACATCACACCACGTACCCTTCACACCACCTACCCCCAGCAGGCTCAAGGAGCTTCAGGACAGAAGTAAAAAAAAAAAACAAAAAACAAACCCTGGACAGGACCTAGCACAGCTGAGCTCCAGGCATAATTTCAGGTCTCTGCATAGAGTAAAGTACAAATAAATCATATTTATAAYTCCCCTATAATTGCAAACATTTAATGGAAATATGAGCAGTACAGCCTGAGTGCTCTGGSTGAAGGAGGACCAGTGATATTTGTAAGAGAGCAGTGACCAACAGGTCTGCTCATATTCAACTCCTCTGTGAAGTTTTCCAGTCCCAGATGCAGCCAGAACCACTCTTCTTGGATGGAAATTACTGGAGGCATGCTGCAAAGATTACAGTATTTTTGTTTGTTTCTTAGATCAAATGAGACAAAGGCCCAAGCATCCTCATATCCAAGGAAAAAACTGTCTTGCTGATATAAGCTTCTAAGAAATTAGAGGAAGAAAAAGGGAGGATTTGTGCTCAGAGAAAACATAAGGTCCAAGCCATTTTTTTTCYTATTTTTTGGTTTGCCACTTCTCAACTGAAGCATTAAGGAAAGTATTACAAGAGGGTCAGGCCTAATTTTCAGYCTTATTTATGCAAATTGACAAAAATCCCATGCAGTCAACAGCCCTACATTTTATTCTAATTAAAAACCTAAATTTAATGCCCGATTTTCWGGCCATCTTGTGAAGTTGAACACCTCTGAATATCGGGCAATGAATATCTCTTATCAGGCTCGCAAGATCAATGGACATTTAAAAAAATCCTTTCTTATTCCACTCTGATAAAAGTGGAGATGGCATGAATCAAGGATTGTATGTTCATGAAATAACAACATGTAGTACTGATGCCTTCATTCCYGACAGCTTGAGCTATGTGTGTCTTTGCTCTGATCCAGTGCAGCCATTCTTCTGCTTTATCCTTTGGAGATTTGTCTAAAACATATCCCTGTGGACAGAGATGATTTCTGTAATACTGGATTGATCATTCCCTTCTGGTTTTAAAGAGGCATAGACAAATAGGGGGTTTGGAACTCTTCCTCAAAGAGGTTCAGAAATGTGTGTTAGTGACACACATTTTGATTTTGTCCGTGCTCTGCACCAGGCCCATTGTATGAGACTGCCATGCATGTTCAAGCTATTCAGGCTAGAGCTTGGCATGTTAGAGATCAAAGCCCCAAGCCTCTGGAGAACAGAGCCAGGCTCGCAGGTGGAGGTGCTCACAGATCACACCTTCAGTGGATCAGCATGGAAGCAGTGTGAAACTCAAACTGATCAGTAAGCCCTATAATTCTGTTTTAAAAAGGAAATTTAAAAGCCCTCACATTTTAGAAGGATCACATCCCTTCCAACCCTAACTATTCTGTGATTCTATTCAAAGGTCAGAATAGAATGTTTTGGGTAAGGTGTATGTTCAGCAGACATAGATTAAAATGTTTATGTAACTAAAGAGGCAAAATGATCCTACCATTCCTCTCTTCAATTTTCCAGAATGCTCTATCCAGSTTCACAGTTCCAGCCTCGTTGTGACTTATCAGAAACCTCCTTTACAGSTGTTAAGTTTTGCATTGTTCAATGTAGAGTATTTCTTGTCAGCAAAAACCCACAGGATATCAGTTTCCTTGAACTAGCAAGGAAACTGATATCCTGTGGCACAATCCTGAGCATTTTTTTTATTGATCTCTGCTTTTGTTTCACCATCTTCATGAAACAGCTGTTTTCACTGCTTACTCTTTCCAGGTGATAGGAGCCCACAGCAAGCAGATAATCTTCCTCCTGCCCCCCAACCCCGTTCCCAGGAGGAATAAATACAGGTTTTATATTCCTGGTCACTCTGCCTTGCCTCAGCACAAGAGGTCCCTTTACCCAGACAGCTCCACAAAAATCAACACACACGTAATTATGTTTTTGCATATCARGCCTGACTAATGTCTCATTCAAAGTACACTGTAAAATAAATAGCAAACCACAAAGTATATGTAATAAAGCTAAACAAATGCCTAACCAATTAATTTTTGTTTCCAAAACTCCTCTGAATCCAAATCTATTCTTTAACAATCAAAAGACTTACTTTTAAAAGCAAGTCAACAAATAGCTTTTGTTTTTACTCTTTCAGATACAAAGTTATCTGTAAAAAAACAAATAAAAATTGCAGCACTTAAAAAATAGAAGTCATACTTACAGGGTTTTTTTCCCCTTGGAAAGGGGAATTAAACTATTAAAGGACACCTTGTTAAGTAATTATATAGCAACATCACTGTGCAATTAAATAGCCATCAGTCCCTGCAGCTGAGAAATTTCAGGTAATTATTCAAAGATAATTTAATAGGAGAATTACTGTATTCAAGAAAGCATTAGCTAGTAATCTACCTCAATTAAAGCAGCCAATTAATTTCAGCACCTTGATAATAGTTGCCTTCTGCAAAACTATCCTCCCCTACACACACAAATCCTAAATTTCAAAATAATGATACAAAAAGTGAATTTGGCACATTTTAGCTTCCACAGATAACARTTCCCTCCTAGAGAATTTAGAATGCTTGCATACATCATATTATCAGAGTGTGTTACTCTTCATGATTCAGTGTTCAACTTCAGTTTCACTGGGACTAYGGATTTACCCATGTGTTTGAGAGCTAGAATGGTGAAGGGTGTCTGCACAAAAGCAATAAGTATTTGCATGCTCCTACCCAAACAGAACATAAAAAAGCTGCATAATAACTGAAAATGCATTTCATTGTGATGAAATGTCTTCAGGGAATGATGGRCCTCTCACAGTGCATTGCCTGGTTGTGCTACTGTACATACAGTGCAGACAGAAGTCATGAATCACACAAAACCAGATTTTGTGCAGAAACAAAAACCTATATGTGCCACAAAGCACCTGGTTACACAGCAAAATATTTTTTCAAGGTCAGTACACACTGACAGTTCTTTGATATGATGGTCAAAAACTTGTACATCCTCCAATTTCATGCTTAAGAGTTTGGATTCCTTCAACAGAGACAGCAAAAATACAGGACACAAGGAAGACACCGAGATAATCTGCAGAAAGGCAAAAGGGGCAGTTTGGCATCTTGCACTTATGCAGATTCAGTGGTTGCTGAGGTCCTAGATTCCTCACACTTCTTTAAAAATCAAAATGTGTAATAATCAGGGAATAGTTCCTTTAAAAAATATCCCATCATGCAGATATTCAGTGGTTTAATTACAATTTTCTGTCTCAACGAGGGCTGTATTGTGYTTTCCTTCACTTCCTATTTAATTTATCTTTAAATAGAAAATAAATTACGGTGGTAAATTWAAAAAAAATCTGTGATTCAGATTTTCATATACTCCCTATATGTCCTGGGGGTTCTCTTCCTTCCCCCTTAAGCCATGGTGTTGGTAGTAGACTGAATAAGTGTCCTTTTATCTAAGAATTGATAATATGCATAAACAAACACAAATCCCAATCCTGGCAAGCCTGAATTTGGATTAATTTTGGAAAAATACAGAACTGTATAGATGTTCTGTGAATTCATCCAATCTCTTTAAAAGAAGGGGAAAAAAAAAGTAAAACCCTCCAAACACCACATCTGGAGTAATCTGAATGTCTCAGAACTATTGRTCACTTACAGAAATTTGTGGCAAAGATGCAAAGGAAAGCTCTTTTTGCAATCAGTCTTTGTAGTCCTTAGAGCTGTTACRTGTTAAACAGCTGCAAGCCACATCCAATCTTTCAGCCTGGGGACCCCAAGTTTTTGTTTTGCTTCAGTGTTTATTCCAACAGGTTTTCAGTGTTTCCCTTACTGATTCATCAGTGGTAAGTTTCCATTTACTCACCATTACTTGATCTATTATCACTGTCCCAGATTTTAGAGAGGTATTCAATAAGTCCTTGCCCATTGTGCAACTATTTTTAGCCCATCTYAAATCTTTATATTTTTCTATTAAATAATCATTGCAAAAAATTAACTGAGTCACTTAAAATGGCACCAAAATTTCCTCAAACTCATTTGACAGATTTGAACGTGTTTAGTATATCCCTAAATTAGACTTGTAATAATCAGATTTCAGCTTTTTGTTATCTTAAGTATCTTTTCTGCTTAAGGCAATAGAGAAAGAAAAAAAAMCCCAAAAAACAACACACCACCTAAACCCAAAGCACAGACAGATCTATTTTATATATCTGTATCTCAAAATCCGTGTATCATTCTCCACAGTGATATTCAACAAGGTACTTCAGAACGTATCTGTCTTAAATCACATTGATTAAAATGGGATTAATCATATATCTAAAGCCAGACTCATCCTTAAGTATCTTGCCTTAAAGGAAAACAAAGATAGGTATTTCACTGACCACTGGTTTTCTCACCTCCTTGTCTAGTGACAGATACAAGAGGCTGTATTAGGCACCATTGGTGCAGGCTCTTAAGCCTTTGCAGGTGGTTGTGATCCCTGTGATGGAAAAATCTAATTTTTCTTCACTGCTGTAAAGAGGGTTGAGAAAGGATATAGCACCACAGAGATTAGGCAAGAGCCCTAAAAGGCTCCAAGGGCAGTCTGTAGTAGTGATGAGCTGAACAGCAGGTAACTGGGGACCCCTGCTCCCCTTTTTCTTTTTCTCGTAAAACATACAATGATATTTCATACCAAGCTGAACAAATAGACTCAAAAACTACCATATATTGATAGGATTAGAATCAGAATCTATCAGGAAGCTGCATCGTGAATTATACAACCAGAATAAGTAATTGACAATATTTACCATTGGGAGCTACAATTCTCTTGGCATCCAGCGTCAAATTATATGTGTATTAATCCCCCAATCACAAATTGACTCTCTGAACAATATAATCCAAGTGATTAGAGAAAGTAGAGATTCATCCAAAATAACCACAAGATACCTAAAGGATTTAATTTGCTCCATCACTGTGCCACTTGCTGTTCTAATTATCATTTCATCTGGAGTTACCTGTAATTTTCTTTTAGTGCCAAAAAAATTGTACATTTTGTTTTCTTAACATTTAGTAGGAGTCTGCTATTAATCAGTCATTTTTCAACATTTAGAAAATTGTTCCAGGGATTTAGTACACATTTTATTAATGGACCATCCATGACAGCATTATCCGCCTAAAAGAGTAGTAATTGAGTAATAAAATATTAAATAATTTTAGTGTTAATAGGGGCCCCCTGAGAAGCTTCATCATCATCAGTCAACAGGCCAAATTCACAGACTCAATTAAGCACTCTGATAAATTGGAATCACTGAGACTCCTCTTTAGGACCATATATTATTTTACTACCTGTTTTGCATGAGGAAAGAGGGAAAAATAAGCTGTACCAGACATATGCTGAGGTTTATGACTGTTACTCAAATTTGATTTAACAACAGGATTCAACACCTGGGATTTGTTTTCTGCAACTACTTCTAGAAGGCACAAAAARGGACATGTTCACCTGAATAAGCAAAGGTAAGAATTTCAACCAAATAAAGATGCCACCCATCACTGTGGTTTTCAATTAGAAAACAATTCAGAGCTATAAGCTCAAAGGTTGAAACACATCCTCTAAACACCCCCTTTTGCCTAAAAGCTCGCACAGGAAGTTCTCCTTCCTTCAAGCTGGCTTTTGGAGAGCTGGATGGAGGGGCAGCAGGTGGCTCACAGGAGGACAGCACACGCCCTCATTGGGCAGCAGCAGGGTCTGGTCCTTCTGCACAGGTGGGGCTTCATACAAGAACCCTTTCTAAGCCATGATGTTCATCCACAWGCAAACCTCCACCAGCACCTGCCTTTGCACACCCCCAGGGAGCAAACTGCACAGGATGGATTTTATTGCAGTCAAGACTCAGGGCTTGCCACAAGTGAATTGATCAAGATCAACCACAGGACAAAGAGCCCAGCAGATARAGGACAATATCCTTGAGACAAAAGAAGGAAGAAGGAAAGGCTTTAAAAATGCAGTGGCTTTATGAGAGGAAAAGAAAAGTATTGGATCTGATCCACACTCTCTGCTGTGACTCAGGTAAAAGCTTATCCAACTTTGTATTCTCTCTGAGGGCAGCCAGGAAGCTTAGGTGCCCTATATAACACCTGCAGTGTTGTTTCCACAAAAACCTTCCAGCAATTCTCCACTTGACATCTCTAAAAGGAAGGAGTGCTCTCCATATCAATGCATATGAATATACAAACAGGTAGAGAGCATAAAAAACCACCAAAAGAKCAAAAAAGATAAATTCTTCAAGGAGTACAATGTACAGGACAGTGTGCAAGCACAGCAAACTGAAAATTAATTGCAGAAATTATTCACAGAATTGTTCCAATAGATTTAAGAAACTCATAGGCACTTGCAATTAAAGGTACATAAAAAGGGTGATAATGAGTAAACTAGCCACTATAAACACTATAGTCTTTATGGAAAAAATTTAAAATAGCTCTCAAACATTTTCCAGACTGTAATCTGGGGAGCTAAGTATGTTTACAATTACAAAACAGACTTGTCTAATATGGAAATGAAAAGCACAACCAAAAGGATAATAATCCATACAAAGAGGYATTGTCTTAAATTTTAGGTCTTCATGGCAGCAGTCAGCTGTGTAGAATCATGAACCCCTCTGCCCTGAGCAACTTTGATCCTCCCCTTCAGAAAAAAACCCAATCTAAACTTCTTCTCCAGAAAATTCCAAGTTCAGATTAAAAYTCCCCCTGAAGCTGGGGATGCAGGGAGCCCACCATCAGTAAGGCTGTGACTGATGGCTCCTACTCCCTCCACAGGAGACAGTGACACCTCCTGCAGCTCCCAAAACCTAAATCCTACACAGGGAAAGTACACATTTTAAAAGATCTTACCTGAATACTGATTCATCTCAGAATGATGGAGGGATTTTATTGCAGCAGTTGTGAATGTAAGAGCTAATGAAGACAAAACAAACATCTCTGCCTCCCTGCTGTCACTCAGGCACACCAAAATGAGGAGCATAAACACCCCCATTATAGGAAACAAATTTTTGTATATTAATATTATTTTTGTGTGTTGATGTTATTACTGTTACTGTCACCATGAAAAGTTAGTCATACAGTAAGAAAATCAAATTTGTTACATTCAGTGACCACAGAATTATAAAATGAATAAAATTCAAGTTAAAACGATAAYTCTAGGAAAAAAATATTTTCTCTTGAGATTAGCTGACAATCATCTTAATGTCTTATTAAGTAAATATGGTGAAAAAATGGGACTCCATCAATTTTATAATCTACTGTCTCTGTAGATCTTGGACTGCTGTTTTTAAGAAGCATCAAACAGAAACGAACAACAGAAAATGCTTTGCCAAGTTATCAAAACCACTTACATTAAAAAGCCCTATAAAATCTAACCCTGACATCAGTAGGTTACAACTTTGCATGTCCCCAGGGCACTAAAATAATACTCTATAGAACAGCAGGTGGACTATTTTAGACTTCAGCTTTCTAGTTCTAACAAGGCTTTTTAATTTTTTTTTCCCCCTGGGAATTAAGGATGCTAATCACAGTCTCCAAATGTGCATTGCTGGGCTGTAAAAATATTAGACCACAAACTGACATGGCAGCAATGTATTATGCTGCTGTGAAGGAGTCCTAAATAGGAGAAAAACTCAAGATTCCAGGCTTGCCATCACAAAGGTCAACATAATTGGCCACATACAGCAAAATCAACCCCCATGTCTTCCCCTAGCCAAGGCGACTGCTGAGGAAGCCCTGTCTTCCTACTGGGATAAATGATGTCTGAAGCAGGAGGAGCTGGAGGTTTGGAAATTTTAAAAGTAAATTGTAAGGAACCCTAAAGATGACATTAAAATTTATCCTTAAAGATATTTTRCTATGAGTTAATGGCATTTGGTGTTAATTTTTAAGTGTTAATTATTCCAAATGTTTGATGCTGTTTTTCAGTAGTSATGTTTAAAAATTGTAATGCATTAGTAAGATATTTAATAGTATCACTATGCATTTCAGTAATTACTTATTTGCCTCTTTAAATATATAATTTTAATAATATAGAGATCCAAGGTGTTTTAATAATATAGAGATCCAAGGTGTTTTAATAATCCTTATCCTCTTAGACATCAGCTCCATGTGTTGATTCCATGGAGCTTGAGTAGGGTGCTGTGGTTAACTTCTTCCACATGGAAGAAACTTATCCCATCTGGGTCTCAGTTAAATTTATCCCTCTTAAATTTAAGATTCTGTGTCATCCCATCCTTGCTCAGGGTCTTCACAGGAGAATCAGCTTTATTTTGATGATGAGAATTTTTGTGTCAAGGACATTWTGTTGTCACCTGTAATTCCAAGGAAAGGGATCTCATGATCCTTACAATTCCGTACCACTAAAGTTCTTAATTATTCTTTCCARTGTAACTAGCTAAACAGGTTAGTTWAAAAAAGGTTYAAAAACTCTCACCTTTTTTAGATTTATGTGTATATAAAACAAAAGTAAATATAAACACCTGAGTAGCAAAAAGAAAGGAATTTTTTATGATGTTTTTCTTGTCAGACTGATTTCAGGAAACCAAAATTTTAATTAAATTCCAGGGAATACAAAGCAAGACATTAAAGGCATCAAGAAGGAGAGAAAGTAAAATCTGAAAAATGAGAGAGGAGAAAAATGAATGATACTAAAGTGACAAATTTTTCTGTGCAATTTAGTTAGGTGGCTCAAAACTTGTTCAGATGAAAAATATACTCAYATTACAGTAACCTTAAGAAAATCACAACAGCAAAAACACCACACAGACAAAAATACTGAAACCTGCTATAAATTTTTTGCGAAGCCAAATGACACAATCTTCCTAAAGTAGCATCTTATATTCCAGAAACTGCAATAAATGAGTGTCCCTCAGATGTACAAGGGCTRAGGCTTCCATACTGGCAATGTGGACTAACTGCCAAAGAGCAAATCATGCCACTCTGGCTTAAATTGTCCTCAAAGCAATCACTGAATCTATTGCTGATGAAACCACACACATATTCCATCAAAATATCAAGCAAATTATTGAAGAGTTATGACATGGTTTATAAACTAGAAAGAATCTTCACCAAGATGAATATTTTCATTGTGCTGACAATTCCACCACTGCACAGGAACTGAGAGTSTGGGGGAGCTCAAGGCACCACTGTAATACCAACATTCTGGTGAACACTTTCAATGGAAATAAGACAGCAAGGAAAGCACTTCAACCCCTATGAGGAGGCATTTGCTGATTGATTTCTGTGTTAAACTGAGTTATATAAAAATGGATTGGACAAATAAACCATTTGCTAAAGCAAAATGGACCAGAATGTTAATAGGGGTATTTACATGCATATACATATATACAGCTGTATATACCCATCCTAATATAAACCACATCTTTAATTAATACAGTAATTAGCCTTCTGAGAACTACTGTCAACCAACAGAGTCCATTGCTGTACAACTATGTTGTACAACACCCCCAGCCAGCTGCTTGTGTAACTGAATGAAACAAATATACTAAAAGTGCATAAACTAAATGACAGCCTATTTTCTAATAYATAGCTGCACTAATAAAGAGATACATTTTGATTATAAATTAATATGCTCATGGTCATTTCAGACCTCCCTTGTTTGGTATCCTAAGCACTGGACACACACTGGAAGTTTGGTGGGATCATAGCATGATCCAGCAGGTCATCTCTAGTCCTTCTGGAATCCTTTCTGCAGAATTCCCCAGAAGTGTTTTGCTGCAGCTCTGGGACAAGTGGTGGTCAGCCACAAACTGTCTCCAGCTGCAGGCTGGCCAGGCTGGTTAGGGAGCAAAGCACACACAGTCAAAATATAAATCAATATGGAATTCATCTGCTGGACTGCACTTAAAGTATTTCTTTCTCACCACATTTGAGATTCGCTGTACCACCAGTTAATTATTTGGGTATAATGAGTTTGTGCTCTCTTGCTGTTGCAGTTTAACCCCACACAGTAGCTGAGCACGACACAACCACTCATTCCCTCTTTCCTGGTGGGATGGAGGAGATAATTGGAAGTGAGAAAACTTGTGAGTTGAGATAAAAGCAGTTTTATAAGTTACGAAAACAGGAAAAAAAAATCATAATCATCATCCATCATAATATAGTTTTATTAATAATAAAAATGAAAACTGTTTGTGGGGAACAAAGAGAAAGAAAAATAAAACCCCAAAACCCCAAGTGATGAAAAGAGAAACAATTGGTCACCACCATCAATTGATGCCCAGCTTGTCACTGTGCAGCAGCCCCACTGCCAACCTCCCCTCCAGCTTTACTGCTGAGCATGATGCCCCACGGGCTGGGGTATCCCTTGGGTCAGCTGGGATCAGCTGTCCTGGCTGTGTTGCCCCCCAAACTCTTGTGCACCCCAAGCCTGCTCATGGGTGGGATGGGGAGAGGAGCAGGAAAAGCCTTGGCTCTGAGCACACCCTGCTCAGCCATAACTGAAACACTCCTGTATCAYCAACAGTGCTTCCAGCACGATCCAAAGATCAATGCCATACCAGCTACCATGAGGAAAATTAAATCTATCCCAGCCAAAACCATCACACRTTCCTGGTGCAGTCTCCARGAAATCACAGTTGCAAGTTTCAAGKGAAAAGCTTCTAGGATCAAATGTYCACTAATCCTCGAGAACTACATCTCAAGATTTTCCTGTGGATTCTTCAGGATTCTAATGAGGATGGAGGGAAATGGGCAGTAACAAAACCCATAAAAAGCCTAAAACACCTTTGACAATACAAACTGGTAAAAAAGACTAAACAAAGACTAAAATGTTGACTYGCAAACACAACTTTGCCAAAGAAAGCCCATTCCACAACTTCTTTAGAATAGAGGCTGGACTTTAACTTGCCCAAAAATGATGCATTTGAGGCAAACCAGGGAAGACTAGTCTGAGGTTTTCTTCTGAGTTATCTTAGTTTGAGTAAGCTGGTTTTGTTAAACTTAGGCRAAGATTCCTGCTTGTCTCAATGGTAAGATGAGATCCAGCTGTCCTGTGAACTGAATATTTGAGAAACAAATTTCTTAAAACTACCCTGGCTCAATAAATGAACCCTCTAACAAAGACAAAATTTGAGGCGAACTCAAAAAGAAAGTTAAATCCTACTCAACACGTAGGTTCAATTTGGAGATTAGTCTTTGGCAGGGATCAGAGACTTTATTTAAAAATAAAGGAAATTGAAACTCCAGTTGTACTGCAAATATTTTGACCTCCCATGGCCCACCRGATCCCAGGTTCATCCAGACAACAGAACCTCTTGAAGTCTCTCACACCCCATGCCTTTGAAATCAAATGCGGATTCTCTGCTTTGAGTTTGGTAAAGCAGCAGTGGTGAAAATAACCACCCCAAGATGGAAAATCCAGGAATGATCTCTCCAGAAGATGAAGGGTGAAGGATCTTGTTGTGCTGCTGGATCTGAAGTGCTGTCAATAGTAACTACAACTATAAACATCAGCAGCAAAGCCCTAACTCGGCTCTGCCTTATGCAGATACATGAGGAATGAGAAAACATCCTAAGGAGCTTATTTTCTCCCACAGCACATTCAAGCAGCAGCACAGAAAAAGATCTCTGGCAAATTAAGCCTTGCATTAAGATTGGTCACTTGTTGTAAGAACACAGTGAATTCCGCAGCCTTGATGGGGCAATGCAGCTGCCAGTGGGTAAAAGCAGTGAGATATAAAATGTCCTTTAAACAGGCAATGAGGGGCTTTTAGGAYGTTGCTACAGGCTGGCTTTAACCACAGCACTCCTGTTGGCATAAAAGCCCTGGACCAGCCATGCAGATGACAAGTCCCTTTCTGAACACCTTTGGAGAGTTATCTGTTTGTAAAAGCCTCCTATGTCAAAGAGGTTGAAGGAAACACGTGGCACAGAAAGCTTATGAAAAGTAGAGARGGAGAGGAAACAAGGAAAGCAATGGAATAAAATCAAGATCCCCACTCATCTTACAYGCTAAAGAAATAATGTCTTTTCTAAATTATGTGCAGACTTGTTTCAATTTTCATATCCTTTACCAGGGTTTTTTTTTGGAAGCTACAGAAAATGAGCATAAGAGACAAAAAAGTACTTCGCCCTGCAGGAATACAGAAATTGTAAAAGCACAGGCAGCACTACAGAGGAGCAGTGCCATTCACTCACAAAGAATTTTGTGCATGTAGATGGCTGATTAATTGCTGGCCTGCCTAGACGAAGCTGCAACGAGCCAGATACTGTCAGCATGCCATCTGTTACCATGGAAATGCACAATGTTCCTGTTTCTGACAAACCCTTGAATACTGGATAGATTGTGCCATATGTAAATAAGGCAAATTAGTTTTCCTATATCTTCCAGACAAGGTTAGACTAAAAGAAAATATATCTGTTTATATACTGTAACCTCCAAGATATGAACCAGGCAAAGCTTCCTTATTTTTTTTAAAAAAATCTCATTCAATTTGCTGTTAGAACTGAAACAGTGAGGACTAGCACTAAGCACCATAAAATTAATTCCCAACCAGCAATGTTTACAAAAGCAGTACTTAAAAATATGCATATTCTATATGCATACTACACTCACCATGACTGTTGGGGTTTTATTTTCAATTTTTTTTTCATTTCTTCCCAGTTGAGACAATGTTATTGAAACAATACATAGAAATAAACAGGGAACTTTCTCATTCATACAGTGGTATTTGGTGTAGTTTGGAGGATTTAAGTAGAAATTTTTTTAAAGAGATTCTATAGATTTTAAAAATGGAAAGATTTGTTTACTCACTTGAATAATAGTAGCTCATTGATAGCTGAGGCATATCAGCTTAGTTTCACTAAACAGAGAACCGTAGTAGTTTGCACATGTTCAAGGTCTAGTGATAAGAGTTTTACAAACTAAAGCTTAACCAGCTACTTCAAAACTTTCATTACCATATCCTGAAAATTAAAAGATTCGGTATTTAAGTCCTTGGTTAATATTTTGATTTTACAACTGTACATTAAACTAAAACCAAACAGTTCAAAGCCAGCAAGAAATGTGTTCAGCACACTCACTGGGAGCACCAAGCACCATTTAGGGTGGCTGTGAGCATTAGGACACATTCTGTTACCTGCASAGCTCGGCTTTGATCACGAGCACTCTGCAAAGCACACCTGACTCACTGCATCCTTGCACTGAGACACATCCATTCCCAGAAGTGTAAGGTTGRTATAACTATAATCTCCTGCAGTATAAGGCTTGTGGAATTAAATTAAATTAATACCAGACATTCTCCCTCTTGCCAGTTAGCTGTGTAAAGTGAGTTGATAAAAAGAAGCATGTCCACAATATTCCCCCAAGGATAGATACCCCTGGGATGAATTTGAGCTCTTCTAAACCATTAAAGAAATGCAGGTCAAAATTGTTTTAAGACAGCAGACAGGCAGGCAGTGGCTGTAAAACTGGAGTAGCACCACAGTGTGCCTTAAGGCACTTTCATTTTATGGATTTACATTGTTACTCAGATTTTCTGTTTTCACTGTGTGCCTTTACAGGGTAACGTGACATACTGATGTACTGCAGATGGAACTGTCTAAATTAGGGTACAGAATGACACAGGTTTCACAGTTTTTAACTTGCTGCATTGTAAATGCAGACTTTAGGGGTCCTTCACCCTCTTGCCAAATTCTTATTGTGGCTTTKGACATGGAGACTGATAAATGGTATTACGATAGCTGAGCAAAATGAACAGGCAGCTGTATATCAATATTTCCCTGATGGGWGAATTAATCAGTAGCTCCAATTACAATAAGGTTATCATGTTCATGTTAAATGCATTGTGCATTCTAATATATTCTTTACACAGTCCTTTTGTTGCTGTGCAACTTTGCACTGCTATGAAATAGTGCTTCTAAAAACCAAGCAACTACCTATCAATCTCCAATATAAATTTGCTCAGAACGTATTAATCAAGTTTGAACAAACACACTTTATTCCACACAGTGCCACAGAACCTGAGTCCCTCATAGTCCAGAACCAGATCAAAATTTGTTAAACCAAAGTATAGMCTAAAACCAGTAAAAGTTTACTTAAAACATCCTCTAAAAATAACAAAAAAAAAWWWTTTGCAGAATAAAATTAMGATTCATCACTCTGCACAACAGCATTTGTGGGATCCATRCCAGTTGATTCTCTGACATTGGCTTCTTCCCACAGCAGCATCAATGCCTTGGAATTCTGCCCTTCTCTTCCTCCCTGGGTATTTTGAATGGAAGAACATATAGGGGATGTGATACTCATCAATTTATATCATGGTGCCTGCCCAGGTACAAGAAAAATTCACAATTTGAAGAAAGGAAGATTGATAGGGAGTATGAACATGTAGAATCATTTTGGGAAAAAAATAGTTATAGGTAAGTAATATTATTCCTTCTTTGAATGGCTTCTAAGCAGTCCTACTTATGAGACAGTGTGAAAGCATTCCATGATAGTTTCTCATCTAAGCAAGCTGACAATGGCATGCTATTGAATCAGCAAGCAGAGTTCTGGTTTGCCAAATTGAGCAGCTGAATGAAGTACTACGTGCTAGTGTTTTGTCAATGTGAGAGTAATGCTCAAATCTTGGAGAAAATTCAGTAAGAATGAGTCTAGATCACACTATGTAAGTCACCTCTGCCCTGTGATATGTGATGTGATGCTGAAACAGAAGAGAAATATTAGTTTGCAATTTTTTGCAGAGTCCAAGAAACTTTGCTGTAATCTAATTATTTGCAAAACACTTAAGAAAACTGACTTTCAAAATTCTGAYCTTATTTGCTTAATTTTGTAAGATTTTTCAATACTTGTCCCATGAAAATGTACTTATACTAAATATGAATTAAATCTGGAAATCACACTCAGAACACTGATTTTATATAAAGTCTATAATAGACTTATACAATTATTTAGCATTTAGCTTTTGGGAATTCATCAAGCATAGATTGCCAGACTTTATCCTGACATGTTCTATTTCTCYTGAATTGAAAAATTTTTCTGATTGATTTTATCAGATTAATTAAGTAAAGGGACTGGATGAAGATCTGACATTTCTGCTAAGCCAGCRCTGGACAGTGAGGCTGGGAGAATTTAATCAGCATATCCCTGGTCAGCCAAGTCTCACTCCTCCTCCCCACTGTCAGCAAACCCTCTTTTACCAGTCCTTTCCAGAGCACACTTAAATCCAAATTCAGGGAATGAACCTCATTTCCCATCAACATCCCTGGGTGCAGGAGGTTTGGATTTCACTCTGGCTGAAGAAGTGGTCCTAATGAGATGAACACATTAAATGATCAMATCTCAGTGAGAGTAAATAAGGTCATGAAACATCAGAAGCCAATTTTCTCTCTTGTGACTATAATATTAGGTATATATTAGGTAAAAATGTCTGCTGGAATAAAGATAAATTCTTGTCAAGAGAGCTCTGGGATATTCCCTGCACGTGGAGCATCTGACTYACCTCCCTTATGCAGCACTTTCTCTCTGACATTTGGCAATTAATATCTAGGACAAACCACCCTTTATTGCATCAAAGGCAGATACAACATCCAGTAGCCCTCAAATTTTGCACATTATTTTCAGTGATAGATTAACAGCCACATTAACAGAACTTTACAATCCAGATTCTTAAATGCATCACTCTGTCTGCACCATTGCCCACTGAACTGTCACAGGATTCCATACAGAAGCTCCCCCCAAGAACATGTTCCAATTTACTTTCTATTTTGTGGAATTTRGTTAAAATATTCAGGCTTTCTAGTAAGAAAAGTGTCTGACAGTACCTGCAAACACTACTATTAGCCAAATAGCTGTAAATATCCATAAATGCCACAAAACATAGCTGCTGCTGTTTCTATTTATTCGGGAAATTTTCATTTTGAGCCTCAGAAATAAATGTGTTCAATCACTACTAGGGGTCCAACAGAGAGGGGAAACAAAAGGCAAGAAAACTCCAAGGCACAAGTTCCCTTTGTGTCTTCCTGCCTGGAAGAATAAATAATATTACCTCCAGCAACAGARTAACTTTGTCTCAATTTACTTTAGGGTAAGACCCAAAACCACCTCTAGAATCTAATAAAGTTATTTTTAATTAATCTGAAAATGACAAAGTATAAGGGAACTGAGTAGCCATCTCCTTAAGAAGCACCTTCAGCTATAAGGCAASAGCACTTTTAGCAGTGCCAGCTTTATCTATCTGGTGTTGCTGATAATGCTCAGAGGGAGCCCTGATGTGTCAAGGTGTAGAGCTGATTCAATTTATTATATTCACCTGATCAGTCAAGAAAATGAATATTGATTACAGAATAATCTTTGCATTGTGATTCCCAGTTTTATCCCAACTCTGTCACTGACCTCCAAAGTGATTTTGGCAAATCCCCTCCTCTGCTCTCTTTGTCTTATGTGAGTGCCTATTGACTGTATAAATTCTTTGAGGGTGGGAACATCTGCTTATACCAGGGACAGCGTTACTGGGTTCCAACCACAGTTTAGACATCAACATTTCTGTAATAAAACCAGCTTTCTGGACTTTTAACCCTCCCATCACCCCTCTGTAGTTTGCAAGTGTACCTGAAGGTCTGCTCTGATTTAGTTGCTTTTTACCTCTGCCTGCACCTCTTATCTTCCAACAGCTTTATTATTTTGCTGCTGTCAAGACTGGACTGGAATCCATAGGCAGGGAGATTTAAGGTYGGAAGTGAGCCATTTACCCAAACTGATAAGCTGGGATAACCACTGACAGCTGCAGAGTTTTACCACCAGGCAGAAACTCCAGGACGACTCACTGCTTGCTGCAGTGGATAGGGAGCACATGGAACTTCCAGTTAAACTCAGRACTTTAGAGATAAATACTTGTTGTGTGTTTATTCCCCTCTACTTCACTTTTTGGTATAATAACATGGGATAAAAAAATACCAACCAAATCCTGAAATATGTGTAAAAGTTACAAGACTTAAAACCAGTTCACTTTGAAAACAAAACCACCCAAGTAAAAACACCCASACAAACAAAAAAACTCCAGAAAAGTCAAAACAAGGTTCACCAAATAAGGAATTTTTTTTCCAAATTTCAGGTTTTCTTAAAGCCTTTATATAGTCCCATCACACCTGCCCACCATAGCAGTAGCATTGCCCACATCTTGAAATCATCATGTCACACAGGAAATGTGCAGCTAAAATGCCCAAATGATAAATTCTCCAGTCCATGAAGCTAAAATTTAAGGGTAAGTCATTAAAATATCTAGGCATTATTAGCCCAAACATACCTTTTTAACTATCCACAATCCCATAACACTCAGGGAAAAGAAACATTAGTAAAACTTGCAAATTTTTCAGTCTCCTTAAATTTGTTGGGAGTTTGATGTATCTAGTTCAGCTCCTGTGTTTCCTAACGTACATTAGCAGATAACSGTTTTTGTTATCAGCTTAATGCTGGAAAATTGACTTTGACATCTATTAGCCAGCTAAATCTTCAGCTCAGATGAATAATTGATTGCATGGTCAATTATTGGATAGTAAAATCTGTGTTGGTTTGCTGGTTAGACAGCGGGAAAATTAGTTCTATTACTGCCACATCTTATAGCTGTAAAATGATATATAGAACACTTCAATGGAAGATTTAGTATCATGTGTGGCTTATTTATCCTACAAGTGTCTTACACAGAATTCAGAGACCTGGGTGAAGGCTGTGTCCATTAGGAAAATATGTGCATAAAAGAATTATCCTTAAGGGTCTGACCTATCTATCCTCCTGGCAAAATTCTAATCCTAAATTCCCACAGAAGAGCAGATCTCCACCTGGGATCAAAGATCACATTTGGGTTCAATAAAAYTCTCAGGGAAGCCATATGGAAAAAAAGGAGTATCTTTTAATAAAATACTGAAAGAGGTGAAAATCAGTTTCAGAAAAAAAAATTTTCATTCTCCAGGTCTAGCAAAAAAGCCAAAATAACGGGGAAATTCTTCAAGAGAGAAAAGCATTCCATACACTCAGCTACAAAATTCCTTGACTCCTATGATGGAGTAGACTTGTCTGACCAGAATAAAACAGTCATGGATTATTGCTGGACAATTTCCAACACTGGAACCATGAAATACAAATGTTAAAATTCATGTAAGGAGCCTGCCAACTGCTGAAAAAGCAGAACTAAACCAATGAGCAGGGTGCAGAGTAACTGCACTCCTGAGTAGAGCAAGATCTGACCCTTCCTGGGCCCCATACCAGCCAGGGCTCAATAAGCACCAACACTTTGGATACACACAACCATAAGAGGATCAATAATTGCACTGGGATGAGAATCAATAAAACCAAGTCAGAGTTTTGCAAACTGCTCAAAAGACAAGGAAAACATCTAACAAAAATTCTAGTGCCAGACCACTCCCAGAGTAGAAAGACTGRAAGTTTTGGCTAGTCCCCAGAGAAAAGAAATTAATCCTGGTACCAAAAAGACAATTCAAAATATTCTGCTCTGTCTTCATCAGTCTTGGGYTATTTGCCAACACATCGTGGTTGGAAAATCAACTATAAGTGCAACTGGTATAAGAATCAACAGCCCTGAAGATTGTTCCCAAAAGATCTTGCARCTGGTTTTCCTTTACTACAGAGCATTTTGGGAACAGCCAGCTGTGAAGTCCTCCACCTGTGAGAAGAATGCCTGAAATGCATTTTGCATGCYTCAGACTTCACACGGACGTGTCCAGCAGCCATCAGAGATCCTACTTTCAGAAGATGCATCTTCTCCTACAACCATCATCAGTGATTGAAAGCAAATAGATGGGAAAATCCAAAAGGCTAAATGGATGCAGTAACATTGGAAATGACATTTAGGACCCAGTTTAAAAGGTGCTCTCATTCCAAGCTAATGAAAACAGCAATGACTTTTTCCAAAACAAATTGAAATAGAGGGAAAAGTTTACTTCTGGGGACACCTTCAAAGARCTTGGTTCTGGGACAGATTCCTGTCCCAAGAGTGAAAGGAATGTTTGGAATAAGCACAAGGAGTGGCTCACAAAAAAGCAAATCTCAGTTCAGCCAGGTACCACAGAAGAAGAGGATGCACATTTWTGTCCATGCCCACATTCGTGGTTCCCACAGGAGTTGACTTTGGAGCTGTGAACTCACCCTACAACTGCTGCTGAGATGAACAAAACCCCAGCATCTGTGTCCAAACACACATACAYAGATTAGCTGGAATTACAAATTCTCAAAGTGCTGGATAGATGCTGAATTAAGCCTCAAATCATATCTGGCTTAGATAAGAGAAAAAAGCCCACAGCCAACTGCCTTTCCACCAAACACTGGCCAACAAAGCACTTGAAGTGTTTGTCAGATAAAGTCATTTGTTACTAAGCAAGCAAGTAATAATCACATGGCACTTGAGTTATGGCCAGCAACATGTTAAGAAATTAATAGAGAAGTAATATCTGATTAAAATATGGATAAAATATGTGGGAGATTTATTACAAGATGAGTTCAGCTGTGACACCAGCTTATAGGTTCTTATACTCAAAAGAGCACAGGAATGAAGGAAATAAAAGAGGCAACAATAACCCTGGAAAAAAAAATTGAGAAGTCAGGGGATTCCAGTGCATGATAAGATAAGGTAGATTAGTTATAATTTCTTMAAAAAGAAATTCACTAAATACTCAACCAACAGCCCTCCAAGTATAGAAAGAACTGGATTTTCCATTAGAATCTGTTTGTAGGAGAGGATAATAATTACACATGCCCCTTTTTCAGCCAGTAAACATCCAGGATAAAGTGCTGTTCAGTGTTTTAAATCAATAACCATATTAGTTTGGCACATAAGCCTGAGCAGGAATGATGCAAGAGTTGATGCTTTCTGAGAAATTACTGTGGATTATTAGAGAAACTGTATTCACATACATTTGCTTACCCAAAACATTTACAAAATTCCCTCTCATCAGCTGTAGTTTGAAAGAATTTTAACGCATCCCAAGCACGCTACCTAGCCTCAGCTACAATATATTATTATTGCTTTTATTATATTTATTTATCCATTAAATACTGTTCAGTGGGTTCAGGACACATGGTCTCATTGCAAGTAGCWCTTTCTGGTTTCCAAAGCAGTTGGGACTGTGGCTCATAACTCAGCCACCACTCCAAGGAGATGGGCAGGGCCTGTGGCCACAGGATAGACATTGTGGCCAAGGTCTACCAACAAACCCATGGCTGGGAAACACTTGCTGGAAATAGAAAAGATTCAGCAAAAGGCAAGCTGAACCATGCCCTTCTCTACAGCTTCACTGACAGGTCCACCAGCTGCTGCAAGGAAATGGTTACATCTGGAKCAGTTAAACTCTCAAATTTCACTTTTCCTCTACTGAGTCATCATACCCACAGCTGTGTCACACACCTCACTCCTGCCCTGTGCTGAAGGGGAGCAGGGTGGTAACTCCAGCACCACCTGGCTCTTCCTCTCCTCATACTCTGGAATTTCACCTACAGCAGGCAGAAAACTCTGCTTCCCGGGCTGCCTGCAGCCTGCATTTTCTAGCTTCTAAAGACCATGTCATGGTCTCTTGCATCRAAATTGGATGTTGCTAAACAAAAGGAAATTTCATTCTGCCCCATCAGTTTGGATCACCRTTTTCCTTTTCCGGTCAGGACTTTTTCCTGTTATTCCAGTGGAGTCAACTTTCCCCTTTTGTCTCAAAATACTTCAATTCAGGTTCCAAATAAGCAACCAAGTACTCTCTACAATGACCTGCATCATCTGTGAGATAAAGCAAAGTCCAAAATACAACAGTCTTTATGCTTCTGCAGCTCGTGAAAACTTTTGACTCTGGGTAAAACAATAGCTTAAAAATTATTTATAAACAATAAAACTGTTAAAATGAAGTTTTAATGTAATTTTAGTAAAGTAATAATTTTAATAATTATTTATCCACAGAAGTAAACTTGAGTTTGGACAAAAATATCTTTTGGCACTTATTTCWCATGTGTAAATAGATGTTATTTAACTTCTACTTTACAATAGGAAAAAAAATTAAAATAAATTCCTTCAAAAAAAGATGTTTTTTTTAAGAACACATATCCCAGGTCTACATGGGATTTCTATTCATAAATTTGCCTCCTTAGGCCAAAGATCAAAAATTAGKGATGGTCCACAATATGCAGAGCTTTAAAAAATGTCACATTCTTTCATTTTCAGCATAAGAAATGGGCAACTTGTTCAGGGCAAATACTTGTTTGAACTGAGGATTTTATTATTAATCTCTGAAGACTGCTGAATTTAGGGTCACAGTAAGGGTTGATTAGGTACAAGGTGCACAAAGCTCTCCTCTGTCAATGCTATTGAATGAAGCAAGTAATTTAGATTCAGAATTGGTCTTGGATTGAAGCTCACTCCATTACCGACCATTTTCAATTTCAGCTATACAATAAACATCAAGCTCAGCAAGGAAATTAGTACATTTGGTAATGTATTGGGAGAGATGGGTGGGTCTCTGACAAGATGACACTTATCACCAAAGCTTCAGTTAATGAAACCCTTGAGTGGTTTCTGCGTTTGACATATTTTGACATTTTTTGAAATCACATCCAGCAGGTTTTTTTTTTACCCCACAATGTTGTTTTTCATGAGAGAAAAAAAAATCTATCTATCTTTAAAATGAGTACTGAGTACTGCAATATTATTGGAAAAAAATTAAAGAGCCTGCATTGAAGGCAGGGGGAAAGAAAATCTGACTTTCTTGAAATGCAGAAAGTAGAGCAGAATACACAGTATTTAAACTGAGGAGATGCCAACGCTAACACATTTTCAGAAGAGAGCTTAGATTTCAACAGGCACATT
Organism: Cardinalis cardinalis; assembly: GCA_014549065.1. Lineage (NCBI taxonomy): Eukaryota > Metazoa > Chordata > Aves > Passeriformes > Cardinalidae > Cardinalis > Cardinalis cardinalis. The sequence goes on along the minus strand of JACDOX010000079.1, from coordinate 3,348,323 downwards.
TGCCTTTAGTCTGTTTGCTCAGAAAATGACACAAATTGTAACAGGAACACTGTGTTTAGTGTGACTGCAGAAAAGGTTGAAATGTAATTTGTTCACTGCTGTTTTTAGTTTTTGCAGCCACACAAAAATTACTATAAAGTGCTATAGTAGATTTATCATTAATGGGATTAAAATGAYAATTTCTAGTATAACATGAACAAGCAAAAGTTTTTCTGGGTTACTTTCACAACAGAATTGGTTTATTTTTCTTTAGTGTTGTGTTCTTAATTTTTATTTATCTGAAATAATGAGAACAAAGAAGAAGATAACTAGTTGTAAATCTTGAGCAAACTTACTGTACAAAAGACACCAAAACAAGCAAAAAAATGAAAGCAAATTAGGAGACAGAAAGGGAGAATGAACAATTGCTGGCCTAAAAGTAGCTCTCTCGAGTTGATGACCCAAAAACACCACAATAGCTCTCAGATCACTTTAAATGCTGCTTTGTAGCAATGTGGCATCTACRATGTATGACTAGAATTAAAAAGGGTCAGAAGAGACAGAAGACTTAGAGATCACTAATTCTGAGCGGTTTGATATTTACTCTTTAGCTTTTCTTGAAAGCCGAGGGAAATTATTATGGATTCATATATTTCAATCTCACACAGCTCTATTATTGTTCATTTTTTCATTCAGAGCTGAGAGAACAATTAAAACAAAAAATACAAAGCAATTTAAACAGGGACATTCCTGAACTCTACTAGACCTACAAGGCAACACTTAGAGCTCCAGTTCCTATCCGGGTGGTCCCTCCCAAAGACTTTTTTCCAGCACAAGTGGGAGGTCACCTTGAAGATTTCAGGGACAGGGATTGTATTGTACAGGATACATACTCCTGAAGAGTTGCATTGTGTTGCAATGCAATTTTTATTTAAAACCTTGCCCTCCCCATGACTCTGCTCTAAGCATTTCCCTTGCCTCCCTCAGTCAAAGTTTAAGGTGGCAGAGCAAGTACCATGTGTATTTGTGCCCTCTTGAAAACCTAAGGCGGGGGAAATAGAAGAAGATATCTTCTGAACCAAAGAAATCCTGTATCACAAAGGAGTTAATGATTATTTCTCTAGCTTTAGAGGATTTGTTTTGCTTTGTTTTGTTTAAACTAGAGTCGTTTCCCACAACACTGCGACCAAAAAATGCCATATCCTACTGCGTCTTTGGATCCTTCTGACCTTGTTTCAGCTTACACCTCCAGATGAGCTCAAGCTACTCAGGCTGCAAAATATCAGTATTGTTAATATTTAAGTCTCAGCAGCCCCCAGGGATGCACTGTTCCAAGCACAGCAGTATAATAGCCCAGATTATTCTGAGATTCCAGAAAATTCACTTACACATAGACCATGTGCTCTACCCAAGGTGTGTAATGTGTAAAAAGGAGGAATCCCAATGACAATTCAAGTAGTCCTAGATCTGCATTTCAGCTTTGGATATGTTTAGTCATAGACTCTGTAACTTGACCCACTATTTTCAGGCAACGGAGGTTTGAAAGAAAAAGTTCGACATAGGTAAGACAAGGCAGCCCAACCATGGGCCGTTTTGTCTTATCCGTGTTCAAATAATCAGAAWAAGAAGAATTCACAATTTTACTGGGCACTTAGAAAAAAATGCAACTGAATAACTTGTTCACTCATCATCCTGCAATCTCAAAGCAGGAGTGCTTCCTCCACACATTTTATTCTAGAAAATTTCAAAAATTAGATTGAATCTTTCAAATCACTGGGAATGTGATCCCAGCAAACAGAAGAGTTTAACTACTGTACCACACAATGTGATGTGTAATTATTTTCTGACAGTATTTACCAGAAATCTGGGTAGTTTTCATACTTCCAACTCATAGAAAACATTTAGCCTGTTCCAGTAATAAAGATACCTGTCAGTATCTTACAGATAGGAACTCACATACTGAATAATCTTAACTTGTTCAGTCAAGCAAGTTTTCATAGCTGGRAAATTTTTTTCAGCTTCAGTTAAAAAATGCTTTTTGATCCTGCTAAGACTTGATACAAACTGCAGTGACTATATCAGAAATACGATCAACCTAAGCAAGTTMATTCCCTGCTTTATTGCATTTTTTCTGCTAGTACAGAGCCAAGTCACCAGATTTTATTTAGTAAATACTCAGTCTTAAGTCAAGATCTTTCACTATCATTGCCTAAGTAACAGGTGGTTTGGTCACAAAACAAGATGRCACTCAGTGGAATCAAGTCAGTAACAGTCTGTCACACCACCTTCTATTCCCTGTGCATTTGCAGGCACTGGTCTGGCTGAGCCTACTCTTGCTTTCTCCTGACTCACAAAATCAAAGCAGCCTGGAGCTGCCAGGTGCTGGGAATACCCCTCTTCATTCCACTGCAAAAAGGGGATATATTTAAGGTGCTTTTCTGCATTTCCTCTTTACTTTTACCTAAAATCACTTCTTTGGCATATCTTCACCTGTGATGGATTTCTGACAGATTATCCTGAGCCATGCAGGACTTCTTTTGGACTCCCTCATACCACTGGTGGCCTCTCTGCTGGAGATCCTCTCCTGGCCTTTCACCTCACTCAGTAACTGATCATGCATCTGGCACAGGTTCCTCCCTAAYTGTCCTTCACAGCATGAACTATTGTCCTATTCTCTCTCTCTCTCTGCTGCCCATCTTTTCCCACTATTACAAAACATGCAAGTGTAGGCAGGACTAGACAATTATTTTTCTCATGCTTCTGGGAAAAAAAAGGAAATTTTAATTGAAAAACTGAAAGAAGAAAATAACTGACTGCTTTTAAACAATTTTTCTATAAATTTGATATTTTCTGCAGTATATTTTATTTTGACCAGAGTCCAATTTTCTGTTTGGGCAGGTTAGGGAGAAATCAACTAGATAGTGTCCCATAACATTTATAACCTATAATGACTATCAGTCCTTTTTCCATTCTTTTCTACATGGCTTTAAAATAGATGCAGAAATAAAGTTTACTAGAGTACCTAATATGGTTTTTTAAGTTTAAAACAGGTAGCCTGCTGAAGTCCCAGGCTGAACACCTCTTTGTTCCTTTTGACCTGTCACACTGAGATTAACAAATCTGTGACCCATAAAACAAGGTTGCTTGAACCCAGAYAGGGAAAACCAATTGCAACCTCCTCTTTCAGTCCCCAGAGAAAAGACTCTATGTGGAAGACAGCCAAAGGTCCACTGAGCAACAAAATGGTAAAAGAAAATGTATTACTGGGTTTTGATATTCCTTATATYTCTTTACTGTTAGAAGCAGATAAAGAAGCAAACCCTCAGTAAAATACAGCTTTACAAAGGTATATATAAAAACAAGACCCGTAAAAAGCATCTGGGCAAAATATTTTGTTARCTTAGGTTCTGATCACCAACAGGAGACAATAAATAAAACATTCTATTTTAATTTCAGGGATTTTTTTTCCTATTATTTCCCTTGTCAGCCTTGTTCACTGTAAGAAGCCAATAGCCTAAGAGGTCCAGGTGAAGTAAGGGCTGGGAGCCAGCAAAAGARTATTTAGAGAACCAGGAAGAGCAGACAAAAGTTCAGGAGAGCCTCCTGGAGGTGCCTCCAACCTCCCACATGACAGACACAGATGTCAGAAGTACTGTCWCTAAGCCACTGACAATTACCAAAACTGAGAGACAACTGACAATATGACCATCTTTGATAACAGCTGATAATTAACAGTATAACAGTTTCCTAAAGGTTTATGAACAAATAGATTTCCTTTTACGATTTATGTGTTTTCTTGATGGATGGGAATTTTATAACTCAAAAAAGCAATCAGGCTCCTTCCAATCACCCACTGACAGAATCTATCCTTTTCACCTGAACACCTCTTCAGTATCATTAAAAGCACTGAAATAATGAAGCCCTGAGGGTTATAAATKATGCACTACAAGGGTCTTCCATGAATCAATATACAAACTAAAAATCCAGTTCAGGATTCCCTAGCATTTGCATGAGGTACCTATAGCACGTATAAAATTCCAAACAGAATATCTGAGCTAACTGAAAACATAGAGATCTTCCATACATAAATACATAATCATATTGTCTTGTTAGTGAAAAAAACCAGAAAATTTTTATCTACTTTGAAACCTTGTTCTTCTCAAAAACAACTCTGCAAAGAATAATGAGCAGATGACTCCTTTGAAAGACAGTGTCCTTAGTTCAACTGCATAGACTTGGTGTCCACTGAATTTCACAGTACTCAAAGGTTTACTATAAAAGCTTTTCTCAGAAATAAGTTCAAGGTTGCCTTTTTCTCCCTACTTTAAACCATTCTTCTAACTCCAACTGGTGTCTCTAATATCTCTTAATGCCTCCCCTTTGACACCTCCCCAAATGCATCATTTTTCTCAATCACTCTAATGAAAGACTTTTGACATCCTCATTCTCTCTCTGTTCATGATTCTACTTTGACTATAAGTTCTTCAGGTCAGGGTCTATCTTTTTATTCTGTATTTGTCCATTATAATAAAAAGGGTCTGGACTAATAGCTAGAGCCTCAGACACTGATATAATAAAAATACTAATAATTCTTGTAACAGGTTTCAGGTTCCTGATTACAAAGTTTTAGCTTTTAGTAGCCATTGTGAGCTTTCTGATCACCCTGACACTTCTCACCACTGTCCCAAAAACATCTATTTAGAGAGACTACAGCCTAACAAAGTGTTAGTGAAGCTGAGACTTCATTTTTCTCATGGGTTGGAAAGTGAAGATTACCTGGTTTGGTAAATTAGTGTCTATTTTATAGGTGTGTGTGATGATGAGACGATCAGGGTGGCAGGGTTAGAGAAAAGGAAGACAGAAATACAGGCAGTTATTCTGCTGTTTAGAGGAATCACTAACTTGTACACTTGGAATAACAGATGTGATTGGGGACTGGCACATTCTGCTATATGTYTGAACTAGAAACAAAACGAGATGGTGATGCTATTCAAAGGTTTAGAAAGGTTTAAAAAAAATGAATTTCCATGGCCTTCATGTAAAAAAATAAAGAGGATATTGTGTACAGCAAAATACATATAAAGGCTCACGTAAATGGAAAATTGCTTTCACTAGTCGATCTTTGTTCCAAACTGAAAGTGGTCTGGAAGTAAGAAAGGAAATGTTTGTTAGATGTAAATACTCCCTTATTTTAATGATTTTCATAAGTCTTTCAYGAGAAAAGTATTGTGGGGAATTCTTCACACAGAACCACAGCAAAGAGAGATACTCCTAAAACAACCCTGAACTGGCATCTCTCCATGCATCAATTTATGAGTTGCTTTTCAGCAATCTGGGAAAAAACCAGAAGGAAGCAAAATCCATCCTRGACTGAACACCCAATAGAATAAATGGTGCTGCTTTCTGAGCAGAACTAAGTGGAGAGAAGGTACAGAACATATTATGGAAGGGAAGGCCCTAAAAACAACCAGGCAATGTTCACTGGGCATTTTAACCCTGCTGAGTGAGACTTGTGTGCAGTTAAAACCTCATCTTCATCCAGGTATTTATTTCATGCAGCCTCACACAAGTAAGAAATGGTTGATAAGCACCAAATCAAAGTCTCCTCACTGTTCATGATCAAGTTTGCTTCTTGTTTATATCTTGCCCTTACTACACAAACTTTTAAACTGCAAGTGTTTAACACTCCCCTCCTATCCCCCTCAACTGTTGTTTGAAGTTATGCATCACTTTTCTTCATGTTAAAGAAAAAAAAAMCAAAAGCAATGTTTAAATACATTTCAAAGTTCAATCAATTTCTTCCCACTAAATTCTTTATACTCACACATGTTATGGTRCACACATATACTCAGTAAGCTGGGTTTTCTAAGGAAAGAACATATCATTCATGGCATCACCCGTGTATAAAAATAGGAAACTGATGGAGAAAGGTGCAAAAARCAAAAAAGGCAAAACAACAAGAAAGCAAACATTTTTTCCTATTTTCTAACTGAACTGTTAAACAACACACTGAATCCAAAACTCTGTGTACATACATCAGTGACTTAACCTTGCTGTTGGAATCTCATCCTTCACAGTTTGTAGCTTTTTATTAAAGTTAACAATATAACCATTATACATGAGTTGTTTGCTTTTRGCAGGAAGAAAAACGTGCTTGTGTTTAATTAGGTTTGACTGTAAATGGCTGCAAGTAGACTGTGAAGTGCTCATTGTGGAGGAGGTGATGTAGGAACATGGCAGTCCCACTTCTGCTGCTGTTATTGTTTGTCTGGGGACACCTTTCCGCAAGACTAAATTCAACATGACAGGGTGTCTGTCTGCACTGTGACATCTGTATCACTGCCACAGGGAGAAAACCAGAAATCCTCTCTAAAATCAAAGCTAAAAACATGTAGAATAGCATGAACCAAGGAACACAGACATTTTTAAAAAATTCTCTTGCTTTTCTCCACATTTCTRTAGAACATTATAAGTATATCCAAACTTGTTTYCAGCAGTTCAGTAATTTTCATCCTCTCTTCAAWGCTTATTTCAAGAGCTGGAGGAAATAACTTATTTTTCAGCTTTCTTTTTCTCACTATTTTCACATTCTTATGAAAAATGAAATGTTAATATTTGATTGACTCTCAGACATTTTCCTTCAAATCTGAGATTCTTAAACTCTGCTTAATCAAATTTAAGAGACAATGCAATAATTTCAAATTTAAAAAAATATTTTAATAYGCATTTTTAAAATACTTCAATCTTTTTAATGAGCAAATACCTCAGTGAACTAGATAAATCAAAAAACCAGTAAATAAATAATAAATTAATCAAAAAATACCTAAGTTTACTGAAACTGCTGCCCTTTTTTCAATTTTAACTCATCTCTCTCAGTTTGGTACTTCTCCTTTCAGGGCAATGCCTGTACTATATTTCTTATTTTAATGCCCTTGTGGCACAGTAAACAACTARAAGGGGTTCAAGGTATGGCAATGGAGACAATAAATTTTCTTTACATCAGCAAAGGTCCTATCCCAGCCTCCATGTCCATCCAGTCTCTTGGTAGCCTTTGCCATTGGCACACATTCACTGTGGTCCTGGAACTCKCAGCCTGCTGTGTCACCCTGAGTGACAAATGTGTCAGGTGTGACTCAGAGTGCAGTCAGCTTAAGTATGGCTCATTAATTTGACATAAATAACTTTTCATAACCAGACATTTTTAGGAAGAATAAATTGCTGAAGGATGAAACTGAAGGACACATGGGTGAAAAATACATGGCAAAATAAGAAAGGGTTTAGTGCTTCACATGAGCGGAATTCTGTTTTAAATTTCAAAGTCCTTAATAAAGCTCWACAAAAATCTTAGAATACAAACCCCTCTAATCTTTATGACTTAAATAAGGAAAAAATTTATTTCCCCACGTTAAGTCAAAGGGTCTATTCACAGGTGATTGTGCTTGTGCTTCAGGCTCCTCCTTTATAACTGAAAAAAACCCAATTCTTGATATTGTGTTTCTTTTCATACAGAAAAAAGTCAAAAACTACTTTGTGTTTATTTCCTTCCTCTACAAAATGTCCCAAAAGGTTTTTTATTTCAACTTTCAAATAAACCATAAAATATTTTAGCTGTGAGCAGAAACCAGTTGAGCAATATTACTTAAATAGTTGAAGCTTTGCAATAGTTGAAGGAGATGAAAGCAAGGTGCCACAAAAGCAACTTGCAAACCCTGAATTCTTAACTATCATTTACAGGGTTCATTAAAGTTAAGAGTGAGTTTTATTCCATTGTTCTGCTAAAGAATGGAATAACCTTCTGCAAAGGGTTATATGAAATCAACAGCAGTGAGAGGATTTGAGATAGGAGTAGAAATTAGGGGGAAATTTCTTCAGCTGAGTCAGATAATTTCACTAAAATATGAAAGCTATAGAATTTATTTAAGAATCAACAACTAGTCCCCACTTGTCTGTGAATGTTGCTCTCCAATAAGTTCAATGAATTAGAACCAGTACCAGTGAGAATAAACCTAAATATTTGAGATTTGCCCCCTTCCTTTCATTTACCATATTTTGTTTACTTGGTGTATTTTAAAAGGGGTATTGTTTAGTGAAAAATTGCTGCTTCTCTACTTTAGATGTACTTCAGTTCTCAGTTTGAAATTAAATTAAGGCATATCAACAGGTAACCGGCTTTAGGAACTACATTGTAATTGTAAATATTCACTCCATCCTAATGCTAATAAATCACTCATGACAGTCTTTAACCAGACTTCAAAATGTCTCCCACTGATGGAGATACAAGTCTATAATAAGGTAACCTAACTTAAGAGCTAAGGGGTGTATTTTTACATTTACATACGAATATTTGTTAAATTTAAAATTTTTAAGACTTCAATTTTTCTTTAATAAGCAATATAGTAAATCAGAAACAAATTATTAGAATTTCCRATCCATTCATTATCAAAATACAATTATTTACATGCTAAGCAATAGGTTAATTAATGAATGATCCATATTTAAAATCTAATATGTTTAAAGTTTCCAGTTATTGTTTCTGTTTTTAAGGTAGACCATGCACAGCATCAAATAATTCCAAAACTCTATACTATTCACTTGTTTTATGAGCAATATTTATGAAAGAGATGCTTGCTGATTTTGTGAATTAAATGGCTATAGCTCAAAAAAAGTAAAAAAAGTTACACTTGTATCTGTTTTCACTTTCTAAATTTTGAAAAATGGAAAAGACATCTCATTGTAAAATACAGTATTTATTCTTTTAAAAGCTTTCAGAGAATATACAAATTGGAATCTAACTTGTGATTTCTTTGTAATTATAAATAATTTCATTTTTAGGTTAAAATACAGAAAAACAATGCCTTCAAAAATCATAATTGCTAAACTTCTGCTTACGGTATGCAATGTAGAAATAAACAAACCAGTATTTTGAACAGGTGGACCTTTAAAAAAGATTCCTAATTATTCTTACACTGTTAAAATTATTTCAATTTTGCATCTCAGCAGATACACATTTGTACATCAGAAGCAGGTGTTCATCAAAGAGATGGTAAAGAGATTCTGCAGCCTAGGCTCGAAACCCCGCCTGCATGGTGCAGGGAGAGATAAATGAGAAAAATCCTGCAAAACATCTCTCCACACTTCAGAAGGAGATTACACCTTTTTAAAGAGGCAAAACATGCAGTTCAATTACTTATTGTCTTGGCATGTGGTTGTGATGAAAGAAAGAGTCTCAAACATCAATAGAGCTAAACTAACTTCCCAGATGGGCTTCAGAAGAGGGAACCCTTCTGCAATCCACCTGCACATAAAGCTACTTCCTTCTATTTGAAATAAAATCCATGTTTTCCAACCCCTCTGTTCAAATCATCCCCTTATCTTACATGGCTGTTTGATATGCACCTCCTTGTCTTTACACCTATCTAAATGAAAGAGGAAAATCTTGTAGAAATAAAAACTTACTGTCCATGGGAACACTTCAGTGAATACCCATCTATTTAGATTCTAAGCCTCAGTAGTATATTTATTGTAAATATATTTTTCATTTCACATAAAAGGTAAAACACTTCAGGTTTATCACTGAAAATAGCCAATAACAAGTTCAAGAGGAAGAGTGATAAATTCATCAAACACCCATATACCCATGTTTTAATATTTGACCTGACTATGCKTTGTAATTATCTGCAATAGAATTGTTCCTGGAACCCTGAAAATCTGAACTGCTGCTCTAAATAAGTGAAAATTATTCACTAATATGTTCAACAGGTGTAACCTGAGACAAGGTGTGCACTGGTAGAAGCACCACAAGTGAAACGTGTGCATGAAACCAAACAAATTACCAGAAGCTCTAAAAGCTTTATAGACAGAAAATCACCCCTTACCTTGTCAAGTTTTTTTATAATTTATGATAGAGATAATGATATGAGAGATGGGAAACAGAAATCCTCTTCCTGTTGTCCTAGAGTCTGAATCTGCTACTCTAGCTTTTCTGATTTGAATATGGAACACTTTTGGACACTGTTCAAAGCGTGGCTTTACAGCCCTCAGTAGATGAATGTGGAACAGCAGGAAAAACCTTCTCATTAGAAGAGTCATTTTAGAAAATTACACTTCCGTTTAAATTAACAATTTAAAATTACACTTCCGTTTAAATCACCAATTTAAAATTACACTTCCGTTTAAATTAACAATTTTCTTTGTGAACTTTCAGGTTCAATGCAGAAATTCTGGAGCAAAGTTCAATATCAGCAACAGTATCCTGCAACTGCAAGATGAGCTTGTATAGTACTGTTATAGGTGGCCACCAAGAAGGGAAAAAAGGAAAAACTGTATGCAATATCTAAAATGACAGCAATTTTTCTTCTGTTAATTTGTTATTGGTTACTTTTTATCTGATACTTTATGCATTGTCAGAGTTGACCAGAAGGAATCAGATCTTCACAATCTGAAGTGGGCTCAGTAAGTAAAGTGACAGACACAGGTTAGGTCARATCACCTCATTTTGTATACAGAGACTATTACTGTTGTTGACACACTAAAAAGAAAGAAATCAGTTTGAATTTTGCATTTCAAACTAGCTTGTCCTGAAATCAGTGAACAAGAGCACTACTGAGGGGCGAAACAAAGAGAAGCAGTGCTTTCCATTGGATTCAYAATTATTATGATACAACCCACCCCCCTCCCCAAACTCTGGTGCAGGTACCAGGAATGTTTTACTCTCCAATTCTGAGCTTATCTGCATGAGCTGCAGCTCTGTGTTAAAGAGGAGCTCGGCAATAATCAATGAGATTCAACCCTCAAGCTCTAGACAAGATGCCAACACAGCCCTCAGTTGGGCAAAATTTGGATGCCCTTGATTTAAGCTTCCTAAGCCTCTACAGCTCCAGTTCAGGAGATTAATGTAATTCCCTTAGCTCATACTCCTTAGAAGACATTTTATGTTTCACCATATGATTAATAGAACTGTACAAACTCAACTGTCTTGGTTCTCTCTGTTTCAGGGAATGAAATAAACTTTTATGCAATTCTCATKAAGCAGAACTGGAGAGACTCCAACAATTTACTCCTGCTTAACAACTGAACTTATGAGTGGTAGCATTTTACAGGTGCTACACTTGTGTACACCTCCACCCAGACAATGCAGCTTGCTTTCTGTGCCATCAGTGTGAATGGGAGTGTGAAACTTCTCCCATATTCACCTGCTCCTCAGGACAGTCTGGTTGGTTTTCCTGCTTTGCTGCAGACAGGTACGTGTTACACCCCTGCTTGTCCAGCTCCTTTCTTCCATTCTAATACTGATAAAAATATTTTTCTAAGTAGCTTTCCCATGATTTTTCAGCTTTTCACAATGGTACCAAAAGCGGTTATAGGCAAATTTAGTCTTAATTCACTTAGTAGCAACCCACATTGCCAGTCAGCAAACTGAACTTTAGACAATAGATGGATATTTTTGTTCTATTAAGGAAATATAATTGTTGGGCTGGCAATCCACACTGCCTTTGCTTGGTGGCCATGTCTGTTTCTGACCACGAGTCCCACTCTTCAAATAAGCTGGCCCTTCTATACCATCAAGATCATATTTTAAAAAAATAAACCAATAAAATGCCCGCTTTTAAAAAAGTTTGAGTAGTGCTTTTAATCAGCAGAAATTATGGTARTTGTGTGATAAACATCAAACCAGAGTAATACCACTTACAGTACCTTCTCATACTACTACTCATCTGGTACAGGAAAAAAAACAAACCAACAATGCCAGCAAGTGTCACACATTTTAAACTGTGCGTGATAGAATGGATGAATATCAACCCATTTTTAACAGTTTGTTAATCAGTACATTTATCTCAATAGGAAGCTGCAARCAACCTTCCAAATATCAATCTGAAATAACCACGGTAAATTTTAAATACTGTGATTAAAAAAAGCTTGGCCTTGTACTCTTCAGAAAATAACTAAGTCTTGTATTGATCAATTTGAATGTTAAAATACTCCCATCTCTGCTTGGGGCTGACATGATTGAGAGTCACCCACTTTAATAACCAAACCAACAAGCACTAAGTTTACTGGTGGAGAGACGCAGTGGCTACAAATGCTGTTCCTCTGCATTATTCTTGCTCAGAGTACATGTAACTAAAACAAATAACAGCCAGGTTTCTTTAAAAAAATCCTGATAGATGAATATATTCCACCTGCCCAGCTTCCTAGCTCCTCACCATTTTCAGAAAAATTGCTTCATCTGTACTAAGGCTGCATCACACCATATGAAATGAAAAATGTTATTTATGAATATTATTGGATGGTTTTGAAAGTACTTTCTTGYTTCATACATAATGGAACCAAAAGCTGTGAACATCACAGAAAGTTGTGAGTAAATTTAACTGACATTTTGGTTCAGCACCTTTAGAACAATCCACTGGGAATCTTCATAACAAGTGCTCTGCTCTCAGTCACTTGTCACTTGTTTTAATCAAATGGCAGAAGCAGAATTTAAAAGAGAAAAAAAGAGCATTAACAACCTAACTAATACCTGCTGATTTCACAACTGTAGCAGTTAATAAGTGGCTTGGAAAAACCCAGCCTACAAACAGATGCCTTGCATTCACCAGATGTTTCTTTATTTGCCAAGTCTTTACAGTCATTCTGCCTTGGGCATTCTCTTCATTTTTTTCCCCTTTCCTAAACTGTTTTTTCTAGGTATAATTGTAGCTATGCAGACTTCAGATTAAAAAAATCCTTCTCTTTGTGCAAAGAGAAACTCCAATTTTTCTGTGAATAATTTTCATCAGAACAGAGGAAAGCCTCTAGTCTGGAGTTTATGCCTATTTCTTGTTTTCTGTGGTTTAATGTTCTGGCAGTCTCTCAAGTGGCTTGTTCCAAGCTTCATGTATCTGATAAAACCTCCATGTTTCTTTGGATGATTGATGATCTCAAGAGCCTACTTCTGGGTGTTAAAAAAGCAGCTTAATCGTCTGCTATTTTTAGGAGCCCAAAAGWGTAGTACAAATGTTACACATTGACAGGGACATTCCTGTTCCTCTGCCCATTGAGGAGCTGCTCAGAAGACTCTGCTGATCAGCAAAAAGAAGAAATGAGTCAACAGCCAACAGCMGAAACCACATGCCAAAAACTGAAGTGGAATGGGGCTTGGAAGCCCTCTGAAGCAAAGAGAAAGTAAGTATGGATCAACCTCTCCCTTTTTTTAGAGTATCTGATAAAACAGATGGAGAAGAGACACTATTTTTCTGAGGAAACAATGTATTTTAAAAGAAGATTTTAAAATTGAGGAAGGAGGGAAGGGGAAAAGAATGGAACAAGTTTTTAGGGAGGTTTTAAGTTAGTTAAAAGTGATGAATTTAYAAATCCATGCATTTGCTAGGGTTCCATCTGTAGAGAGTTAAATCACATCAACAGATAAGGGAAGCAATTTTGTTGTCTTTTGTTGATCTTTGGGAGCACTTTTAACTCAGAAATCAACCTYCAAATTTAACAGATGCTTTCTTTGCACAGAAATTAGGCATTTTTATATCCATCTTTGAAGTTACTATATTTTTCTCTCTTTCTATACCTTGATGCTCAAAGGTGCAAAAAACTATTGCAAAATGAAACCATATGGGAAYAGCTTTAATCTTGCTTGAGAAAAACCTCACTGTAAACTATCCTTCATTCTAAATCAATCTACTGTGTTATGATTCTCCCCTTTCTTTCTGCTATTTGTTACAATGTCAACTGTCTGAGGAGACAACTTTTCATAAAGAAGTTACACCCCAAAAGTTGCACTGAATTTTATTGCTCTATGAGGGATTGGAATGCCACGCAGCTGTTAAAAGAAATCCCACAARAATCTAGAATCCTTTTTATGTTCTGCTCCTTAGCCATTGGATTGCTTGAAAATGTCATAATTTGTTTTTAAAAATAATGCGTGCATTTGGAAATATTTCTGTAATTTGGAAGGGCTTTTGCCTTGTGCATTTATACTATAGATGATGGTTAGTTTTGATGTATCTTGTTACAAATTTGCTGCTGCTTTAAGGAATGTATTATTTAACAGAACCTTAATTACACACACTTTTAACCTTATAATGGCAAGGGTCAATTAATTTTACCCTACAGCTTATAGGATCCATGCTTGTTAAATAAATAAAATGAAAAAAATCACCGAGTTGATTTGAAAAGGGAAATGGCAATAAAGCCTCATAGGGCCAATAAAATTACAGCTAATCCTTCTGGGAATCCAAATGGCAATAAAGTGAAAGTGAGTACAGATTAACACATTGTAAATCCACTTACTACCCAGAAATGTTTACACAAGGATTTGCCATTGCCTGTTACCATTTGATCAAAATTCAATTGCACACTTTGCCAAGATTTTACTGAAGAGGCTACTTCTATTTCCCACAAATATAATTCAACTCCTTGAAGACCCCAAACACGTTTTAATCAGGGGTAAGAATAYGTACTGACACCCCATGGATGACAGAAAATGGGTGGGATTCTAGGGTTTCATACTGATGACTTGGAATATGAACAAATACTGAAATATCTAAGGAAATGCTCACAATGCTTCTGTGTGTTAATATTCCTGAATTTGAAAGGTAGGGAAGTGCACTTTTAAAAAGATATTTGTTTGAGCCCAAATCAGCTCTTTCCTTACTGCTCACTTATAATACAAACTGCACTCACATGGAGGCCAACAGCCAGCAAAAACATATTTCCATTTTAACGCCTTTAGATGATCAAAGCATCAGCTTAATATAATCAGCTCAAATCCATTTACCAGTGAGCCTACCACTGTGCCCAGGGACTGTTTTCCTTTCCAGCCCTATCTATTCTGGAACAGGTGCTATAATAGTAAATTAATTAGTCTGTGGAGATGCACCTTGTTCTCCATCTCCACAGGCCTCTTGTGGGTCAGGGCCTTGAGGAAAATGCCATCTGGGCAGAGTTTCCCCCAGAGAAACAATCAAAGCCTACAGATTTCAGACTACAGAGGAGGGTTCATATGACAATTAACCTTATTAGTCTTTTTTTAAAATGGTTGATAGTGTGTCAAACGTGTTGGCTCTATAAATAATCTGCTTCTCAAAATCATCATTGCAACCAATTCGTAGAAATCACACCTATCTATAAATCCTTCCAAGAAAATACAGGTCTCCTTGAACTGAAAATATAAATAAGTCTTAAAAAATAACTTACAAACAGGAAGCCATCACACAGTAGTTCTAGAGTACTTGAAACTTTAACATACTTTGAAAGAGTGACAATTTTTACTGTGACCAATTTTCTCCAAACCCTGAGGGACTTGTGCTATTAATCATTTTGGTTCTCTCTTCCCACCACAGTTTTGCCCAATATTCAATTATCAACAGAATCAGAACTAAATTCAACACATTTCACAAGGGACATCAACATTTATCTTGGTTAATCTSGTATTTAAGGTTTAACTTAAGGCCCTAATCTGGGGGGAATTTTAGATTTTTGGTATTCTTTTCACAAACAGCATTTTAAAACAAATGAGAACTTAGAAATTTCAAATGGAATGGGACATGAAAGCAGGATCTTTATACAGTAAAATTATTTGCATACTTTCACAAGTTTGACAAACTACAGGAATTAAGATGACAAAGCAAAAAGGGCCTCAAGTTTAACATTTCACATAATTAAAATATAAAGTACATGTAAATTTATAAGTTAACTAAGACAGTATTTTTAATGCATGACTTCAGTGAGTAACTTCAAACATATTTGAGTCAGATTAAAACCACTACATTTGTATCATAATAAAAAACAAAGCCAAGTGATCAACTCCTTTAAGGTTTTGATGTCTTCTTACTCTGCTAGAACACAGTTTCATAGAGAAACTTCTATATCTAAAATTTGAAAAATGTGGTTTTGATGGTCAATTTGTCCTTGTTCCCTCCACGAAGAAGTTTTCAGTGTGAACATCTAATGAGTTTTCATCTAGACATCTAATTAAAAAAAAGTAAATTCCATATTTTTTCAAGGAATTGGGAAAAAATTTATTTGCTAACATGAAAAGCATAGAAATTAAGTCAAAGCAGATATTCATTGAAAAGTAGTTCAAGTATTCACTAATAAGTAATTAGAACTGTTAAGTGGTATGCATTTTACTATATCAGACAGTGTTTAATATTGAAAAACAAAACAGCAAAAGATGATTACTTAAATTTCAGAATACCATTTACTCCCAGAATTCTTTCAAGTACTGTCTCAACTGTCTACATCTGTAATAGTAGTTACTTGACATGCTGTGCATGTAATTGCTTTTTCCATTGTATGTATTTCTATAAAAAAAATTTAAAAAATAGCAAAATCTAAAAAGGTAGCCTCCAGTCCAAGAATTTCTAATTTTGAGTTTTCCTAATTTTCTCACAGAGGTGAGGAGAGACTGAAATTTAAGTTGAATAGGTAGGGTGCTCAACTGGACAGTAGAAAAACACCTACATTTACCTTTAATATAAAAGCAAAGTGAAATAATAATTAACAAGTGCAAATATTAAGTATTTCACTGAAGAAGCATCATTCATAGCTGTGAGGAGCCCTTCCTCTGTACATTAGCGAGCTGAAGAGGTGGGAAGAGCAGCATGGAAGATGAACACAAGAGGCACACTGAGGGAGCTCAGTGAAGCAGTCACAGGAGATGAAATACGATGTGTGTGCTCATTGAAGCAGCTGAAAAAATGATCTCCAAGGGCAGGAGATGAGATGCACTAAAGGGACAAGCAAAAGCCCTCAAGCACTTCCCTCACTAAAACACACAAAAATCTCCCTCCCTTTTAATGTCTTCTCCCAAATGAAAAAACCCAACAAAATAAATTACATTGAATTTCCTGCTTGTCACTATTGTTTTTTTTTTTTTTTCAGATTAGGAGAAAAAAACATGTTCAAAGATAATAACAAGTCTTATTCTGACATACTTGATCGCAACATGCTGGAATGACAACTTGCACGCCACAAGAGATGTTTAGCACATCAGTATCACTGAATTCAGATAGTACAACCCACAAGTTCACCTAATTTTTTTTCTAGGTGTCAGCACCTCCCCTATCYTTGTCTCTAAGAGGATGAAAGACCTGCTACATACACCCCACATCCTCCAGTAATGATAGACCGTTTTAGAYGAACCACTCTCACAAGAATGGGAAAAAAAGAACACCAATATTTTCTTAGATCTATGCCAGGTCATGATAACAAATGGAACTGACAAGTCTCAGAGACTTAAATCCCAAAGGAACCCAAATTTACCTACAGTGGGGCCAAGGAGAAAATTTTAGTTATTTATTAATTTTGCATATTGCTCTCTCTTTTTTTGTGTACGGTACTCTGAAATATCCCACAGTGCTCAGAGTTGCTAAAACAGCTTTCAAGATGCCAAATAACTATAAAGGCATTGTGGCACCCAATGAGCACTTGAAACAAATTGTGAATCTTCTCCCTCACATCATCACTATGTGAATTTGGACATTTACTGGTACTTGGGCTGTTTACCTTCAAACCTGAAATTCTGCAGCTGCAATAGAGTTATAACTTAGGGCAAAATCTTAGAAAATTAAAGAAAATGAAGCTAAAATAGTTTTYAAATTCTCCAAAATATTTTCAAGAACTTAAACCAGTAGCCATTTCAAATTACTAATTCTATCACTACTGGAGAATCCTATGAACGAAACTGTTACAGTCTCAGAAAAACAAACAAAAATGAGAACACTGTTTGCCAGTAGTCAGAGCCTATAAAAATGAGACACTACTGCCTCTGGAAGACAAGTCTGTTAAGCCAATATCAATCCCAGAATTAGCTGCTTTTCTGCTTAAAGTCAGAAACAGTGTTGGAAGAAGGAATTTTTGAAGAAACTGCTAAAGTGACGCTAGCAAGTTTCTAGAATGACAGAGTTCAACCAAGAGCTCCAAAGAAACTGAAACATGAAATTACTGAATTGTACTCTGGGTTTCAATTCAGAGCTCATCTACCAGTAAAAAGGCAAATAATATTAGTAATCACTAGCAAATGAACATGAAAGAATATAATTTTGCTACCACGTGAAGCTAACATGTACCCACGTCTTGACCACCCTTCACAGGGCGGAGAACAGCAGCACAGATGAGCCAACAAATAAAGCACCTTCTGTCTGGAACATCTTGGCCTCACTGAGATCAGTATGGTCACAAATCCTGGGAGAGGGGGTTCTATTAGTCACTGTTTCTCACAACACAAAAAAGCAAATGAGCTTTTTATGAAAATATCAAGCAGCAGCTTGTAAACACACAAAGAATGTATGTTACCTGCCTAACTAATCAAATCATACAACTGGTGTCCTCAAATAAGATCTGATTTTCAAAAGGCAAAAGTGACTTGATGCAATCCTCAGAGGTGTTTGCTATTATATACAACAGTCTGGATATAGTACCTGAACCCCCTGTCATTCAAAGGTGAATATCATGGAAAAGGCCACATATACCTCATCTATGTCATACATTCTCTACCTATATGCTGCCAAGTGCCAATGGGCACACAATGCTGGATGGGCTAGGGCAGAACCATATTCTGACTCAGCATGTTCAGAAATATGTTACATACCTGGGTTAACCTCAGCTGTCTGCGCTCCTCCCCTCCCAGCTCTCGGGCAGTTTGTTACCTGTTCTTATGTGTGTTTGCACTGAGGCACCCCCAGTACCCCAAATAGATCTTGACCTGCCATGAGTCCATTTTGAAGTGCAAGGTTTGCYCTCCAGCTGGAGCTGGGGGCAGCTCCTGACCTGTGCCCCCAAAGGCTGCACCCCCTCCCCATGCTTGCCATGTAAACCAAACACAGTCTGTGCCTCCCAATACTACAAAGATCACAGGAATACTTCAAGATATGTCAGGGGGATGACTCACATGCAGAAGAGGAGGAAGGTATTCACAAAGGCTGGTCTCCTATACACACTTGTTGTGGGCAAAGGAAGAAGCTGTGCTCTTCTAGAGATGTCCTGGAGGAGCCTCTCACCCCCTTCTCACTGGCAACACAAGAAGCCAAGGCACGCTAGCATCACTAGTCTAACCCTAATCCTTGGGAATAACCCTGTATGCAAGATCTCTTCTCTATAGTGATTAAAATACTTTGCATATCTCCTGAAACCTTGCACTGATTCATTTATTTCATTTTCAAGGTAATGTTCTGTGCCCTTAATACTCAGGGGAAAATATCAGCTCTTCCTTATTGTGCTGTTAAAACTAAGCATATTCTGTGTAAAGCTGCTAACCAGCTCAGCATTTGCTAAAAATGAGATTGTTTTCCCAAATCCAGCAACTTCTTCTAAGCTCAGAGATGCAACAGGGTTACTAAAAGGCCTGTATATATATTTCAGTCGCTTTATCAGGAGAAGTAAAACACAGTGTTCTCTTTGCCTCTGTAGTGAACGATGGTCAATTTTTTTCAAAATTACGTTTGTGCGATGAAGAAAACATCCATATTTTAACTAAAAAAAAAACACCAACAGAAAGTAGGAAAATTTCTGTGTTTTATTCCTCCATCCCATAATTCTGCTTCTCTAATTTCACACATATTTAGCATCTTGTCTAGAGGGCATTAGTGTATTTGGTGATGAGATGAAGGCAGTCTAATGCAGGCCTGGCAAGAACTCCCTGTCACCAATCCTCCTGGGTCCAGAGATCAGCGTTCTTAAAACACGAGGATTTGATAGAGTTAACGCCATCCCCTCGAGCAGATGGTTGGGAACATTCTGTCAACGCTGCCACCGATTACTGCAAACAGCTCCTCGTTACACTGATAGCCCCTCTGGGAGCCCGGCAAGCTCTGCCTGACCTCGGCTCCCAGGTGCCAACCGCGCCTTTCCCAGGGCGAGGGCGCACCAGCCTCCCCCAAACACAGCCCCTGGTTCCTCTGGGCTGCAGCTCCACACCCCACAGCTGCTCCCAAGGGCAGTGACAGGCTTCAGTTTGTTACRTTTTCCACTGCTTGTATACTGCTAAATGTATTTTCCTTTTTTATAGAGTTGAGGCTGTCACACTTCTGGCTTGGGGAGTGCTGCCATCCCTGGGGTAGCTTCAGCCATCCTGTCTACTTCCATGGCAGCAAAACACTCTGTGCACTCACAGACTATTTTGAATATATGAAATATGACCTTACGTATTCCATATTCATTAGTAACGTTTTCTGCGCTTCCTGAATAGGTATGAGTCAGACTGGAGTCACCGTTAACACCACAGCAAAAAGCTTCTATCAACTTGCTYGAGTAATGCCTTGTACATTAGCTTTGTATTATCCAAAATATTAACTTAGCTCAACACCRATAGCCAACACACACATTTTATGGATTCACTACTGCAGTGGTTTTTCAGCACTAAGTTTAATTCAAATTTTTAAGTCTCTACTTTTCTTCTAGAAGAACCCATCAGAGTTGCCAAAGCTGCTCTTTTGTCCTGAATTTGGTACATTACACTACAATATATACTGGTAACACAGGAAGAAAAAAAAGTCCAATTTATCTCTCTAGCTGGAGGTCATTCTCCAAAGCAACTAATTTCTTTAAGCAGAATATGCACTTGGAAATAAAGATGAAGAACTAGTCTGAGAAAGAGAAAAAAGAAAAGCTAACAAAAGTTCTCTCCCTCATCTAGAGCTTGCACAGAACAGTTGGACAACTCATCAAATGAAACACCAAGAGTCTTCCTCACTCCAGTCCAGCTGGGTTTGTATCAGGGACAACACATTCCCATCAGCTGCTGGCATCTCAGCTTCCATCCTGGACTTCACAGCATCACCTTCATCACCTTCCTCGTGCCAGGCACACGCCTGGTCCAGGCACCACACAGCCCTGTGACACAGCTCAGAGCTTCCTTCATGTGAGACCCTGAGGAGACTCCAGCTGCTTCCAAAATCTTTCAGAAGCAGATGGTCCCACTGACACAAAGCTTAGGTAGATCCCACAGGTTACACAGTTGTTTGCACAGCAATTGCGCAATTGAAGGTGTTTTCAAAGAGAATTTTTTGATACCATTAATTTCACCCCAGTGCTTCTAAGAAAAGGTGTGTGTCCATTTGACTTGGTACAAGACTGCATTAACTGCAAGCATTTGGACTGGAGGTCCTTGCTCCCTATCCAGAAATAGACAACCTCATAGAAAGGGCATCAAATCAGTGGAGACCAGAATCTCTGAATGCTGCTCTAATACTTATAAAACCAATTATCAGTAGAAATATCATTAAAACTGTCCAACATTATTTCAACAATTATTTTTATTGCTTCCCCTCCAGCAAAACCATTTTCAATTTTAGCCTGAATAAAGATATCGCCGTTCCATGGATAAATTAAAAATTAAAGTTCGAACAAGCCTACAATTTTTCTCCAACACATGGTGCATCTATGGTTTATATTTGGGGACTTTATTGGAAGAATAGTCCAGGAGGTTACAGGACAGCTGGTATCATAGCTTGGGAGAATGAGCTTTCACCATCTGAGCAGGGTGGGTGACAAGTTACACAGCAACACCTGCTGGCAAATCCACACAGGAGAAACATCCGTGTCCCTTGCAGGAGCTGCACTTCTCTGGAGAAGCAATAGGATCATAATCACCAGGGACCCGATCCCACAAAGCCTCACCCCAGTGCCTGCCTCCTCACTGGGTAATCTCAATAAYGTGCTTGGATCGTGCAAGAAGATTAAAATGAGAAATAGAAACAAAGAGGAAAAAGGGGTTTGAGAGAGGAAAGATACGCAGAAGGAAAGAGGAATATAAGCAGGGCCACAGTGGTAACACTCTTGAAAAATTTACTAATAAATGATTGTAGGATTTGGCCTTGTGATTTTAATTTGTAATAAAAAAAGGCAACATTTTTCAGTCGTATTAGTGTGGGCAAAGGGTTTCATTAAAAAGGGTTACTGCCTCTTCCCCATTACATCCTCCTATGGTGCTCAGAACACCTGTGCTATTAATCTTTTTTCCGTGGATTTTTTTGAAAATAAGAAAAAATTAACAAAGTAAAATTTGTTGACAGTCCCCCCCAGCCAGCGCAGTGGGTGTTCTACCTATGGGCTGTCACATTTCCCATGTTCATTTCTGCAGGTGCTAAATGCATGCTGACAACAACATATGTTACCAGTCTTAAATGTGTGGGATTTTTTTTAACCTTGTAATTAAAGAGGGCTCACAGCTTGGGGAAGAAAAAATAAAACAAAACAGGTGAAAGCTGATTCTGCCCAATGTATTTAACATTCASTTACATCCTCATTTTGTCTCGTGATTTGGGTATTTCCCTAATGATGCATAGAAAGAAAAGCATGGGGGTGGAAGGGGGAGAGAAAGGATTCTATCTTCCAAATAGTAGTTATTTAAATATGATATCAAACAATTTTTGAAAATATCAGCATGCAGAATAAGCTTTGATTCTCTCTGGAATCACCCTTTCCCCCCGGGTTTCCTCACTTGTATTTCTGAGCTGTCTTTTTATTTCTGTCTCTTCTTTAAATCTCCTTAGTCCTGCCAAGCATGATACACTTGGTCTCCAAAGGAATGGTTCCTATACATTCTGTCATACAATAGGACYCACCTACTTATCTGAGTAAAAGTAGGACTTTCCCTATTAATTATAGTATCATTATTTTTGGCTGTTTAAGGCATCACACCATTATTCATTGAAACCTATACACTGCTCCTCAGGGCAGCACACTAACAAACTACACATATATTTTCAGGGGAAAAAAAGGTGTGTTTCAGTAAAATTTATCAAGTAATTTTTTTAAATATAAATGTCCAGTACAATATGCCAGAATTACTGTGGTCAGCTGAACTAAAGTTATATCACAAAATCAATTAGAAATCTCTCTAAAAAGTAAGTTTGATTAACTGCATATCAAAAAAAGATGAGATGGAGTATATTAAAAGCAAGTAATACTATTTTATGAGTGATCAAAGTACTACACACCAAAATATATAACAAAATCAGTGCTATAAAAAAAAGTAATTTCTCAGCCTGTGTTACAAAAATTACACAGGAGGTATCTGCCATGCCACTTTAGTTCTAACCAAGTTTGAAACGTCGAGATGTAAAAAGAATTTCCTTGATTTCTCTGCAAAATTTCAACCTAATGATAAGATTAGACTTCCTTATTTGGGGATAACAAAAAAAAATCTGAAGGGAAGGCCACTGAGTTTGCAGCATTGAAGCCAACCCAAACCACTGCTAACTTCCTCTCCCCGTGGCTCTGCTGCAGTGTGGAACAGCACAGGCAGGAACCTGCCTGCTCCAGGAAGGGAATCACAAATGCCCCCAGCCCTGGTAAGGAGAGGATGTAGCAGGAATCATTTTGGCACAGCACTGCTGCAATATGCTGCACTTGGGCTGAGCTTTCAGAGGCGCTGGGAAAATATTGTGCTGCTCAGTTCTAGGCATTCCTATTTTAGCCAGTTAAACAACAAACGTGAGCAAATATGCCAAATATTTGCCTTCATTGAGAAGTAAGCCAAAGAAAACCAACATGATAAAACAGCCCATCTGTGAATTGGCTCTGCAACTCAGAGGAATGGTTCTGGGGCTGCTTTATCAGTATTTTTTCCTACGACTCAGAATGGCAATACTTGGTATCTGAATCCCGACTTAGAACTCTAACTTAAGTCCATACTGGAATACAATTTAAGCAAAATTTTTTAAAGAATTAATAAAAAAAAAAATCTTGTTAAGAGTGACTCTCAGACAGTAAAAAGTCTTCTTTCTCACACAATACACTTTCCATAGCACTATAATGTTGAAAACTTTTACTTCAAGCCTGGTTTCCTTCTACACCAGGACTCTCTTCCTCCAGCTTAAAATGATCCAAACCTACATACTGCATATAAGAAGTCTGACACTCTATTAGGCAAAATGATACCCGCAAAAAAAAAAAAAAGCTTAAAGGTGCCAGGCACCAAACACACAGACTCACCTTATTAAGCTCTGAGTGTTTTCTTAAGAGTTAGCTCCTAGTCCAGCCCTCATAAAGGGTTAAAATACAGATGCTGTGAATGGAATGTATAATCCTTAAGGCCCTGGAGCATTAAGACATATCTGCTCCTTAGGGTCCATCTCTGTCCATAATCAATTTCTTCCCTTGGAGAACATTAATTGTCTCTAATGATAGCTTTCCATCAATACATCCTTGATCTTAAAAGGCCTGTACAGCTTCTTCCTTTATTCAATCAAATCATCTCTACAATTGCCCTCCTTTAGTAAGATAATACCTTTTAAGCCTTGTATTTTAATATAAAAAAATAAGAGGTAGCAGCACATTCTAATGGAAGTGCTAACATTTGAGAACCAGGATGATGGCTTCCATTATCCTAAATAATGTTTGAAGATTACGGAAAGCACTGTGTTTCAAAAGGTGGAAACTAATCCCCCACTTTCAAATTATTCCTTGTACAAAAATCTGTTCTGACATTAGGAATTTTTGTGCCCCAACTACAGCACAGTATATTTAAATATTTGAATATGAAAGATAATTTTCAGCTCTGGAGGGGGAAAMGCAAATAATTACTATTTATAAGCAGTAAATGCTGAATAATTTAAGAAATTGACAACCTTAAACAGAGAAGCCCTTTATTTTTTTCGTTCTCYGGTACAAGGGTGGCTTAACTGTTCACTCAAATGACTGTAACTCCAATCAGAAGTTCCTGAAATTAAATAATTTCACGATGGCTCAAAAACTCAATCTCCTGGTGACCCACTAATGTGTCTTGCTTTCCCCACCCCCTTCTCTTCCYTGTACATGCTTTTCAAAAGGCGTGGAAATTCAATTTTTTGCCAYTCAACTGATTTGTTTCCATTCAAATAGAGGATTTTTCTTGCACTTCCTTATCTAGATTGCCCAGCACCAATCTGTGTTTCTACCCATATTCCAACAGAGTTCTGTGTGAAATGGTACCATTGCTTATAATGGCTCAAGGACCTCAAAATGAAATATTGATGGCACAAAACACCTCAAACCTTTAAAAATCTTTGCTTGGTATTTTTTTTTTTATATCCAGTATGAGAGTGACAGAATTTTGGTGATGCCTATTTAGTTTTATTTTTATCTAAGAAGGGTCGTGGAAAAGCTTTTCCCTCAATTGACTATGATTCCACCACTGACTGCAGTATTAGAACCCTCCTCTTACTCAAAAGTCATTACACATGCACAAATAAATAAACAACAGCAGGAGATTTACATCAGGAACATCGTGAAAACTCAAAAAAATGTATTATGCAGATTTTCTTTTCATTCTCACACTAGCACACATACCCATGACGTGCACTTTACTATGTGCTATTTAACAAAATATTGATGGCAAAAGCAGTAAGAGAAAAAATAATGCCAGGAATTAAAAAAAAAAAAGAAATATAGGCAGGTAGATACAATCAATCTAGCAGCTATCAAGCCTAAACAAAACAAAACAGGGAGAAAAAAAAAAGGAGACCAGTTAACAACCTAGATAAGAGATGAAAATTGCCAGTGAGGCAGATCAAGTTTATTCAATGTCCTGATAAGCACCTATTTGCTCTTCCCCATAATGCTCTCTCAGTATTTATAAATTATCATTTAATTATGCTGGCAAGTGGTAATTGTCAAATAAAGCTCAGATAGGCATAAGCCCTCAGGCTGCACATGACAGAAAAATATCTGTTAAAGCTGGGCTGATTCACACGCTTAGGAAATCATTTCCTTTCTTCTTTTTATCCTTGCCAACAAATTATATGAACTGGCACTTTGTGCTTTGTAGGCATTTTGAAGTCTATGCAGATTACAGGAAAGAAAAATTAGTTGTTTCAGTATCTACCATTCCTAAATTATTCTGCTGATTTAAGACACCATGTTCTGTTTCAACAAAAGAGTGCCAAAGATCAAGGAATCAGAGCCTTCCTCTGCTTAGAATTTATGCCCAGGGTCACTTTCAATTGGGAAAATCAAGATTTGGGGAATTATTGAATACTGTGCATAATAGATTTGATACRGAGCAATAGTTAAAATATGACATTCATCCCATCAGTACAGAAACACTTGGCAATRTTTTTAAAAAGTCTCTTACTACTTAGATTCAATTATAGACCCATTAAACATTCTCTGATATACACACACTGATACAGATGCAGGCACCCATAGACTTGAAACATTTCTTAATTTACAGAATACATACCCAACTACTGAATTATGTAGAAAAAATAAATGTGAAAGAAGTTTAATGCCAAATACGGTGAAATCAGGCTCTTGAGAACTTTGACCTGGAACATGAGTCTGAACACCAGAAATGTTGGATTTACAGCACATTGCTGGAACATTMACTATCAATGCCATTGCAAGATCATTACTGCCATAAAAGGTACCAGTATTCTCTTTTTTGTCTGTGCAGCTACAGTCAGACAAACTCAGGGTGGCAGATGGCTGGCATGAGCACATCGAGTCCCTTCCCCAGCTTTCCCATGAACCTCTGTGCATGGTGGGTCCCACCTCTGTGAAAGGCTTTTAGGATCCTTTGGGTTACTGGAGGAAGCCCCAAGCAAGTCTCAGTCTCCCCTTTCTTTTTACCTCRGCATATCTGTATTTTTTCCTCTCCCTCATCAGCAGAGTGCCATAGAATTTCTATCTCATRTTTACCCATGCTCTAAACACAATTAATTTATATTCAGATCTGAGCTGTTGTTAGTTAGTTGATGTCATATATGAGCCTTCTACTTGTGATATTGGTATAGCCTGCATTATTTCAAACCCTTCTGAAGAAGCCACCAAGCCTCATGAATCTTTCAAAAGCAGCTTTGTGATAAAATAGGTTAGAATTTTTCAAAAAAATGCTGTTCTCTTTTCAGGCTATCAGTAACCCCCACCAATTACCAAAGGCAGCATACAGTTACCATGCACTCAGTGTACAGTTAACAGCAATAACAGTATTTAGTAGAACAAGAAACATATTGAAAATTCAATGGCAWAACTGCCAATTTTTTGCTTCCAATTTAAGTTTTCATGGCTTCAGTCAATGTGCAGGGACTGCATCACACAGATAGTTCCTGTTGCTTCAGAGCAGCTGGAAAAGCACTGCTCACTGACCTGCCTTTTCTCATTACTGCAGTGATCTACTGCCACTGCCCCTGGTCTCATGAAATACATCATCTTCCTCGGGAGACACACGGGAATTAGTGCCCCAGGGGTTAGATAACACAGAGCTTGGCCAAGCACTGTAATTCACAGGTTAGACCAGATGTTCAAGCAGCAGACAGCCAGAAAGCATTTACTGGTGCTGCTGCAGCCAGCACAAGCTGGTGTCTCATACCCAGCATAAGCAGCAAAGTAGATAATGTTTCTCATAGGAATAGCTTTTAGCCTCATTGATCTCCCATAAAAGCTACTGTACAACAACGTGGCCCCAAACACACACTCTGGTTTAGCCCTAACAATTCCCAAAAGCAGATGCAGGATTGTCATTCTATCAACAGCATGCTTTACAYAGCGAAGAAGRAAAAAACCCAAAAAATAAATCGGAACTTTTCTTCGTATACAGATCTTGCATTCAGACATTCCAGAGATTAATTCCTGCCACAGAGCACTGCAGCCTAGTACCAGGGCTATAGGTTCTGTGGATCAATGCCCAGTCAAACTTCTGCTCCAGGAGATGAAAATCTGCAGAACTTTTGCCTTGACAAATTTGCTCCTGATCTTTAGGATCCARCTAACACATTGGCTGCAAAGTCACGAAGACTGAACATCACTGAAACTATCAGCATAAAGGCTTTAGGATCTTGAATGCGAATGTGGTTCTGTTTCTTTTCCTGCAAGACTTTAAAACATATAAATTTGTTTAGCTGTGTTTATTTCAAATAGTAATTTMTCAAAATAAATTCTATTTTCACTAATTTGTGATCTGAACTTGATATCAATTAAAGAGATAAGAACTGCTTTTACAACACCCCTCAACTAACTGTAAGTGACTATTACACAAATGACAGAGAAAAATGCAGAAAATTTTGGAGAGCTCTAATACTTATTCTGAAATAGGTTTTGTGCTGACAGCTGGCCAGAAAGTTTTTTTGCTGGAAATAATTTCATACTAAGAATAATYTTCATGAAGCAGTTATTTTACCAGAGGCTTTTGCAACCTAAATGATTGTGTGACTCCAAGATGTTAAAGRACTACATTACAAACTGGGGGTGAGAAGGGTCTTCTCCAGAAATCAGCATTATTTCCATTCTCCTTTAGCTAAAATGGGTTTTGCAGGTCTGTCCAGACACATTTTGGAGCCAGTAGACATCCCATAATCAGGAAAACAGGAATCAGCTCACCTTTTAAAAATAGCCTGCTTCTCTACAAATACTTTTTGACATCTTTAATCACAAAGTTGACTGGAAAAAGCATCATGCTGCATAATAACARCCCAGGGAACTCAGAATGCTTCTGCTCTAGGGGAAATCTGCAAACCCACAATCTTTTCTATTAGCAAAGAGTATAATGCTGTTACTGTCACAGTTCCTATGCTTATGAGCCTTTGCTTGTACAGTAATATTTTGTTGCATTTACACAGCATGTGGCATTATCTAAAGTTACTACTGTAACTCTATATGAAGAACAACTGGGTGAGGAACACAGAAATTACTGCTGAGACTGTTCAAACACAGGAATTGCGTGTTATGTAACAAACTTCCAACCTGGAGCAAAAAATACCTGCCAGCACATTCTGCTGGCCTAATCCAGCTTCCACAGAAATCATCTTTCTCTGGTCACAGAAAATAAAGTACCTATAGCTGCTGGGAGGAAGTACTCATAGTTACCATTAAGAATGAGAAAATTAGGCATGAACTAATAAAATACAATTTTATATTCAAATCTATATGGATTATTAAAAAGAGTCTTCTGTTTCTTTTCTCATTTTTTACAAAACAAAACTCTTGCTATATCACAGCATTACTGACTTCCTGTACTTCAATTTGAAAAGAACAGGTCACATAAAAATCTTGTCATGATTACAAATTGACTTCAATGATCCTGTACCTATAAAGTATGATAAGCCTTGAGTGTTTGCCTATAATTAGTCTTTTTTCAAAACTAATTACTTTTTACTTTTCTATCAAGTTCAGTAGGACTTTCCCATATGTGATACCATAATTACCAGAATTCAAGCTGCTTGATTTTACAGCCTCAAGTTCTCTTCACCTTTAGTCCTATCCTTTGCACTCTATGCAAGCTTTAAATTTTTAGTTTTAAACCTGTTTTTCAATATGTTGGTTCAGTTTTCATTTAAATATTCCAGGCAAATTAAATAATGMTAAGATCATCTAAAAGACAGCCTCACACGTCCCCAAAATTTATTTGTGTAACTCATGAGAAGATAATGAAAGGTCTTTCTTAAAAATCATGATGGATTGGGAGATGTGGATTGACCAGTTCTAAATGTTAGTTCTCAATAGCAGCCATAATTCCTTTCCAATGAATTCTCTTTTTGAAAAGATTTCATCRTATACATCACCAGGGATGTTCAGCTTAATTCCACTCTTACCAAACCACTACAACACCAAGAAGTTGAAATCATACTAAATGCACATGCCCTGAGAACACATAGGATGCATTCAGCTCCAAGCAAAGTCAGACCCATGTACTTCTGTGAAAATCCACATGTAAACTTTACAGCTTGGACCCCTCTCATTACTGCAACAGCATTAACAAGATACTTCTCTATTTCTATATATTTCCTGCTGACTTCCCAGGTCAACCTAATAAAGCCTTCATGGTCTCTATCATGAGAGCAAGAGCAGCAATATGGAGTTTCTTTTTTTATTGGTAATTTTATGAAAAAACTGATTTAAAAATGTGAAGCAACATGAAGACATAGCATGAAACTGCCAAAATGAAAACATAACTTTTCTTTAAAAATTGTTACTCTGAAAACATTCTGAAGAAAAATGTTTCCTATTCACAAGATAGTATCTTACTCTTTAGGGGCACTTTAGAGAAAGATTTTACTACAATAATAAGTATCTTCCTTTTTAATCTCTGTAGAAAATTGGGTTATTGAAAAATGGATTTTAACTAGAAATTTTTAATTTACATTGATTAAAACTTAAGCATGTAAAAAAGTGGCATTATCAATTACACTGGAAGTACATAGTAGAATATCAGTTTTCCTGGAAAGAGCAGGTATTTTGTTGTATTCAGCACTACATCAGCACGTACACTGTAATTTATTTAGTTTCCTTGCACACAGAGCAACTTATTCTTTTTCCTTAAGATTTCATTTTTTATCTTGGTTATAGATGGCTTCCATTATGGCAGTCCAAGCTCCCTCAGACTCTTGAAGAGCATTCCCAGGAGGCAGAAAAGAGCATGTGCCATGGCTACAGCTAGAAAGCAGAGCATGTTCACTGGCTGGCCACTTCCTGCCCAAAAGGCTGTGAAAGTTTGCAATCTGCCCAGATTTTAAATCAGTTTGAACTTATTTGCTCCGCCAACAACTTCCACAAAACTTCCAGGAATACATGTATTTTATACTGCTACACTGCTTTCAAATCTGACTGAGTTTAGCCAACAAGTGTCAAAGGACATGGAGATGTGGGGAGGCAGCATCACAACACAACAGTAAACCAAGCTACTGTTTCCTAAGAGGTTCACATCAAGACATCTGGAATCAGCTTCTTACTTTGTTATTTATAATGTGATGATTATTCATTTGAATTTATAAAGCGTGGAGAGACCCCGAGAAAGAAGATGCTGTGGTAGTAATAAGCATGTTTATCAGTCTGTTCTTATTCAAAACAGAGCATACACAAACAAGCCAGGCAGTGAAGGCACCCTTTTATGAGCCTGAAGCTGGGATTTCCAGCCCCTCTGCAGAGCTGTGTCCTGCAGTCACATCCAGGTGAGGKGACCTGGACAATGACCTTTTCCCATCATGGGGACAGGTGCCACTCAGGCCAGACAGCAGGCTGGGGGCTGAGGACAGGCAGGATATTCGTGGAGTGTATTGCATGTTTCTTACTGTTTCAAAAGATTTAAAATTTCCAGTAAAAACCCACGTGTTCTCCTACAGAGCATCCATTGTCTAATCCCAATCTCTGTGAAGGGCCTTGACTTCATACGTGTTAATGAGGATAAGCTTTGCTTTAATTTTAGACCTTAGAAAGTTGCATTGGTTTGTGCAAGGTGTGGCCATGTGGAATTTAGGCAAGACTTCAGATGCTGCTGGCATGGCACAGCACAGCCAGCTGGAACAAACCATGAGGGGAAAGGATCTTGGGCAAAGGTGCAAGACAGCCGCAGAGGAGGAGCCCCCAGAGAAAGCTCACAAGATGTGTGAGTGAGGCCATTTGGGACTGAGGCCCCCTGGTCAGCTTTAGGTTTGTTATTATCTCCTCAGAGAAGCTGCACACCATGAGGACAAGCTGGCTTCTCCCTGTGAGGATTAYTGGAGCTTCATGAACAACAGGAAAAACCCACAGATTTCTGATTTTTGCTGTGTGAAAATATGTAAATTTAAAGACTATTGTTTGAACTTYACAAAACTTCTCTTGCCATGTTTCTTCCCTTCATCCCTCTATATATTTTTCACATAATCTAACACTTTTTATATTTTTATATTATTCAGAAAGGTATTTGTGAGTATCCTCAAGTCACCACAAACCCAAATTATGAGAACACATAATAAATATTTAGTCAGGAAACAGTTACAATTTTCAAGAATCCTTGGAAGAAAACTACTACAAATTGAAAAGTACTGGAAGGATAATACAAAACAACTTCAAAGTGAACCCAAAATTTAACAGCTACTTCCAGTCTTCTCTAACTTATAGTTGATATTCTTTCACGTTATAATTGAAAAAGATTTTTCCTCTCCATTTATACACTAAGAGCTACATGGAAAACAATGTTTTAAGTTATAATTAATTTTGAAACTATTTGGTTTATGCAGGTTTTTTTGAAACTATGATAGAAAAATTATAGCAKTCATTATGGGCATATTGCTTTTAATATTCCACCAGAAACCTCTACTCTGCTGTCAGTAGAGCAGCACTGAAGAAACTGCTGAATTTCTAACACTGCTTTTTCGATTTAAGAAATACAGAATTCTGATATTTTCTCTACTATCTAATTCCATTATTACTATATAACAGATGTTTATTAGTGTTCTTCAAATGCATTCTGGCCTGAAATCTGCCTTCAATTAAATATTCAAAGACATTGTTAAGATCAGCCAGTCTGATTTCTTCTCTAGTCTGGGCCATATAATTTCAGTTGTTCCTGCACTGAGCCAAATAATGTGTGTTTGTGGCTGCCTCAGCTCCTCTTTCTGGAGAGAGTSTATTTTCCTTTCTTTTCCAGCAATATCCTGATTAATATATCTTCTTCTCTCAAGTTTGGATTTCATTGTGACATATCATTTTGCTTCAGTAAGTAAATATATAAACTGTATATCCAAAGTCAGGTTGGAAAGCCATGTAACAACTGACCTATTACAAACAATGGGTCTTCTACAGTGGGTAGCTTTGCCAGGATTAGTGTGTTTCGATGAGATAATCAACTATGCATTTTGTGACCAGCTCACTCACATCCTGGCAAAATGATCTTGCTGGGAGGCAGACTGCATGCTTCACTACCAGGAAATGGACAATGACAGATAGTCTGCATTTCCATTTACACGTATCCTTAATTGTTGTCACTGAAAAAGACGTGCCAGATACTGACACAACAGATCATTCAAAATAAGTTATGTATTCATGTTAAGCGTTATTTATCCAGACTGCAAAGGAAAACAAATATTGCTCTTTCTCCCCCCCTTCCTAATTAGCCAATTGTTTCAAATGCTTTTTGTTAGGAATTCAGCAATTTATGTTCTTTAAGCTTGTCATAAAGATAACGCTTATTATGAACTATGCTAAGAATACAGCCCTAATTCAGCTTCCTTTCTTTTCTGGCTACACCATAATGAAGATGTTTGCAGGATTCATTTATTTGATTCTGTCCAGGGAGCCTCATGAAATGTATTTAAAAATAAACACAATGAAAAACCCACGCTCAAAACATCACTGGCATTTTTTTTTTGTGTGTGACATCCTAATAACAGTGCTATGGAGTCCTGTTAAAATTTGGTAAAAGAAAAAAAAAGCTGCATTAACAGATAGGAAATTGGAAAAGAATAGTCTAGCTAACGCTATTTAAGAAAAGCTGAAAATTATGCTATAAAACAACCTCATTAAGGCAGCTTTTTAAATATAAACAAAAGAAACCCCCAAATCCCTAAAGATTAGAGACAAAAAAAAGTAACTTAAAAATAATTTTATAATGAAACATAGCCCTTTCTAACACTGGAGACCTCCCGAATAAAAATAGCGTAGAATATACTTGCTGTCATTATTGTTAGGATTATTAATAATAAAAAAATTAATAAAAAGAATGTTGGTCTTTAATTTCCTAAGAGAAGACCACTCATCTTAGCCACATGATGAAGTGCACAAGGACTTCTTCAGTGAAGGAAAAAGGAGCTTCCCTGGGTCCCCACACACCAATTCTCAGCCTCTGCTCTGCCCTCTTCCAGTTTCTCAGTGATCTCAGCTTCATCAAAAGCAAAAATTAAACAGATTTTACTGAAGATCCTAAATTAGAGAAGTCTCACCAGACTGAGGACAGATTTAAACTGTCAG
The DNA here is from genome assembly GCA_014549065.1 of Cardinalis cardinalis. Classification (NCBI taxonomy): domain Eukaryota; kingdom Metazoa; phylum Chordata; class Aves; order Passeriformes; family Cardinalidae; genus Cardinalis; species Cardinalis cardinalis. The sequence continues at coordinate 3,314,711 of JACDOX010000079.1, read as the reverse complement.
TGTATAATGCATAGAACATAACACAGGAACATGATGTACAGAAAAGACCTGCTCTGAATTAATCAAAGTCAGTAAGAGAAATAAATCTCACTCCTTTCATAAATATTATCTAGTTTCAATACATATTTTCCACAGTTCTGATTTTATACTGTATTTCTTGGGAAAATCACTTTTCATGACAATCAGTGGAACAGCCTATTTCCACAATTCCTTACAGCCCAGCAGGCAGGCCTACCTCTACAGCCTTGTTAATTATGAATCCTTTCTGCAATGCTAATAGATTATTCCACTTTGAATGAGCATCCAAAATTATTTAGTAACACCTTGTTTAATATGACAGTTTTGTGATTTTACATATGAAATAATTAATTTGCTTTAAAAAGTGTAAAAAATATAAAAGAGCCTTCACTTGTGCTATCATCTCTTTTACCAGCATAAGTAACACCAGGGGCAAGTCATTAATTTCTTTGTGGGGTTGTTGGGTTTTTAAAATATTTTTTCTAAATTGTGACAATTCAGCCAACATCAGCTTAACTAAATCCCCACCAGGTCAGTACACACAGGTACTATGGATGTGAAAACAGATGGCCCTACAAATGAATATATATGCAATATATAAACACAGTCAGTGTCAGTCTACAACAGGTTCCATGCCTGAATAAGTAAATTGTTTTTCATCTTTAGATTGTAAAAGCAGAATGCAGATTAATTTGKATTTGTTTTTATTTCCCACCATTTTTAGTTTTGACTGCAAAATCCTTAGTCTTTCACCACAGTATATGCTCAGAAAATGCTTAGTATCTACTCATTGTTCAACCTTTCAAACACCAGATTTCTTATAAAAGATTCAGACATTTAACTCCATGCACATTCTTATTGATGCACSAGCCAACTCCAAAAACAACAGCTTCCATAATGGACTGTTGCACTGGCTAATCCAGTCTCCTTCATTGGCATGCAGCTGATTGTGGCCCATTCCACACTACCTGGAAAGCTGCAAATCCTTTACAAGGACTTATGCTGCATTACATGGTAGAATGAAAGGCTTGTAAGTAAAATTCTTTGAGAAATGAATTATGGCACTAATATATAAGCACAAGACTCAGACTAGAGACTGCTATATTCTCATACCCATACAGATACATTTTGCCCTTTTGTTACTTAGCAATCCCATTTCAATGAAAGATGCAGGAACTAAACCCTCCTGAGAACCAAGCCATTAACCCTTGCCTCAGTTTACCCACTGTCTTATGGTCATACAGATGTATTTACCACAAGAGTGCATTGAAGAATTCCCTCTTTTTTATTGTTCTCTTCTAGTATTATGGAAAAAGCTTTTGTAGAGTACTCAAACATGCTCCAGGAACAGATAAAGGACTTCCTAAATTGGTCTAGACAAACTTAYTGCTTCCAGTTTATTCATTCCTCAAGTGGCTTCAATTTCCTGTGCCATTTCAGGAGTAACCTYGGGAAGGAAGGAGGAGTTGGCTGAGCCATATCCCTGGCACACCCATGTCACTCAGCCCTCCATACCAGGTGGTCCCTGAGCTGTTCAGACAAATCATCTGCAGACTGCTATGGATAGGCCAACTTTAATTACTCATTTATGGAGCCAGGTATCTCCTGATGTCACCAACACTTGCAAATAAGCTAAAGATAATAAAACTCCACAGGAATTGCCTTTTGTCCATTTACTGGTCTGTGCAAAGATCATTAGGACATGCTAGCAAAGGACGAAGGCCAATGGACAGATTTGCATTTTCCCACCTTTTAGAACCATTAGATGACAAACTTGCTGCCCATAGACAACTTCACTGTAGAAGAGGAAAAATTTTTCACTTCAATTGCACTCAAAACAGAAACAAACCAGTAGCACTCTGACGTAAGAGTGTTTCTTTCTGCCACAGCCCCTCTTGATCCCCTGAGCTAAAGCAGATTGCAGGACACAATCATCACACGCCCCTTTTTGTCACAGGTTGTCAYGAAGGCCAATTAATGGCACGTTATTGCAGGCCTGATATTCCATTTAGCATCCAGCTGCATGCTGATTACAATATAGTTATGACATTAATATAATTACACATTCTATATATAATAGGCATTGTAGAACATATAATAACATAATATTGCAACAAAAGACAGTCTGGCGTACAAGTCCTGAAAGTATGCACAGCTATTTCTTAATTTATTTTCCAAGCCTGATTTTTTTTCCTCATTCTAGCTACCTCCATTACACTGAGGGAAAAAGCAACACTCACCCAGATGAGGTCACAAGAGTCCTGTGTGAGCAAACRGAGCACCCCAGCCTGGATCACACCTGGGATAAAATCCTCCAGCAGAACCACACAACTCTTCCCCCGGCTCGAGGGCAGACAGCACCAGGAAGGTGCAAGCCTCCAGACTCCTCAAACCTGAGCCTGCTATCTCTGCAACACTCTCGGGCTGACTACATTAGAAACAAGAGAACAACTCCACGAAACAAACTCTGGTGTAATTCCTCACATCATTACTGATGGGCTAACCAAGCCACCTCAGAGAATTCCCCCGTTCATGTAGCTTGGCGTAAAACATCCAGCCCGTATGGTGCAAGAACAATGCAAATGGATAATCAGGGGTATTGATTTCATAATGATTAATGGATATTGTACAGTATATTTTTGCACTCTGCTTTCCTTGCACAGCCAAGGCTCCCAGTAACGTCACGGGGAGTTTCTCGACTGAAGAATGCTGGACTAGGTAACTGGTTTTGCACTTCAGGGCATCCTGCTCCGTTTGTTTTGTGCATAATAAAAGCTCATACTTGTACAGTAATTTAGCATTTCTGAATAAACAGAAATTGTGATTCATAATTCTCTATCTTGTCCTCATTTCTTAAAAAAAAAATGAGTCACTGTTGTTTAATCCGATAATTATGCAAACACTAAATCTTACACTGGAGGAGAAAATGTTAACACATATTGAAAAACCAAAATGCGTAGAACTATAATCTGTATGATAAAATGCATTACTCTGTTTAAAAGGATTGTTTTACAGAAGCAATTAACAATCAGCAATCATAGAGTTCAGCCCGGTGTTTTGATGCCATCTGTTGGAGTAAGGCTTCACATTCCCTCGAATGAAGCTATAATTTTCCGTTTATGATTTCATTAGATGCATAGAGTGTAACAGCTACAAAAAGAAGGAGGATTTCACCAAACACTTTCATTTTAGAAAGAGCTGCTCTAAACATTTCTGTTTCACACAAATCTTCTCCCAAGAGGACAGGAAGTTGGCAAATTTGCAGYCATTTCCAGAATTCAGTAACACATTCTAGTGCTTCAAGAAATGTATCAGAAGCTTTATTTCCTACCAACAAATTTCTGAAAAATTTACTTTATAAACATGATATACTTCATTTCACTCAAAAAACTGCTGTAAAAATTACTCAAAAAAAAGATTTTTTTTGTTGATTTCCAAAAACTGTAGTTATATTTTTTTCAATGGAGCAAGTTTGTTTTTTATATGTCTTGCAAAAATACATTTTCCAGTTTTATTAATCCATTAAATACTTGATTGAATCTTTGGGGGATTTTTCACTACACTAGGGGGAGCCAGATCACTACATTGTACACACAATTACCTCTAAGTTTAACCCTCTAAAAGGATTCTTTTTAAAGTAGCCTTATAAACATCTCCAGCTGACAAACAAAACATATTTCTACATGATAGCACTAACACAGAAGTCCCACAATATACCATGGAATATTAAGTAAATAATAAAAGCCATAGAAATAAATTAAAATTATTCTTACTTACTTTTTATTATTTCATTGTTATTATTAAATAACCTGCTTCACTGTATGCAGGGGAAAAAAAACCAAAAACCAAAATCCCAAACCAATCACCTGAAAATCAACCTAAAACAATTCTGCTTTTCCTCCTAGTACCACACATCATGCAGATTCACCTCTATAATGCTGGCCATTATATTATTAATTTAACAGCATAAATAAAGAATGCTACTACACTGAATGCATAACTMTTACATTTCTCTTTTGTACTGATACTCACCAATTATACAGAATTTTTTGCTAAGAGTAGGAGGAATATATTCTGGTTTTACTTTTCATGTGCCTATAAGTTTTAGTCTTCTAAAATAGAACCATTTGTAAATCTTTCAATTTTTAAAGACTCTAATCAGTTTATTCTGATAGCAGGAAAAATTCATTCCTAAAAATAAATTTAAATAAAAAGACTATCTCGTAAATGATGACTTTAATTATTGATTCCTTTCAAGCATTATGGTGAAAATTGCCCACCCAGTCACAGCTTTCAAAAATCAAGAGCAGACAAAGGTACATGGCTGCAAAATGATGCCCAACTGTACATACTTGAAAAAACCCAACTACCCCACCCATGCCAACTCCACAGATGTCAAAGAGCTTCCTACAAAAACACAGAACTACTCATGAACTGCTAAAGGACCCACAAAGGCAGATGACAGATCCTGAATTACAGATGCTGGAAAAGAATGAGCACAGTGATGTGATACTATGTGAATCTACTATATCTGGAAACAATGACTTTGGTTAAAATCAGGTTCCAATAAACACCAAGGGCCTCTTGTTCAAATAGAGATCTGTATATTCACTCCAAGAAGTCAAATATCATGCAAACCTTTTATATGACTGCAGTTAAATTAATTATATGAAGGAGAAAATTAGCAATTAAATATATGATTACAAGTAGAGCAAGTAAGAAAGAACCCTAGGATCCYGAAAATCTTATTCTTTTCATTTGTTTGGCCTCTTTCATTAGTATACTCAATTACCTCTGGGTTTTTTGTTATATGTTTATCTTATAGTATTATATGTCCATACTACCAGGTTTTTCTAGAATACATTTTTCCAGACCTGGGTATTTGACAAAAGTGCATTCTTTTAAAACAAGGAATTCTAGTACTAAAAAAATCTGATTAAGGTAAGCATCAATATTTATCTTAACAAAACCAATTTCATCCTACTATTTCACTTCTTCTTTTGCCTCCCCTACTCTCCACTCATGATCTGTTTTTTCCCTTACTCCATCCCCCACCAGGGGATGATCTGCCCTGTACATAATTTGTCATTTGTATTTCCAGTTAAACCTCCAGTACAAACTCCTGGACGTGGCTTCCAAAGATTATTATTAAAGTAATAAAAGGAAGGGGAAGGGTGAGAAGGGCCCAGACKGAGGTCAATGGAGCCTGGTCTGGCTTGGCCATCCCAGAATGGCGATGACARAAACATCAGTGGGAACAGGAGTACAAATGGTTGTGCAGCAGGTGCTGCCTCTGGCTTGGAAGCAACATTTTACCAGGTTGATTTCTGTGTAAACCCATATTCAACTCCTATGTGAATAATAACTTGTATCTCAAAATGTAACCCTTAAAATCCAATGAAAATTATATTTGATCTAATCTGTGTTGTCCAGAAAGAAATCTGACATGACAGAGTGAGATGCTGGGAATATTCAAGAAATAATACAGCATTTCATTCATGAATATGAATCAATAGCTATGAGAGAAGGAAACTGGATCTCTTAAAGGTTTCCCTGGATAACATGTTTCCATGGCCTCTGTAGTGTTTTAGGCTGACACCTGCAGAAATATTTCCATTAGAAAGTACYTTGGATTCTTTTGAAAACTTCTTAAAAACTATAATGCTACTATCAGTACTTTTCCCAAGCTGCAAATACCCTTCACACAGTCATACCAAACAGCATAAACACATTTTGCACTCATCACTGTCCTGTCCTCACTCTTCTGCACTAGAAGAAACTTTTCTCATCTTCCACAGGATGCACATTTGCATTTTATTAAATTAAAAAGCTAGAAAATTTGACAGAAAATCATGTGCTGATGGCAAGGGTGTAAAGAGGCAAATGTTATTTGAGTGAAGTGAGCAATATTTTTYCCTGTTCTTACTCTTGTGCAAAAGGAGGTGTTTCTAATTTCAAGAGATCTAGTGACTGATTGAATCTGTCACCTGTTTTCACTTAAAGGAGACCGAAGTAATTTTCATGTCTTAGGTTCACCAGCAAAAGTCAGTAGTTATTGAGTAYAGTGAGCCATAGAGAGCAGGCAGTAGGGACCACTACTTCTCATCTTTTGTTATGACAGAAATGCAGAACCTGTGAAAACTGGTCCTACACTGAAATCCTGCTTCTTCCCAGGCATTCATAATTCTGTGAATTACTGAATGAACTAATCACACAAGTGTTACTGCTGCAAGATTTTATTGATTGTACACCTTATCTACCTGGAAACAGCTCAGGCATATTCTACCTCTGYGGAAGAGCAAACCTTGCAGGGAGGTGATTATTGTCTATTGTGACCATGTTTTACTGCCCAGCTACTCAGAAGAGTTTTGGAACTCAAGCAGTTCAAGTTTTTGGATGAAACAAAGTCAAGTTTCCAATTTGCGGTTCCAGAATAAGGAACTTCTTACAGATCTAGAATGATAAGGAGCATGCTCTTATAAAAGCTATTTTGAGGTAAGGCTTGAAATTATAGGTGCAAAAATCACTATTGTAAGCATATTTTGATTATAGCCTGAATTTCAGCTGAGTTAGAACAATAGCCTGTGYTTGTTCATCATCCTTTATCAACAGTAACTCTTGTTTGTCACAAACCACCTCCCATGTAGCTCATTACATCCTAAGTAGCAACTTGACTTTTGGACGTAGAAGGATAAATTAAAAGATGAGACTTAAAATATCATCTTTTGAGCCAATTTAAAAAAAAAAGCCAAACAAAACCTACAAAACTCACCCCAAAACTCCACAAACACAACTGTGTAACACACTCCAGTAAAATTCTACGATCATGAAATAAACGCATTAATAATTCTTTAATGCCAGCACAGTTTGCCTGCTGATATTTCCAAAGGTTATTCTTGATATGTTTGCCTCATCATTACACTAGGAGATCATGTTTTGCTGCTTATTTAATATTAATTTCAATTATTTTTTGGAAGAAAATGCTTCCAGGGATACAGCCCTAGAATTTAATTTCTGGCCCAGACATATCACTATTTTGAGGTAGCAACAGTGCACTATGTCACAATGACTCCCTGCACAAAGGGAAAATTTTGGTCCCAATTTACAAACWTCTACTGCAAATGCCTTAATTTGCAGATTGTTCTCTGGATTTCTGGGTTAACAATGAATTACTTTTGTCTACCAGAGGAGGAAGAACAAGTGCATAAACTACTGCCAGAACAAGTACATTATCTTTAAGGGCAATGCTTGATGAAGAAAGGAGCAGAGTTTCATTTGCATTAACCCCCAATGGAAGTCACACGTGTGGCACAAGAACCTGGCACTTTCTCCTCTCCCTCCTCCTCTCCCACTGGACAGCTCCTTAACAAGGACGATGGTTTCCTCGAGCAAAAGAGGTTTTTAAACAAATTCACTTGTTAGATGAAGATTATGATAATTTTTACTAATTGAAGAAAAAGTGACAAGAGAAAGATAAACTTTTAATATTCCATTAAAAGAAAAAAAATAGAGAAATAAACTACTCAGGAGGTTTCACAAGTTTTGTCATCAAATCACACTACAGCATCCTGATGCTCCAACACAACCAGTCATTTTATCTTTTTCTAWATCTATAACAACTCATTACTAATCAGCTCTTGGTTGGGCTCAACAGCTGTTATCATAAAGGGAATCTTTTCTTTCAGCTAAAGCATGTGCAGTATCAGGTGGAGTTAATAACTGAGCTCTTCCCACAACCCAGGTCCTAAACATCTCCAGGGACACCAAGTATGACACAAGTGATATATAAGGGCCTCTTATTTTAGTTGAAAGCAAAAGTCAAAATTTCACTTCCAAGATGTTTTAGCACCTACTTCAAACAGTTTGCATTATTCTGTCCCACAACCTCCTTTGCCAAACTCCCAAAGCTTGTTAAAATTGAGCTGAGAGGTTTTATTCCTTATATGAACTTAGTGCAGCATTATTACAGCCTATTAACCACCCACCCCAGAGTTCCTTGTCAGCTACCAAATATTCTTCTTTGGCAGAGTCAGTCCATCAGTATGAACTTAGTGTATTAATAATGTGTCCAAATGTTTTACCTGGCTTTATCTAAGGAATCTCTTATTCATGGCATGTGAACAAAATTCAAAGCATGGCTAGGGTGGTTTTGTACTTCAGAAATTGTTAAAATAAAGGCTCTGAGAGTTAGAAGACTAAATTCTATTGATTCCAATATTAGTGTAATTCCATCACTAAGTAGCTCCTACCATTGGTATCCTCTACCATCAACCATCTTAAATATCATCTAACATCTACATCAGCTGAAAATGAAATTAATTCAGATGCCTCAATCTAGTCCCTGGCAGGTACTCATTAGCATAAGAAAACTGCTCCATGCCTGCACACTGATGATATTCTATGTTCAAAAATGACTTAAAAATCAAAAAGATACAAATCAAGGTGCAATTTTCAGAAGTCAGCTTTTCTACTGTTTTTCCCTGGGTTTGTTTGTTTTCTTAAAACAAACCCTCTCAAGTGTATTACAGTTTTACATAGGTAAACCTGGACAATAAATTATATCTCATACACTGTTTTAGTAGACTCAATATCTGTTTTATCAGTGCATAATTCATCTAAAATTATTATAAAAGACAAATATATTTATTATCTATTGAAAATATAATAAATAAATTTTAATGATGACTGCTCTACACAAAGAAGAGCCTTGAAATCAAGCCACTAAATTTCAAGAACTGTTAAGATTATAACCGCTCACATGTACACTCTAAAATATCAAGTGAATATGCACAGTGAAAAATCCATTAAAAATCAACAGAAGTGACATTTTAACCAAAGGAATATGGAAAAGCTTTTATCTTTTGAATTTTTGCTGGAATATCTCAGAAATATATCTGATCAGTTATCCCAGAGAAAGAAAACAACAACAGGTTAGGTACTTGTTGAACCAAGAAACATAATCTGCCCTGTGAGTTCTTAGTTTATTAATAAACAAGCCAACAAACATGGTCTTAGAATACCTTAGAATATACTTCATACATCAGGAAGTGTCTGTACCAAGCAGTTTCAGTTTAAATTCTGCTTGTTGACCAGATGACTCACCTCCACAAAGAACAGAAAAACACTATTTACCTTCACTTKCTTTCTACTGGCAGAAACAATATCTGATCTGACTTCATTTCCATAGTCACTTAAAGGAGTCAATCTTTTCCTTGAAAACTTTAGGGATAAGTCAGCCTCACTTAGCAGCTAAAACAAAAGAATTTGTCAATCATCACCATCTTCTATACTCTGACATGAACTCAGGCAGGCAAGATGCAAGCATTGCAATAAAAAATCTTAGGGAATTCAGTGCTCAGGCTACAGTGGTCAGAGTCTGCTCTCAGTTACACAAAGCATTTGCTTACAACAGCATTTATTTAAGGGAACAAGACTCATGATGATCACTGGCCTAAGTAATGCCAGAATGTGGCACTGAAATTACATCTTTGCTTTTGGAACACAAGCAAGGCTTAATATACTTTTCAGCTGAACTTGCAGCTCAAACATATTTTAGCTCCCTCTCACAAGATTTCCAGGGAAAAAATGCAGACCAAATAGAACTCTTATAAAATACATCACACGCATTCATTAATAGGCTCAACTAAGACATTTCTCAAGCTTTTAATTTTGATAAGAATATTACTAAGTTTAAAATACAATTCCCTTATTTGGTAACATTCAGGAGACTGAAAACTGAATCAATGTCATCCCTTTCTCAAATACACACAGAATTCCTGCTGCAAGAGAATATGACTACTACAGTATATCAACATTTTCTTTGCTCTTTAAAACATGAATATTTAAACAGAAGACATTTTTCCCCATGCAGAAGCCTAAATAGAAGCTCTTATCTTCAATAGTAAAAGCTGTTATTTTTTTTTTCAAGAGGTTTTAGACTGTATAGAGATAGTTACATACACAGGCATCTCAAATGAGAGGGCACCATACATACATGTAATTGGTTGCCTTTTCTTTTTCCTCGGCAGTCTGTACAAAACGTGAAAATGTGCCTGCTTCTGACTAGCCATTAAAAGGCAGTGGTTGCACCATACTGTGATTTGGGGAGCTGAAGAAAATAGCCAGAACTGACTGATATCTGATAAACAGTAACAGGAGTCAGTTTATTGCACCAATCGTTAAATAATGGTGCTGATTATAAGGCTGCTAACTGCAGATGCTGTAATTGTCTGTCATAAATCTTAGTCATTTGTGACAGGAGCACAATGAAAGAGAGCATCTGCTTGAGGGCAAATGACTTCTGATAAATATCAGCTCTGCTAAAATGTACTTGGATGTGTCTCAATATTTTGGAGAGCCATTCATGTTGCTTCCACAAATGTGAAGTTATTATTGGTTTGTATTGATTTTGCCACCTTGGGTTTGGTTTTTTTTTTCCTTTTTAAAGAGACAGAGTCAGAGAGTGACTCAAGGTTGAGTTGAATTGAATCTCTGCTCTTTATCTGATCTACTCATTCCTCTCAAATGCATGCTTGAGTGGAAAAAAAATAATTGCACTTTTTCAGAAGATTGCTGTGCAGAAACACAGTCTGGAAAATTCAATATGTAGTTCAGGTTTTTATTTTTTCTCTTAAAGCAACTCTTTACTGAAGGAGAAGAAGCACTTTAAAGCATTGGTTTTGAACACAACACTTTAAAAGGATTTAAAGTAGCTGAAGTAAGAGTCAATTAAGCTAGTTCTGGAGAATAATAACATGCAAATTAAAAAAGCTATCGAAAGTAATTTTTTTTGTTTTCAGAATAATTAACAACACTTTAATTTCCTGTCCAACTTACATGAATATAATAAAGCCAGCTAAGTTCTTCCACCCTGTCCCTTACTGCTTTAGTTCTTAATGTTATAAATGCTTATCATTCAGTGGGAGATTACAGTATAATTTCACTATCACTGAGAGTGCTGCATTCACATATTCACATTTAAATATGCATTCCTTTGTGATACTCTTTACACATCATCAGGCTTACACCAGAAACATTTTCACAAGTAAACCTGAAATTCAAGATTGAAAATTTTACTGGTAACAGACCATTAAAATAGATAATGGATTTCCCTTCCAGCAATTCCTTGTTTAATTCAATGATCAGTGCTTAACCTTTGCACCAGGTTAATTTAGATTCTATTGGCAGCTGTTTCCTTCACTGCCCAATTGCACATGCTGCCAAAATAGGTGCAACTCACATGTGCAGAACCTGTTGGAGTGAATCGATTGCAGCCACCTGATGGCAGCCTGACCCCCACAGCTCCAGGGCAGGCCACAGGCCTCACAACAGGCTTGCACACRAACAAAAAGAAAAGTTGATGTCAATAGTTTAACAAAAAATTGCTTAATTGGCTTATTATATTTTGTCCCCAAGGACTATTTTCATTTTCTAATTCATCTTTACTTTCTAAAAGTATGTTAGACACAAATTGACCTCAGAAAAGTTTATTCTTCCTTGAGCTGCATTTTTTCCCATCACAATTCTTTCTGCAGTCCGCTGCCTTAACTTCAACCTCCAGTTCCCAGACAGCAGTTTGGAGGTGAAGGCTGTGATGAATTCTGGATAGGCAACAGGAGAATACATTCAGTCTAATAGAAAACATGATCCTTCCTTTCTCTCAGTGAAASAAACTTCCAAACAGTCAACAAGATAAACACAGAGAACAGAACACAGGCACCCCATTGATTTCAAATTCAAATGTGTATGGATTAGTCCATATTTAACATTTAAGTACTTAAAATTATTTATAAATACAATAGTTATTAGACCTGTTGGAAAGGTTGTCTTGTCCTTGCTCATGGTTTAACATCTCTCTTGCAACATGCTAGCAACAGGTTGTGAAACCCCAAAAGTATGAGATAGCTTTTAAAAGCTAAGTTGGCTTTCTTTGTCACTTGCTTGGTAACTAACACCATAGTGATTCTATTTCAAGTATAATAATTAGAATGCTTGTTTTGATCCTTTAACATTCACTTTTTTTCCCCTGCAATCAAGAAAGCTGAGATTCAGGTATAAGCCAAGTGCCAGGTAGGTAGTCTCYTTCCTCCCACATGAAATTAAAGACCAAAAGGAAACACTTCAGCTTTCTTTATATTCAGCAGCTTTCAATCCCTGTCAGGTTATGGGTTGATATGCAAGCTGCCAGAATATGAGAGGATGTAGTCTTAGTGTTTGTGTGCAACTTAGGACATCGAACAATGCCAAAAGAAGCCAGGTTCAAAGCAAGAAATGCGTGTCTCCTTTTTAAATCCACATTTCAACYAAATTCCTGCCCCTGTAGGTAAGAATTAGCCATGCTTGTACTATTACTCATAGATATCAATATTACTTATTAACATCCTCAGATTTCTTTAGCTTACTGTTTGTAAGTTTTCTGTGCATTTTTAAGCTGATGCTACCCTGGACCTGCAGCCTGGGTGAGTAAAGCCCTGTGGCAGAGGTGGATCTACAAAGCAGAGCAGCTCCTGGATTCAGCTGCTTCCTGGAAAAACATCAGCAGAGGAACCTTTGCCCTGAGGCAAGTCCAGCAACAGACTCAGCAGCAAAACTTTGCAGCACAAGTCTTGTTCAAATGTACTCAAGAAAACCACYGCTGGTAGAGAGGACTAGAGGAAACTGCATTGCTCAGTTAGCCTTGGGGCTGAAGCAGTAACTCAAAGTGTAAGTTTATTACAGTTTGAAAATAAAACTTCTAAATCAGTGCTAATTAAAGTCTTCCATTAAAAAATTACTGTCAAGGAGCAAGGGAAAGCAGTATTCAGACTTGAAGCTGTTTCCAAAGAATGCCCGGAGAGCTTTCAAAAGCCCACAATAAATCACTGAAATTACTTTTYTGTGACTGTTGAACCAGATGCTTTTATTCCCCATCTCCCCCAATATTTAATTATTAGTTTAGTAGACATCTACAGTTAACTGTTCCTCAGGTTTTACCCAGGGTACATGACTTGTTGAAGGTACATCAAAACATTTTCCGGCCTGTGGACAACAGGATTTCTTAGAGATTCTTTAAAGACAAAGATGAGTGTAAATATTTTGTTTTAAGTTGAAGACAAAATCTGGATTTGGGAGGACATAGTTTTCTTGTTGTTTTAGAAGCAGGCTAAAAGAGTTATTACCCATGTGAAGAGAAACTCCCCTGTGTGAGGGATGTAAAACAACACCTCAATTTTTACTAGAAGATAATTGCATCATGTTAATGGATTTTATTTCCCAGAAAAATCTGTATGCAAACTAACATGCTGAAAGAGCTTAATTTCAATTAATTATTGCTTAATTTTGCAAAATTAAAATTAAAAAAATTGTTGTTTAATTTAAAGCAATGTTAAAAAATTGCTTAATTTCAAATTCAAACTTAAATAAATTTGTGAATTTGAAYTACAACTCTTCTTTTCAGATTCATTTATTTTCTCATTAGGTCCAAACAAAGAAGTTGCAGCCTCGAAGTTTCTCTGGAATGAGAATCAATCCATTGAAACCCTGCTTGTACAGAAGCCACTTGGAGCCCCTCCATCCCTGCTGAGGAATGCCAGGGGATCAGCAGGATGCCAGGCTGTGCCCAGGAGGCCACAGGGGCATTCCTGCAGGAGAGCAGGAGCCTTTCCCAGGGCACTCAAGGGGTTAAACCCGCTGCAATATGCATTAAGCACATGTTCCAAGCCAGCAGGGTGCCAGTCTAAGATGTCCTCAAAGCCTAATTTGATAGATATTATGCCATATGCTGCTGCAAGTAGTCAGTAATAAAGAAAGTAAAATTTTTATGGATGAGCAAAACAGGAGCTCTTATGGATGGAGTGGTTTTAAATCAGGTGTATAATTTACGTACCGTCAGACCACATGTAGAGTGCATTACTCAATTGAACTTATGAGAAGATAGGAAGGCAGTTTCTTTTAATAAGCACTTCTTCAACTTATTGGCTCTACAATTACTTGCACCAATTACCAGCAGCTGCTGCCTGTTTGGTGTTTTATCTTAGACAAGGAGTTACATTAGTTTCTAATCAACAAACCATTCAAGGACTCTTTAAAAATATTTAACTTTAATTTCCCCATTTATTTTGAATTAACTGAAATACTGKATATTTTCATTGTAGTACTTTGGTTCTTCTTAKGTTCTTCTCCAAACATAGATTTACTGTTGTAGCACTTAAATTTAAATTTTTATAAAGCCAAGACTATAACATATATAACATAATATAATATGACATATTTGATTCAGGCATTTATATGCAGCATTAACATTGGCCTTATTGACAATGTATAGTAGTTAATATACAGGTGATTTCTTGCCATAGACTTCATTATACTCTAAAACCTGACATGTTCAAGTCTTTCAACTTTGTTTATTATTTACCTGACTCARAGTTAATAGAGCACTGGCTAATGTAGCAACAGAGGAATTACTAGAGAAAGTAATAAAAAAAAAATGAAGACCCTGTCATATGAAGGAAGGAATTTTTTTGCTTTATCTCTAGATTTTCAAAATTATAGTTCTAGAAATTTCCAAGCAACTTAATGGCACTTGAAAACCACCTTCCCCTAACCAAATAACTGGTATTACTTTAGTAGTTCTTCTTCACAAATATCCAAGGGAGAAAGAAAGGAAAATAAATTATTTAAAATTGTAAGCATCAGAAAAACTGAGTTTTCAGTGAGCTGAAAACTAAGATGCACTGCAGTATCAGACTCAGGGAGTTTTTCAGAGAAGTAATATCTGGTGGTAACTTGAGAGGCTGCAGGGTACAGCTACTGAGCAGGCACAAGAGCCTTTCTCACAGAAACTCCTGGGAGACAACTGCCTTTCTAGGCAGAAACTCTGTCTATTACAAAGAAAACAGTTGTAAGAATAAGTAAATGAACAAATAAATAAATAAAACCCCTACGATGAGACCAACCAAACCCCAATACCACTTTTTGCATTTACATAATATTGATTCCCAATCATCCTTTCTGAGTTTATTTTCTTAGGCATGGGGGCATCCTTCACACTCCCCACGAGCCACATGCTGGGAGCTCAACATCTGGCCAGATGTCATTGGGACAGGCACCACTAGTGCTCAATCCACTCCAGAGAGAGCATCAGCCACAAGAGAAGAGAAATCTTGCAAGAGAAGCCAAATTTGGGGCAGTTACCACAATTCCAGGTTTAGCACTCAGGAGAGAGAAGACGACAATTCAGTGAAGTCTCTCAAATCCATTGGTACAAAAGATATGTGTCCAAACCCAGTAAAAATATTTCAGTTTCCCATTCACACAGTTTTTAGTCATATATTATAGCTGTTTGAAGGAAATGAAGAAAACTCCATATTATTATTAGTTTTCTGAAATCACACAGCACATGCAAATCCTGTACTTTCTTAAAATAATAAAACTAAACAGAGAGCCAACAGTAATCACAGAATAAATTTGCTTGCAGTAAACCTTGGGAAGTTATCTGACCCAACCCTTACACTCCCCAAAGCAAGGTCAACTTCAAACTAGGTCTTGAATTGAATTACACTGAAAAAGCCAACAGAAAATGGGGAAACTAATTCTGCAAATAAAAAAAAATAAATTAGAAAACTCATAGCGAGCATCAGTTGAAAACAAGTAATGAATCAACCTTTCCTGTCTTAGAGTTACTACATGTATACCCTTCCTTCTTGATCTTCTGCAAAACATGACAAAAAAAAAAAAGCTCTGAAAGGAAGGAGTCATTTTCTGGGATTTTACAGAACATAGTTAAATAGTCAAACCTTCTTCACACTTCTAAGAAAACCCAGTATTTTCCACAAAAGAGGAAGGTCCAGCCCTCTGTCCACCATAGACTTACAATTTAGTTTCTCCATCACACTACCACTGTATTAGAGCCACCCAAGATGATAAAACATTTTCCTATTAAAGTTTAGAAACAAAGACATTCATGTTTTTATTGCAAATTCCTTTAACTCCTGCAGTTAAATTACAAATTATCCATCTTTTAATGTCATCTCTCACAGCTGGGAAAAATCTAACCCTCTCAGGACTCAATCAGATATTCACATCAATTTGTGTAATTAACACTAAGCTTAATATCTCCGTTAATTATGGCTGCAAACACTTTCTTAAAACAAATCAAACTCACTACCTTACAGAAACACAACAAAGAAACTGAACACCACTTAAAAATTACTCACATGAAGCTTTGAGAAGATTAATTCAAAACCTCTTAGGCATTTAGAAGAAAAAAAAAAAAGAAAAAAGGAAGATCCATAAAACCTGAGGTTCAAACACCAGAAAGGTCTGCTCAAGTTATTTGCTTCAAGGTGCAAGTACTACACCAGTTCACCATGTGCCCCTAATTTATATGAGATCTTATTCCAGTCTTCCCATGGGCATTTCCTATTCCCACCCCAATGAACATGAGGGATTGGATAACATTCTTGGAAAAACACACAGGGTTCTCACAGGTTTCCTGAAAGGAAGGTGGTCCATCCCACCAGCAGAACTGAAGTCTCCATATACATATTTGGCTACTCATAATTTACATTCCACCTGGTCCTCTGATAATATCCTGAGGAATGACATTTTTTAAGCACAAACACAGAGTATCCTGCAAAACACACACCAGGAATGCGGCTGCTGGTGTCTCTGGATGACACATTAGGGTGCTCAGAAAATTGTACAAGGATCTTACCCCCTTCCCTGGATGAAACCTCTAAAAAGCCAAGCACTCATTATGCCAAATCCTCTAAGCACATTAGTCATCCTTGGGAATATACATTTGGAACATAATGAACTTCAGACATAGCTATGATTGCACAAATTATTGTTGGTTTAGAGTTATGCTTGCAGAGAAGGTGGACATTCCTGTAAACAAAAGGAAACAAAAATTTCCCTGATCTCACAGCTGCACAGCAGCACCTGAGCACTGGCATCACCTCAGTGCACAACACCCCTCTGGTTATTGAGTCGTGCAGAGCACAGACACTCAAAGGCACGCAATGAACTGTGCTGGCTGTGCACTACAGAGTTTCCAGCTGAAGGGACCCACAGCCAAAGCAGAGCTGTGCAGTTTAAAGCAGCTGCACCCTGCAGCCTTAGGCCCTGCTCTTGAGCAGGGACACCGAAGCCTTCAGCTAACTAGAATTAGGGAGCTTGTTCTGTGAGCTCTTTGCCTGCCATACATCCAGTGACCAGCAACACCTGAAACCATTGCAATGCCATTTTCTAGATCAAAGCCTTTCCCTGTGGAATATCAAAGGCATAGAGATTTTTTTTTTCAAAATTAAAATCAATAATGGTTACTTCAATCCAGAAACAAAACTCAAAGTGGGCTCCCACTTGTCATGATCCTTCCTCCTATCCATTTAAACCCCAAAAAGAAGCAGTAGTTGTTCAATCTGCTGCTTATTTTTCACATAGTAAACTTGCCTTTATGAGATAACAGTTATTTAGGCGTTCCTTATAATGGCACTTCAATTTTTTTCTCTCAATCATCTTAATCTGCATAGAGGCAAAGAAGTTATATCTTTTAGCAATGTCCAAGTGCCAGATAATGTTTGAAAAATAAAATGTAAAATACTTTGCTGTTTTAGTATTACTTGCCATCTTAAAAAAGATGGATTCAACAACACTAGTCACTCCTTCCATTATCCTAAAATTGGACCATTCACCAGGACAAAAAAAAGCCTTACTTTCAGTTATCCACACAAAATTATTTGATCTTTCTAGACTATAATATCTTCACTGGTCATCCAATAAAACAAATTTGACACYTTCTAAAACAGTGGAGTATCCCATTCAATTCTCAGCCATGAGACCTAAGRCTCAGGCTCCCAGAACTCCTCAGACAAACTCCTAAACTGTCAGAAGACCACCAAAACCTGAGSCCTCAAAGTCCTCCAATTTAATACAGATGATAGTGCTGAGGCCGTGAGACAAGAGATTAAGAATTTTTTTGTGTTTCTCTGCAGATTTGACTTGGGACCAAGATCAATGTGCTCTGAAAGGAAACAAAGAATAAAAAGAACCCTCTTTTTTTTAATAGAAGGGGATATCCAGCTTTAAAGAAGTCTCAGTTCATTTCTGTCTCATTCCTACAAGCTCTCTTGAAACACATATCTCAAACTCCCCAAGGAAAGGAAAAACCCAAACAACAAAATTCCTCACAGCTCTTCAGGACAGAAAATATTTGTGCATGAATATTTTTTTTTTACAACAGCAGAAACGGAATGGTAATTTCTTCTACAACAAACATGGTTGTTTCTTTACCAAATGGTACCTCTGCAGTTCATGGAACCACCCAAGGTGGGCACCTCAGTGTTCACTGCCAGGAGCAAAGTTACTCTCCAGTTACTCTCAGTGTTTGCACTAGCCAATACCCAAATGGGGGAGCTACTTTGTGCTTTATTTCATTTCTCAMTATTCACAATTTAAGGATTTCAGGACTTGATAAAATTCAAGGTGATTCCTCTCACCACTGCCTTTTTTTAAAGCACACATCTGTGATTCTTCTCATTGCCAGAACTAATGAGCACTGCCTATAATGTGCTGCAAAGCAGGCATCATTACCACCTCCTACTCAGAGCCATTTTAACCACAATCTCACTATTTGGGTAGCTCTGCTAATTAACAAACTACTATTACTGGAAAGATGGGATTTGCACATTATTTCAAGTGGGTTTTAACAGTCTTTGAACAATGAATATTAAATTTGCTTGCAGTTTGCACTATTTTAAGAAGAAAAGAATTACATGATTTTTCAAAAGTCTAGAAGCTAGGAAGATATAGATTTTAATTAAAAGCTGCATTTATATAAAGTTGGTTTTAGTTGATTTTTTTTTGCTTGTTTTCAAAATAAATATTTGGCCATCTCCATAGACTGTTTGCAATAATTGATCCTGGGTTAGAGCACCAGCACTTCTAATACTTGCTGTCCTCACCATCCAGTTGAAATRCTGCAAGGTGCTGCAATCAGACATCCTGCTTCCCATTCCACCTAACACCTCCCTGCTCAGAAAACTGCTCAGAAAAACAAGCACAGGAAAGTTTTCTTGTGAGGACACCCAGGAATAGCAATTCATTTTTAATGAGACTATACCAAGTGTGATGAATTTATATCAGGCRTATGAGCCAGGGTCTTTGTTGTCATTGGATTCAGGCTTCCCAGTAAGGTTTTAAGAAAAGTAGTGAGATATTATTCAGTATAAAACAAAAAAAAGTAAATAAAGGTAATCTGGCTTTATGTCATAATAGCTGTCATCATTCTAAATAAGTACTTGGTCCACCACCTAGAGTTCCTCCAGSAACTCCCTGATCAGAATGAATAAATTCATATTCTGTGCTGCACAGGAGAGGAAAGAYAGAAGTCAATGCACACAGAAGCATCAACTCCTTGAAAAACGGGACAAATTGCTTTCACCTGTGCCATTCACACGCCACCCTCTATAAATACAGAGAAGTTCTGCATCTAAAAATATGGTTCTGATATAAACCATAAACCACTTTTGTTCCATCCAACAAATAAAAGGGAGTTYTGGAGAGATTTATTATGCTCAGTTATGCTTGCTAAAACTTATTTGAAGCTACATTCCTAGAGCAACTCTAGATTATTCAGTATGCACTGGCTAGTGTAATAAGAATGGCCAGATCAGTATTTTTAGCACAAACAATAAAGGAAAACAGATTCAACAATTTCATATCAATATCAAATGAGTTCATAATTTGATAAACTCATCCTGAACACAAAAAAAGTAGATATCCTTAATATTAGAACACATTCAAAGCTTCTATTTCTCCTTAGAGGGCCCCTGAGTATGAGAGAAGTCTCATTGGAAGAGTCGATCCCAATTCCTGAGATGTGGTACTACACGAGACATAAATTAGCTTTTCCTCTTGCAGGCAGGTGAAACCTTGCCAAGTTACACATACCCAAAACTCCCTCCCTTAAACTGCTCCCTGCATCCAGGTTCTTCTTCCCTTTGAAAAGAAGGACCATTCTACTTTTTGTCTGCATCAGCTAAATAAGTTATTCTCTCCTTCACCCACTTCAAAACCACAGCAACATCAGAATTCTCAAACTGTTTCTGCTCATGCCTAGTTTGTAAAACAGCACAGCCAGCCTGGATGCCAGGCAGCAAAGACCAAAGCCGCTCACTAATATTGCAGATATTCCCAAACCACGTTATCGCTCTGTTGCAACATCTCCACGTCCCCCGGAGTCCCCAGAGGTAAGCAGCACGCGCGGAGCAGTTTAACAAAGCAAACACCGGGTGCAGCCAGGTGGAGAATGATGAAAAAGCGAAGTTTCAGCTTTTCCCCCAAATCCCGGTGCCCGGCAATGTTACATTTGCCAACAGCGCCACCTGGTGGCCGCGCGCGGCCGCGGGCCGGCCATTCCCTCCTTCCCAAGGAGATCCCCGGGAGCAAACGGCGCGCACCGGGAATTCTGCAGCGTTTGGTGCCTCAAGTCAAAGCGAACACGATGCCACCTCAGAATATTTATGAGATAAAGGCTTTGCGACTGCAGCAGGACTGGGGCTGCAAAGCTCTCTTGCTTCTTGCTTGCGCTCCAAGTTGTCCAAAATGAAACGTTCTGTGCAGGAAGTTGGGACATGAKCTCGGCGCAAAATTTCTGCAACTGCACATAGTTATTTTCCTCGACTGAACTGGTGTAAAAAGCAGCCATCCACAGTAATAAAAATGCAATTATTCTGGTTGCTAGTAGATGGAGATAATTGCATAAAWATTGTCGCAATTTTTAAAATAAAAACATACYGTCACGAATACAMTTTTTACACTAGTATTTATCCACCAAAGTAGTTAAGGTGTATTATCTTCTTTTCRTACTGTTTTTAACACACAGAGTTCCATGCTATGTATGGATCTTATGCAAATGCTCTTTGATTTCAAATGAGACTTTGCATACTAAGGAGTCTATTTTCCCATCAATGCAGAAGAGATTTACGCACATAAGTCCCATTACCATTAATGGGACTCACCCACATAAATCCCCTGCACATTGATAGACCCTTAGGATTTACATTGAAATGGGTCCTTTAGAGCCATTACAATGTCAACCTTTTGCCAGGATTTTGAGTATTAACAATACTAAGCAATACGTGGCAATCTTAATGTGTAAAATCCCAGCAAAAGGCACAACACAGAATGATATGAACAGAGCAAAAAATTCTCACTCTTATGCTATTTAAAGATGATCTCTAATTATTCTTTACCTGTCCATATTCCTATTGGTTGTTTTCCATCATTACTTCCCTTTCTAAAAATCCTACTTTCTATTTTCCATGGCTGTCCTCTTTCCCAAACRAGCACTCCAAATCTGCCCTAAAGCATCAGGGAAACAAAATGTTTTTATTTTTCAGCTGAACAATTTTTTCCTCCCATAAACTTTCCTTTTAGCTTGTTACAATATCTTGGCTTCCTTTGGGTTTTGTTTTTTTATTTTTTCTTTTTTTATCTGGTAAGCCTACATTATAAATGCAGTAGAATAAACCCAATGGCTTAAGTGCAGCAAATAAGAGAAGACCAAAACAGCATAGTAGCAGTACTATATTTGTTTGCACGCAGGGAGGAATAATTCTCCAAACACACCACAGCATCAGTCTGTCCCTCAAGGCTATAGCAAGGAAATCAAGGTCACCTACATTCCCACAGGTTGTTAAAAACAACCACATATCACCAAACTAAGCTCAAATGCCACCAAAAAAGCAACATTTATCACCTACACCCTCAGAAATACTCGAAACAGCTCCATTTTCCATACACACAAAGGCAGTTCAACTCTTAATTTGCTGCCTAACTTTCCACAGAGTCACGTGAGTGCTGTGGTGCTTAAAGAGAAATTAGAAACTAAAATATTTCTACAGAACTTTATCTACCAGTAACCTGATTGCTGAGAAATCTACTTTACATAATGACAAGCTCACATGGCTGTTTGCCCTCCCCTTATTGCCACCATGACATGATCAAGAAGCAGGAGGGTATACTTGATGCACATCAATATTTATTTTACTTGRAAAAAAAATCTTAGGTGTGATTCTTTAATGTTTTGTCTTAAAATTATATATAAAWATATATATGTGGAGTTGGATTGCACTGATAATATTTTACTRTTCAGCAGGCACTAAAGCACTGAATTGCTAAGTGACAGCAGGAGAGCCATATCATAATTGGACCATCAAGTCACTCCAGTCCTGAATGTCTTTCCCSTCAGTAGTAAACAGAAACTCCTCATTTAAGTGATGCAAAACTTAACATCCAGGTAACAGGCTGCCACTGTTGTTGGAAATGTACAATCCCACAATAAGATGGAAATGGTGATGCAAACAATAACTATTTTATGTTAATAAAGCAAACAATTCTCATTTTACAGGCAGGGATGTTGAGGTCAAGAGCCACGCTCTGGGTGACCAGCAGCAGCTCCAGACCTGGCTGCTTCCTGACTCTTATGGATACATCACTGCTGCAAAGCAATGAACATTCAAAAAGCTCCTGCCACTATCTCACAAAGAGAACGGTTTTACACTGCAGGTTTAGGATCTGTCTTCCACACAGCACAAAAAATGTAAGTAAGTAAATAAATAAATAAATAGAGAGAGAGAATGAGCACGARAGAGCACACAGAAAATAGCGGATAAGTAACCATGGTGATTCCTGATCTCTCACACAGGACAGAGAACCTACATTGTGTGTGACCTTATTCTGCTCCACACACGAAGTGAGACTCCACTGGCTCCAGCATCAGGACTAGGATGTGTCATGATTCCTACAGGATCAGGCTCTTAGGACCAGATCTCCAAAGTTAATTATATTTTTAGGAAAATGACAGTTAAGCAGGCATATATCTTTGTGAATTTGAATCTCAGTGAAGAAAATCAACCAACAACAATAAAATTCCAAAGAAAACCACACCACAAGCAGGTACTATGGTCCAAATGCACAAAAGAACCAAATCTGAGAGGGTTTATATGTAATTTAAAAGCCATACAACTAAAACCTGCAGAAGAATTGCCAGCATGTTTTCCCCAAACTTGGSAAATCATCTCTCATTTCTCACAAAGCAAATCAGGGCAGAACTTTCCTTATCCTTCAGCAGGCCTAATCAGGCTCCTGCCTAAAGAACTCTGTGGTTRAATCTCCCTGCTGGTCAGTGGCATGTTCAGAGTGACTAACACACCTACAGCTCAGTCTCTGTACTTTGTGCTGGAGCTCAAGACACCCTCATCCCCTTTCATTTTAAGAGAAAACACAAGATGGTGCTAGAGGTGATAATACTCCTTTGAATGCTGAATTTCCCCCAACAGAGCCCTGCCCAGATTTTGTAGAAGTAGTCATCATTTATTAGAAGAGTTTTACACTTTCCTATCCCAGATGAAGGGTTTAGAATCACCTGGTAATGTGCTAGCYGGCAGTACCACCCATTTAAATTTAAATTGCTCTGATTTGCAAATTTATCACGATTCAGCAAATGGAAAATGTTCTCATGGAAGGGGAAAGGCCTGGTATGGGAGGGGCAGATCAGGTCCTGAAACCTCAAATGAGAGTTTACTCACTGGCTGAATGCAACAGGAACAGAACAGGTCAGAACTGACTCCCAGCACTTGATTCAGTTGTTCTATATTGTAGCTCAACAAGCCCACAAATTCAAAAAAACTCAATTAAAACAAAAATGCAGGTTATAATGGTTTAGTCTTGCTTTYGCCAAGCAGCTCTGCTTGTATAAGAAAATCACATCATTGACACTATCCAATTGTCCTGATTCAACAGAGCTTTGCACAAGCTCCTTACAGACCTTTACTTGCAGATTATTTGGGCTTGGAGTTCAGAAACCCATTGTAAATCTCATATTCATTAATGTCTGCTCATTTTCCTGGCCCAGAGACAGGCCAGCTTTTCCCTTTCCCAATTACCCACCTTCACCCAGCCCTTGGAACAATGTAATTTTTGCCAGAGTTGGATMAGGATGAAAACTGCAGTTTCAGTCCTTGAGCCCTTTCCTCCTCTTGATACTGAAGAGGAGAGAGGGGGAGAGAGAAGACAGAAAGGACAGGGACCAGCTCAGAGCTGGAGAATGGGGCAGCCATCCTGAGCTATCAGATTTCTTYCGCTCTCTCCTTGCTTTGCAAAGGGGTTCAATTCCTGCTTCCTTAGGGGTAGCACAGGAGTCTTGCCGACAGSCCTGGAGAGCTGCAGCACTCCAGGAAAAAGCAGCCAAAAGTGCTCCTTTGGCTCATTCAAGGGTGCATTGCTCCCCCAGTCTGAAACCTCCAAGCTCTGTTYAAAGCAGATCAATGAGAAGAATTTGGGATTTAACAGAACAGGTGCCAGTGGCTGAAATGCCATTGCTCAGGTTCAATTGTTATCACTCATGATAGGATSTCCTGTAATCAGCTGCTTCTATGGCCAATTTCATCTGTCCCTAATGACCATGTAACAGCAGCAATGGACATCTCTGCTGGTTTGTTTTTTGTGTTTTTGCCACAAAGCAACCTTGCTGTGATGACACAGACTATATTTAGTTCCTGCTCTGTACTAAAGTATAATGCTCAGCTAAAAGTTTTTATCCTCTCTGTCATTGTGTAATCTATATATAAAACTTAAAATACAGTTTCTTGCCAAAAGGCAGGAGGTGGTGATATTTCTGTAGCTATAGATAGTAGTTACCATGTACTCAGAATTACACTTGCATTTTAAAAAATGACACACATTACTGTTGCACAGTGAACTTCTATGATTTACATGTCATCTTCTTAATTYTACTAGTCAAAATACATTTTTTGCTTTTGTTCCTGAACAAAAAAAAAAGTATATTACTAATGCTGAGGTTGTGATGTGAAGTGACAGAAGCCAGGAAAATTCAAAGTTACATCTGACACTGTATCCTTTACTCACAGGGTTGGGTTAAGACAAGACAATGGCTGTCTACACTTCCAAGTTCCCAGGCTCTGTAAAATATGTATCATAACCTTCACATTCATTTAAAAAGTATCTCCTCTTCTTCCCTTAAAAAAGGGATTTTAAAAGTGGTTTTGTTCCTTGATACAATTTGTAAAACATTGAAGAAATGGAAGAACAAGCAATAAATATTGCTTTAAGATTCAGATATTTTATATATAATTTTAGAYGCATATTGCACCACCTTAATGATATACCAGGTGTAATTCTGCACTGCAGAAAATCCAGGCTTCATGTTTCTTCCCAGTTCTTTGCGTTTTTGTGACATACATAATGGGACAGCAGCAAAGGCTTTCCAGCACCCYGCAGGGAGCCTGAGATGGGCTCTCCATGGAAGAGAGAAGACTGGATCAGAATTTAGTGCTGGGAGACAGAGTTGAATTCACCCCTCTCCTCAGATGTTTTGTGATACGTTAAGGAAAATCCCCTGGTTTCCACATCCAAGGACCCCACAATAAAATGGGAAGGTGGGGCACAGCAAGCACAGGCACAGACAGTGGGGTGCCAGGAGAGACAGGGTGGGGAACCAGGTAGGAACAAACATATCCAGAATAAAGTGCCTGGCTGGGGAAAARTACTGTTCAGTTTTATATTCTGCAGCAGCTAAAATCTTGATCATTCATACAACACTGTTATCCTTAGGTTTTAAATATTTGTGAAATTATTTATTTATCATCAAAATACTGCCAGTATGAGACATGGTATCAGTGGAGAACAGATAAAAAGCAAGTTACCCATGGCCATTAAAATTTCTGAGGCAAAACAAAAGAAATTGAAACAATTTCTGCMTCTTTTGGCCTTCTCACATGAGGATTGCAGCTGCTAAGAATGAAAAAACTGAAAGAATACAGGACTTTTATGAAGTTCTTTGATTATATTACAAATTTGATCAAAAACATTACAGCAATAACCTCATGAAATTGCAAGCACACACAGGGAGCTGGAGGAATCAAAGTTTCCTAACACACTGTAATCCTTCCTTTCCCAAGCAAKGCAGCACCCACAGCAGGTATTTGCTATCTACAGTGATTGTGTCAGTATAATACACATAACAGACCGTAAGTTTGGAATCCATCAATGTATTTTACTGCATTAATATCTCCCAACTTTTACACAATATCCCTTTAAAATTACTATGTCTAGCTCTTKATTTTAATGGTATGATGTGACAGATCTTAAGGAATCTGTTCCAACCCAGTAACTCCTACTTTCACTCCCACCCAAACATTCAATCTGTGCATTACAGCTACTTTTCATTTTAAAACTCCTCTCTTTCATTTATCTGTAATAGGCTGAATTTACACGGCAAATTCCTGAAAGCAAGCTAAAAAAGATGTTGTGCATTCTGTTTTAAATCAAATTCATTTTAACTTGGCTCTCTGCTGCAAATYCATTCAGGGTTTACACTGACTCAACAATTTCCTATATCTGCTTTTGTATGCTACCAATCCCCCCATACATTCTCTTGCATATGGAGGCTATGCTTTTTCCACAAACAGAGACAAATATACTTGACTGRAAAAAACACTCAAAAGAACTTTTAYCTTGCAACATTTTTAAGCTGAAATTCTTCAAGAAATTKATACAAAACAAAAATGACACCTCMRCCCCTCACCATGTACATTTAACAGGGGGAAAAAAATCCAGATTACAGTTTCTGTCACTTTTTAAAATTTTTCCCTGCTTCAAAACACCACAACACTTCCCAGACATTTAGTCAGTAATCTGCATACCTGTTCTACAAAATAGCTTCCAGATTTCCCTTTAGTCCATGTTTGCTGCCTTTACCTTTGCTGCTTCAAACTGACTTGCACTGAAAGCAGCGTGCATCAGAAAATTCACACCTACCTGGCCTGAGGGACAGCACAGAGGCTGCAMTGCAAAGCTCCCATGAGAAAAGCCCCAGAGATGCTCAAGCAGAGGAAACCAGAGGCATTAGAGCACAAGGGCTGGTAGAACAGGCAGAGCTCTCACAAGGATTTGCTTCCTTAAAMTGTAACTGGGCATTTTTTGCACAAGGACAGGGTTTGTGCTTTCTGARTGCATAAATCGATGAAATTCACCCACCTCCAGGTTTCTGACTCAGGAGGCACCAGCACACAGTGTCAGGTCTACCAACAGTGCAATCATGGTGGAACTKAGGCTAATATTCTTAGTCCATTACTTTTTATCTTTGAAACAAAGAATGATGAGAATTCTTRTCACAGATCTTGCGAGCCACAGAATGGGCAACAATGATCACACAGCAAACAAACATCCCAGAAATGGACAAATACAATCCTAGAAGTGGACAAATATTTCCCAAGCTCTTCACACAGCTGTCCCACCTCCCCTTAGATTCAGAAGTACTTTACTAACACTACAAGATTAAGTTCACAGATCTRCAAGGTTAAGTCAGGAAAATAGTGCTGTGTTAATAATTAGCACATTTCCMCAACACTCAAGACTTGCATTAGCTTGATAAAAAGGTCTTTAATTTGTTATAGCCCATGAGTCTGCCCTGCCTTAATCTCCTAAACTGAAAKAGAACCTTTGATTGTAAGGTTGCCAGTCAGACATTATTATCCTGGTACAATTATTTCTATGCACATACACAAGGCCAGTATAAAAATACTGTTCTGCTTTCACAGATRAAAGGCACAGGAGCACCTAGAATCGCCAGTCAAGAACTGGGTCTGTTACTGAGTATATAAACAGACACCAAAGCCATCAGTCAGTGGCCTAGAAAGCTCTCAGAACTACACAGCAGTAAAGAAAGACAAGACAGCATAGAAAAGGGATATAAAAAAAGAAAAATTTAAAAAAACCTAAAAGACATATTCTTGGCACATCATAACATTCTTCAGTTTGAAATAAAAGGAACAGGAAACATCCCTATAAACACCTGGTCTAGAACTTTGATGATGTCAATCAAATTCTACCTCCAATATATAAAAAAAGAATACTGCAAACAGGAATCTAAGATGCAGTTATATATATAAAATATGTAATGTGCATAAAATGCAAAACGAGCATGACATGTTATGATCTCAAAATTAGTTATGGGGGTTATGACACAGAAACAGGAAAACTACTTCACACCATCAGTTTGTGCYTGCCCTCTACTTTGACAGATAGTATTTGTCCCAGGCTCAAAAAAATATATTTTCTTTGGCTAGTTGAAACTGCTTGTAGAATTAGTGAAATTCAGCCATAGCTGTCCCACCCCATGCATGAAGGCAGCAATTCAGCACCACGAGCACTCTGTTTCAAACCAATCCACCATCTCATGCACACCTAAGGAGGTGGATTAGGAGGCTASTGGAGCTCCAGGAAGATGCTGCCACTGCAGCAGGACTTCCCCTGCTGCCTCCCAAAGCCCCTGGCTCCTGTTACACAGTGCCAAGGAAAAACAGCTACAAGTMATTTGCACCACAAAAAACTCCTGCCATTTTCACCAGAAACAGATATTGCAATCTGCTGCAGACTGTCCTCATGACATGGATGTGAGAAAGCAACAGCATTTGGGATCTTTCTGCATGTAGGTCACCACCAACCAGAATTAACCACAGCTCAACTCAGGATAATTGGTTTAAACCACTTTCTTCCCAAACAGGAAGAGCAAGCATGTGAAAATATTTTTTCATGATGATTCAGGTTGAGTGGGACTGCTCAGAAGATGGGGTGGGCAGAGGTGCCATTGGGGCTTCTTTGCACATCATGGCACAGGGAATGACTGTCTGGAGCCTGAGGTATCCCTGTGGGCAGGATACTCACTGGAAGAATGAAAGTTATCCAAAAAACCACAGTGCCCTGTGTTCTAAATATCCCACCTTTTACAGACTGACTGTAACAAAACTATTTTGCACAGAGTTATGTTTCTAAGTCAGGTGGAAAGGATGCTCTCCAGTTAGAATCAGAAATACCATCCTCAGGGCTACAAGCACTTGATACTGAAATGGCCATGCTTCAGCATTACAAAATGAGTGCTCATCCTTCACTCCTGAATCAGGTAGAAGGGATCACAGTGGAGATCTGAGGTGAAAAGCAGTTTAGCAGTGTGAAAGCCTTGCAGCAAATAGTAATTTTATATCTGAACCCTATTTCAGATCAAGTTTTTTCAGAGGATGGCTACAAGACACCTTTCTCCTTTAGTTCTGCTCTTATCTTCCAGCTTTCTAAGTCTGAGGACAAATTGCAAGTAGAGAAAAGTCTCATGWTGCTGCTGGTATGCCCTTAAAAACAGAGTTCCTGAAGCAATTGAAGCCACAAATACACATCTGTRGGTCTCCCAGGCCTGCTTTATTAACCAGGAAAACAAAAAAGACTACAACTCCTAGTCCCATTGTGCAACAGGCTTTATCACCTTTGAWTAAAAAATGGCAGCTAAGTAGCAAATGGTCAGTTTAAAAATGTCTTCCCTATGCAACAAAACTACAAGAAT
This sequence comes from Cardinalis cardinalis, assembly GCA_014549065.1. NCBI lineage: Eukaryota > Metazoa > Chordata > Aves > Passeriformes > Cardinalidae > Cardinalis > Cardinalis cardinalis. The sequence goes on along the minus strand of JACDOX010000079.1, from coordinate 3,285,298 downwards.
AGCATTGAAACCTTTCCCCCCAGTTGGCAGGAAGGGAAGACAAAATATTAAACCAGGCTCTGCTGTTGAGGGAAACGGCCACATTACTGCATTTACTCTCTACAACAAATTCCAGTGCTCTGCCCTCAGTGTTTTTGCCCCACTCAAATCAAAGGATAAAATTGGYTGAAAGTATTTTAAAGCAGTTATCCAAACCTCACTACTCAACAGGATGGCAACATACCCTACAAGAAATTTGCAAATAAAATGATCATTTTCAAGACTAGTCTGATGAAARCTTTCTCTCTAGTTTTGTACATTCTTAGTCCTTGGGTGGATTACAATGGGTTGCATTAAGTAATTTATTGGACTATTTTGTAGAGAGAAATACTCCCCAAGAGCATCTCTTTCTGTATCACCCWTCATATAACATGGAATGCTTGCTGCCCACAATCAGATCTGACTAAAGGGAATGTCCTTCTAAGTGCTCAAAATGCATCAAGAATTTTCTGAGGTATCTTGCAGGTGTTCTATAAAACCACAAGGAATAAGCTGTTAAAAACCTACACAAAAAAAATCACACAAAACCCTCCTAAAACACACTTTATCACACARTTCATGCTGAACAGCAAATCTTGTATTCATTACAGACCTGACTACACCAAACTCCCAATGTATTGGAAATGCCATTAATACAACAGTGCTAAGTGACCACATTAGCATCTATACCTGTACTTAAATGCATTGGTCCTGCTGTCCCACCCCTAAACTACCATCAGAATTTGGGAAGCATCCTGAGATATTTAGRGATGGACCTCATGGACTAAAAGGGAACACTCTGCATGTTACTTCACTTTTCAGAGATCAGCACTGCCACCAGTGCCACCCCAGCTGGGTCACTGAGCGTTGCCAGCAGAGAAACGGAACCAGGATTGTCCAGCAGCACTGCAGGCAGAGCCTGGTTTGCTCAGCAGTGCCTGAGGAGAAATCTCMCTGCAGCCCTTCAGAGGAGAAGCTTGTATTCCTTTTAGGTTCACCACACTGTGTGGTAACAACAGTGAGAAAAATCAACTTTAAAAAATTGCCCTTTTCAGGATAATGGGAACACRGACATCAATTTCTACTGAATGCAGCAGTCAGCCCTGGGACAGTCAATCTAAACAGTGGTCAGAACCCTGAGGAGAAGACCTGTGCACAGGGACATGGAAGGGTTAATGCCCTTTCCTTACCTCAACAACATCCACCACTCTTAGAATTTCTCTTATCTCTTCTTTAACACTCTGTACTCATTCCAATCCCCACATATTTCTGTAGCCTTTTTTTCCTTTATCTCTCCTTCAAGGGACTCCCTTCAGATGTGACACTGCCTAAATCTGCATTTTCTTACAATCTTTATGAGAATACAGCTTTCATAAGCTGTTATGTATATTCACTAAGGCTGAGTTCACTTTTAATGTTCAGTGACAAAAATTTATCTGGAAAGAAAAGTGTTTCTTGCAGGCAATGCAGAACCTTAGTGGGCACACTAGAYCCAGGAACTCTTTTCCTTTGTTCCCACCTCTCACTATTTAAGATGATTTAAAAATGCCACTGAAAAGTTCATTGAAAATTGGAATCCCCATCCAACACAGTCTGATTAAACACCCAAACCATCTGATTAAACACCTCAGATGTGGGCAGCAGAATTATTGATTGTTTTCAACAGACACAGCAGCTCACCCATGGTGCTGCTAACCTGTCACAGTGTACRTTTCCTTGTTCAGTTTATGCTGCACTGGATTATGTTCTCTAACAGAGGAAGTATTCGTTAACTCATTAAATAACTTCAGTCCCCAATTTTATTGTGTCATTACTGTAAACTCCTCTCAAGGATTCAAATTAAAGACTATAAAAATTATGAATATCAATTGAGTATATATTTATATACATTCTCAAAAAAAAGTAGCATTTGTTTGTTGCTATGAGTCTTTCCTGCAATAAAGCCTTCCCAACAGATGATTAAAATTATGAAGACATTTATTAAAAAAAATTACTGCAAGTAATTTATTATGCTAATGCCTCATACTCTAATGCAAAAYGTGCTTGAGCTTGAAAAGTTCAAACATAAAACTTGGCAGCTCAAAATCASGCACAGCTGAAGATTCTCCTGTAAAATCCAACCCATGTGTTTACAAACATTCAGTCACAAATGCAGTGCTGTCACTGAGTGCAACTCCTTGTAGGGAAAAGTTTAGAGACTATCCACAAATACACATAAATAACAGGGGGCAAAGTCAGAGCTCCATTCAGCCCTCTCATCCCAATTCAAGCCATTTTTACTACTTACAGAGCTCATGAGAGGGAAAAGATTACATCAAGAAAAATCTATATTCTCCATGTCCCATATAATTCTGAACACATATTTGGATAGGTCACAAAATCTCTTGAGCAGGCTGGTGCTGCACTGGGGTAAGAACACAGTAAGAAGACAAGCCTTGATACACAGATAAGACCATGGGAGACCTTACCTTGCTTTGTTAYTGCTTCATTTGTTAAATAATCAATTAAACCCCAAAAGGTTTGACGAAGTCTTTGCTGATGACTGTGTCTTAAAGTTTAAGGGGGTATAAAGGAGAAAGAACAGAAAACTAAACAAAGATTAATTTTGATTTTTAAACGAGGGGGGAAGGAGACAATTATCTAACCAAGAGAAGTGCCCTATGATAGAGGAATGCCAGCCTGGGAAAGCAGAGATTCTTAAATTGTCTAAATGACATGATCCAAACAAAACAAGAACAACCACTTGTGTCTTGTTTCTCCACTCAGCCCTAGAAAAGTTTCCTGTTAAGGCATTTATTTATCCTGCATTTCTCAGAGTGGAGAGTTYGATGCTCTGCTAAAAATATCCCAGAGCAGAATCATTAAAAATTCACAAATTTCTTCATCAATAATAAATACATGAAAAAATGGTAGATGATTACAAAATATACAGCAGTGACAGCTCCAGAAAGTTTTTTGGAAATTTTCCATGTTTGCTGTTTTATAAGTCAGTCATTAGGAGGCAGCAAATGGCTCAAAACCATGTGAGAAAACAAATCCTGAAGGAAATTGAAAGTGAATAGGACAGTAAGAACTAGAAGGGGGAAATTAATTCAGCCACAAAAGTAGCTTTTTGACATTTTCCACTTCAATCAAATGTCAGGGTACATAGAAGAAAATAATTTGTAACCTATTTGCTAAATAATTTGGCATCTAACTAATAGAAACCACACTCAAACTTTTTAAGGTTGACTTAGGATTTTGGTAATGTTAAAAAGCAAAAGACTTATCCCAGCCTGCTTTCCTATATTCTGCTTTTTAAGCATATACCAYAACATTGTCCACACATATGCATAAGAAACACAAAATAAATCATGTCTCATCTCATTTCATTTAAAACAAAGAGCTTATAACAGAAATTTCAGAGTTCTATATTATTTACAAGCTTTGCCTTTCAAAGAAGAATCAAAAAGCCTCTGTGGTTTTACCAGTGCCTCATTAGCAACAATAATCAGATTTAAATCAGTAACATTCATACCTCTCTCTTCCTATCATAATACAGAACAAGTCAAGGTAAAAATAACATGAGAAGCTTTCTTAAAAACAAAAATTAACCCCAGAGCTTCTACTATAAGTGCCAACATTTCTGTAAATTGCCGGTCATATTTTATATTGTGCAGCCAKGAAGCTGCTTTTAAATGCATTAATATCCTGAATCAAAACAGAATTAGAAAGGGAGAAACATTTTGCATTCTAARTAAGCCTGTAAATAAGAAAAGATTAAAAATGGGCTAGGCTTGCTCACATTATTGCATACAACATGTAAATTAATTTTTATTTCTCAAGCTATTTTATCTTCAGCACAGGACTTCTCTCTATCTCACTAAACATTTATAGTAAGTAACAGAGATGCTAAGCATTAAACCACATCAATATTTCTCATTCATAGATTTATACAGCTGTATAGCATTCTTAAAATACTGAATTTGCAATTAATAATTCTCAGGTCTTTCATATTAWTCATAAAATACAAATAATAAAAACAAGGCATAAACTTACTATTTGTTAGGTGCTCACACTGTCCTGTGGTCTGAGTCAGTGGGAAATAATTACCCCTAGGAAATCTGGTAAGCAGAAATACAACAAAAATAAACATTAGCACGCCAAAAAGAATAAATTCAGCTTTCCTGCAAGTATTTTTCCTCATAATACTTCACAGGCAAGGTTAAAAAAAAAAGGAAAAAGAACCACAAAAAGCAAAGTTGAAAAAATATATATACACATTTAAAACATAGTCCAGCAGTGTTCAAGGATCCTTGCCTCTCAAACTTTAAAGCAGCACAGACAAATGTTGAGATGCCTATAATAGAACAAAAATCCAAGTTCTCAATCACTAGTAACGCAGTATGTGTCAGTAAGGAAGACAATTTCCAAAATAATGATTAATGTATTATCCAGATTTTTTGCTCTCTCTCTTTTCCCCTTCCCATTCAGGTTTTTCTTCTTATAAAATGCACATAGGTTTTTTCTTCCCTGTACCCTGACTCAGGCCTGGCTTTGAAATGCATTTCAATCTCTCAACACAGACTGCTTTCACTGCATTTAGAGTCCCACCAAGGCCCAGCTTTAAAAGCTACTGATTCTTTTTTTCTTTAGCCTTCCTCACAAAGGAAGGGTATTTTGTAAATTACCAGCTCGTTCAGATCAACAAAAGGTACTTTCATAGAAAGCCCCATTTGATTTTGCTCAAATTTGATTACAAGGATGGAGAAAAGGAAAGGAAGTCAAAAAGAAAAACCCCAGATGGCTTTTTCATTCATCTCAGTGAATGAGCTTTATCTGTGCCTTTTGAAACTGTAGCAGTGGAAAAGCATTTCTGTTGGCTTAAAAAACTTGACAAAAATTATTGGTTTGCCATTTCTCATGTAACTGCCATTGGGAACTGGATGAAAAGACTTTTTCATGGGATCGCCTGCTTGGATCAAAATAATGGAGATTAGGTATTTCATTATAAATTACAGTGGGAGATAGAGCAGGCTGTCATATTAATAGCAACCTGCTCATGGCCTTCAATGGTAGCTATTCTCCTAGACAAAGGACCAAGGGGGTTGTCTATTGAACTTGTACTTTAGGCCTGATCAATTTTCTATCATCAAGGCAAAAGGTGAGGTGACTAACAAAAGAATTCACACATGACTGACCTCATAAGCCTATAGATAAAACAGCTTAAAGAAACAAAACACATCCTGAAATTATGGGTGATAAACTGTATAAAGGAAAAAGAAGAAGAGAAATGATAGAAAAAGGGAGAGAAAGAGCACGTGGGTCTGTAATTCTCCCTCCCTTCTTAGGTGAATGGACATATTAAAAGCTACTTGTTTTCAGCTGCAGATAATTGCAGCCTTTGCTTTTGCCATGTTCTGCCTTAAATCCTTCCATGTACTTTTTCATCCAAGACTCTTCCAGGGATTTCATTCACAAGTAACCACAGCACTGAGTTTAATATAGAATTTCCCAGAGCTGTAGCTACACACAGGATTACACACAACACCACAGGCAGGAAGGTGTTACACAGGCATTACAATTATAATCAAATTACAAGAATAGCTATGAATCTTTGGGTTGCTATCCTTTTATACAAAACTTGGCTAATTACGGGAAACTTGGACATCTGAGCTATATAGGAATAACACCTCACACAGTTTGAAAGTCTTGACATATTTCTCTTTCACTAAGATGTCACACAATTTTATACAGAGTGCAAAACAGCATTTCAAATGCTCATAATATATTTAGGTACCCTTTTAAATCAATTATTTGAATTTTTTGTTCTGCTCCCTAGGAGATGGAGACCCTTCAGCATCAGCAGTGGGCTTTGCTGATCAGTAAGAGATACAGAGGGTGAAACCTTCACTCCCCTGAAGCCAAATACATGGCAGCAAAATATTCTCTGATCTCTGTCAGCATCAACATTCCCTCCAGTTCTTCATACAGGTAGAAACTCAACTACCCAGAAAACTTATGCATGGAACTATGACTCTAGATACATCTTGACTCTGTAGGAATGTCCCATAAAGTGTTAAAATTAAATTTTCTAAATAGGGCAAAACTGCAGAAGCATGCAAATACTTGTATTTGAAAGCCAAAACATGAGCTAAAGCAGTCGAGAGCCCCCTTTCAGCCTGCTAACAGCAGCTCAGGTGAAAATGGCACCTGCAGCACTCCATAGGAGAGGACAGTGGTCTAGAATTTGGTTTCAAGCTTCAGCTACAAAAGCCCCAAGAAGCTGGTGTGTGCCAAGTTTTCAGAGATATTTAGAAACTTCTCCTTTTAGCTCTACCACTGCAGTGATACTGCAGTTTCACAAATAAAGCTAGTCACTGAGTCATGGCCCTTTGCCACAGATCCACCTATCAGCACAGCAATGTTTGTGCAAAGACACTTAAATAATTCAGGCTAAAAAGGAGCACATTTTAGWGAGCTAAGATTCAGAAACAGCCAGACAGAACACATGGGAGGCTGGTGAACTGGGTGCAAGGGAGGAACTTCTGAGCCRCAACTTTGCTGCAGAAGCAAACGAATTGTTGAATTATGCTGTCATCTTATTGCAAAAGTTCCATACCTTCTCAGTGRTTTCTCATGTGCAGCTCCTCACAACACTAACTCCTYCTTCTTCTTCACAAAGCAACCAACAAACTCCAAGTCTCTCCTCACCCAGCTCACYCRCTCTTTCRTGGCACGTGTCTTATTGGACACAGCTGTGGCCTGTTAAGGGCAGGGCTGYTCCTAATCTTTGGTGATTGGTACAGCTGCAACTCCTCAGGTGTGAGACTGCCTTCTGCACTATTTTCTTACRTTCTATCCCTCCACAGAATTACTGAGTCCTACTGAAAACAAACATTCATTAGCACAGAGAAATATGAAATAATTAGTTGTAAACACTCTCTGGAAGCAGAGACAAGTTGAAGACAAGCAAAACAGCAGCAGTGTGTGTTAAGTTTTGGCTGCCAGCACAAAAACCAGAATCAGTGACAGAGCACACACACCCCCAAGCAGCTCAGAGACATGAGATCATTGATGAATCCCTAGTGGTAATGATATCTTTCCATTATTCCAGAGATCTACTGATGATTACTAAATGATTAGCAATTAATCCCAACTTTATATCTTCTGTGAGGGGCTGTACTGAGTAGTTACAGAGGAAAGAGCTCTTGTAATCATTGTAGACACCACTCTGAAAGTATTGCCTCTGTGCTCAGTGACACTGAGAAAGACAAACTGAATATTAAGAGCTATTTGAAAAAAAATACAGACCAGGCAGAAAACACATTTTTTGATAGCATCAACATAATTTGAGTACTCCAAATTAAAAGGCAGGAGCAAGGCAACATATAAAAAAAACCCCACATAGATATGTGTCATTTTCAAAGGAAATCATTAGGCAAGCAAAGACTGCCACTAAGGCACAGACAGACTTGAGCCACAGTACACTTACTCTTTACATTAAATGACTATTTCTATATTACAAGTTCAGATACTGCTGTACATCTATTTYGGGTAGAAGATCCAGTAACTGGCATGAAGAGACAGTAGCAGTAATATTTTTTTTTTTGAGACTGCAAAGCATGGTTGATACAAAGGATGGCTTAATATTTGATAATTGTCAAATAGCAAGCTCCTGTAATAAACAGAATTGATGTATCTTAAAGCAGCTTTTACAATGCCAGGACAGAATAGGGGAAGTATTACAAAAACATGTAAATCAAACAATTCAAAGTTACCTATGCCATGTTACATTTGCCCAAAGTCTTGGAAGAGCGGAGGAATATGAGAGCTGTAACTGCTTGAAAGTTATTATCAGAATTATTTTAGAAAGGACAGGATGRATGGAGATGAGTACGAAAGCCCTCACAAGAGCAAAAATTATGCCAGCTGTAGAAGGGGGAGGTAAGAAGATAGCCTAGTTATTTTAATATTCTTTACTATTTCAACCTGAAAGGAAACCAGGAAATGAGTAAGTGAGCATGGATTCATCAAAAACAAGGCACTACAAGGTAATAGGCCTTGAGAAATAATTGATGCCACATTTCATGATTTTAAAAATACTTTCAGCATCTTTGCRCAGGACTTTATTCTGATAAAACCATGAAACATCAAGTAAACAGTGATACTACAGGGTAAACAGCATAGAAAAAAGAGTTGTACTATAGCTATCAGTGTCTATAAGGAAAAGGCAGCTAAGGGGGTTCTTGGCCAGCACTGAATCCAGCACCATTCTGTATTTTCATCTTTAATCCTGATAGCAGAGGAGGGACTGCTCCTTGACCCTCCATGGAATCACAGAATGACTGAGTTGGAAGGGACCCACAAGGATCATGGAGTCCCATTCCTGGCACTGCCCAGGACAATCCCAGAAATCCCACCATGTGCCTGGCAGCATTTGAAGATGAGTCTAAGCTGGGGACATCTTCAGGCACGCTGGGAGACACAATTAGAGGCCAAAAAATCTCAATAGAAGCGGTTTGCAAAAGATGAAGTTTGATTCAAGGGTAGYTGCATTATTCTTACTCTCAGAAATAATGAACTGCAGAAACGTAAGCTGGAAACAGCACAACAGTTCTGCTCTAAAGGATCTGGATCAGAAGCTAAACCTGTATCCACAAAGCTATTGCCAATAAAAGCAGGTATCATACTGGAAGCCTCATAGCCAGAATAAAGCAGGCATTGAATGCCRCCTGAAATGATCTTTTTGCTTTACTTGCTTTTGATTGATTACTGTTTAGTTGTGGACAATGCCTGCAGACTAAAAGATGCAGTTAATTAGAAAGAGCAGCAGTTGAAAACAATGTGCAAGACTGAAATATTAGACCTCATTCTAAAAAAGACTTCATAAAAACACTATATAACACAAATATGCACTTCTATTATAAAAGCAGAGCTTTGAGTTAAACATTAAAAAAAAAAAAAAATCTTTGCAGAGGTAAAGACAAATGTGCAAGGAAAATAAAAAATCCTACATAGCTTTGGAAACYGGTTAGAAAAATGTCTGCCAGGAATGGTTTAGTTATAACAGATTCTGTATTTAAGACAATTTCTTGAATTTTTTCCCAGACTCTTTTCCTCTTATTATTTAATTTTATGGTAATCATAAACCCCAAAAGTAGCTGARAATATAATTTCATCAAATCCAAATATGTCAAGATTTAAACTAACTTTTTGTCAAAATTTTATAAAGCCAGAACACTGTCTAAGCCAAACAGACTCAGTTRTGTCCCTGTCCCATTTTTACTCCAAGGGGTAGTAGCACTTGTTTASCTCTATTCCTAAACCTTCCTCTTTCCCTTCTGAACTTCCAGCTGCATCAACCAAACATGAAACTCCATTGCATGTGCCTTTGAACTCATGGAATGAGAATTAACCTCCTCATAWAAGATTACTGCATCAGGTCAAAAATCCCCATACGTCATAAAAATCTGCACCAATAGYCTGAAGGAGTTATTCCAACACATGAAGATACAACGTGGAGCAATCCTAATTCTTCACAAGTATTAGATACCACTTAAGCAAAYTAAATAAAGATCCCTCTCTGAATAACCTCTGTCCATGTCAAAGTTAAACCAACAGTATGATCTCATGGTTATCTTTAATTGGAATTCTCTGTTCCAGCCCACACAAGTGATTTCCACATCCTGACAACTGCAGGTTCRATTACCATGACAACATGGACACATAATTATACACATGCCTTGAAAGCCAATGTGGAGGAGCAGAAAGCATCCAGAGAACTTTGTGTGTGTTACCTGCATGCTGGACAAACACACACCCTGACTGGAGTGCAGGTCTTTTAAATATATTTTCACAGGGGTTCACAACAGTTAGCAAAAGAGTGAATTAAATTTATGTGAATTTAACAAAATGTGACTTAGACAACAAGGTTGCCTCAAACTTCATTTTATCATATTCCATGATAAAAACCTCAAGAAGTTAACAAAAAAAATTCTCTATGCAKTTCAGATTTTGAATAGAGATTTCATATAATTATAAATACTTCTAGGTTGTTAAAGAATTATTTGTGTAAGTGGTTTCATCCAGGAATTTGATATCAAAAGAAATAAATTTATTAAAATGCAATACTTACGCAATGACAATTACAAGTACTTTAAAATCTCCTTTTTTGTAATATTGCTTTCCTGTATAGTCTTAATAAGCTTAAAGAATTGTGTCTTCTAGTTAAAGATTTTTTTTAGGACACTATTTTTMAAAGAAATCCCCATTCTTTCCTTTATTATCATAGCTTATTCATCTCTGTTCCCTGTAAGATATTTCAAAACAGTTGTGAATAATTCTAATTTCAATCTCTGTGCCCATTTAGTACTAATTTTTTATCCCTGTGGTGTTATCAACAAATATTGCAGTTATCAGCTATTATCAGCTGTGGCGACTTCTGATGTAATAAAACATACCTTTGGAGGGCTGAAGTCACCAAACTCATTAAACAGGACACTGAAGTTGGCAGCTAAGCTGGGCATTAGTTCCAGCTCTTGAGCAGGGAGCAGAGTTTATTACTGCACTTCTGAGAAATCAGCCCAATTCATCACCTTATATCAGTGCAGTGCTCCTCACTGACACAGTGTTTTGCAAYGCAKGAAAAAATAATTTTTGCTGTGAAATGTCAAAGTGAAATGGAGTTATGACTTCAGGAGGATAGGACTGCGCACTGACTGTTTTCCATGGAACAAGCACCCACCTTTTCCCAGGGCACRGAGCCTTTCACCTTTACATGCTCTGGTTTGTCAGCACATGGAATTTGGCCACTGCTCCCAAAATCAGACTGGAAGCTCCTTGTYGGTGACATTGAAAGCTCACAAGTGCTTAGCAGCAGCTTTGACATTCCTGCTTTCCCAAATTGTTGTCCTAAAGGAGCTGGAGCAGGTAACAAACCTGAACCAGAAATAGGAAATTGCACTCTCCTCGCTGATTTCAAAGAGCAGCACTTACTTTATTAAATGAATAAGAGTATTCATATGCCTTACTTGTTCAGATGAATAGAATGAAGGTGTTTGAATGCCTTTCAGAAAATGATACAGAAAAGAAAATCTCACACAGGTATGAAAACATTAAACACACACTTCCACTGGGGGAAAAAAGAAGACAGGACATCCTGAGTTCATTTAAATGAATGACAATACTCTCCTGGACCTTTAATGGGAGCAAGATTTTATCAGAGATAAGAACTAAAGAGTGAGCTAGAGTAAGAAAGAGGGAAGTTATTTCTGAGAGTAATGACTYAAAATAGACTTCACCCAGTCTTACTGAGACTAAACAAGTGTCTTTCATGATACAAGAGAGAGCAGAGAGACAGGGAATTCACTGAGAGTGCCTCTGGGACAGGGCACGTCATCACAGACAGTTTAACCCCCTCTGAGCCYGCACAATTCCTAACAAACCAGTAGGAGACTGTGGAAGTTCTTCAAGGTGATCCCTTCAAGCCTCACAAACACTGAAACCAATCCCTTCACCACCAAGGTAGGGGGTCTCTCAGGTGTAGCCTTGGAGCACAAGAAAGATGTGTAGACATTTGGGAACWAAGTGGATTTTTTTCTTCATGTGGTAAGCAGGAACAAAAGTATTTCTGTTCTAACTTGGCTGTATAAACCCAAACAACTCAAYATTAATATGCCATATTCACCAAATTCGGTAGGTAACACCATTTGACCAGGCAAAATATTCAGACCACAAATCAAGTTGTTAAATTACTAAGAAAAAACAGAGCATTAAAAAAAGTTTGCAAATGCCAGAACAGAACCAGTATCTTTGCAAGCAAAGAACCAAGATAATTATCAAATATTTTAAACAAAATAAACAAATTAGCATYCCAAATCTGTAATATTGTTCAAACCTTCTGATAAAGTTAAGTAGATGTGAATATTTTATAATAGACAACAAGGTCTCAGTCTTACATGTTTCTGCCATGGGTAAGGCTAAGATAATTATCATGCATTTCTAATAAAATGTACTTAAAGCTTTAGATTTTTTCACCTGTATGTAATGACTAACATGGATAATTGTAAGCAGGAATTCTTAGTTTAAAAAACCCCAGAATTAATTTAGCTAAAGGGTGTATTTCTTGGGAAATATGATGAAAATAACACTCAAAAAGCTTTCTGTAACTATAGGTTTAACAGTTTACAGATCCTTTGGAAATTTCTTAGATTACAAAGCAAACATAATCCTTATGAAGAAAAAAGAAAACCAAACACACAAATAAACGAAACAAAACCCAAAACAGAGAAAAACCTACAAAAGAATTCCATTAAGCTTGCAGCCTCCTTCCAGTGTTGAGCTACATCACACATGAAAACACTTTTTTTCCTTCCTACTGGCACTGGTCTTTTCCTGTGTCCTCTCTATGGAAGTCCCAGCCAAAGAAYGGCAACAGGGTCTGCAAGAGAAATTGAAAGGTCTGCTTTCCTTGTTTTTTTCATAGTGTTTTTTATTATTACTATTTTAAAAAATAAATTCAGAACAGAATTTCTATCCTTAGTATTCCTCTGGATCTTCAGCATCTTCCAAAAATTTTCACAGCATATATTAAAGAAATAACACATATTGGGATGGTTGTATTTATAGTAGAGTTTCAGTCATTATCATTCAGCTCTAATTCCTCCACAAAGACTCTTAATGTTTCTTTGAACAATTTCATCACATTAATGAATTCAAAAGATTTTGCTTTTTTATAAGTTGTGACTGGAACAGCAATTTGACATCAGAATGATGAATTTAACCATCTTTCTGATTACCATGCCAAATTTTACATCCCCTGGGCACCTGAGGTAAAGTCTRCTCTTATCCCATAATCTATAAAGCTTCAGCTATTTCTGTTAYTATCTTTTCAAGAGAAAGGTTTTGATCTCCAGTGGATTTCTGCRTCATAGAAGAGGCCTGTTTTCCTCGCATGAAGAATTCAAGGGTTAAGAACAGGCAAAGAAATGTTTGATCTGAAGATCTTAYACACAAGTTTGTTTAAAAATTTTTCAAGTACTTAAAACTTTTAAGGTACTTGGAAGTAGCATGCCTATTTATAATTATAGGCATGGTGTCTCTATCTCAAGCATAGAGACAGAGAAAATAAAATCATAGATGTTAGAATGTGCTCAGTGGGAAGGGACACACAAGGATCACAGAGTCCAGCTCCRGGCCCTGCACAGACACCCCAAGAATCTCACCCTGTGCCTGAGAGCCTTGTCCAAACACTCCTTGAACTCTGTCAGGCTTAGGACTGTGACCGCTTCCCTGGGGATACTGTTCCTATGCCCAACCACTCTCTGRGTGAAGAGTATTTTAAGAACCTTTTCCTTGTGTCCAACCTAAACCTCCCCTGGCTCAACTCCACGCCATTTCCTCAATTCCTGTCACTGGTCACCAGAGAGAAGAGAAGGTACCTGCCCCTCCACTTCCCATTGTGAAGAAGCTGCAGAGCCTGATGAGATCTGAGCTCAGTCTCTTCTCCAGGCTGAATAGACCAAGCGGCCTCTGCCACTCCTCATGCAGCTTCAGCTCTTTCAAAGACATTGGGATTTTTTTTTCCTGGCCTCCTTTCAATATGGTACCATGATGGTACCTCCTGCCCTCATCAGCTTTAACAATAATTCCCAAGGCCAACCTTCCTTCCTCTGTATCCCAGCTTTCAAAATAAGCATTAGATTAGAGAAACAATTCCTTTTCAGTTTAGGGAAGGAGAGAGAAGCACTACCTGTACAGAGTGGTGAGGGCAGCAGGGGCTGCCTGGACACTGCTGGTTCCCACCAGCCACAACCARTCCCAAAAATGCATTGAAGAACAGGCAGAACACTGCCTGGAGAGGTTTTTCTCCCAGCTCTGAGGGAAAAAAAGGTGGAGAAACAGCCCTGGCAGTGGACATGTCAGTGATAACTGAGGAGAAAGCAGTGCTGTGGGACTCCTTTGCCACCCTGGGGACACGGGGTTGTCCCCTTGCTGGCCACACGGGATCAGACACCTACATTCATACTTGGTACCTAAACAGCATTCCCAGGCAGGGTCAGGCTGTACCTTTGGACAATTTTATTGGGATAATGAATTCAAAGGCTTTTGCCATTTTCTGTGCAGTGACAAAATCACCAGATTGCTTGATGTCATAATAGATAATTTAGCCAGCTCCCGATCAATCATTTGAAAAGTTGATATTCACTAAGAATGATAATGTGCTTGTTAGAGACCTCTGGTAATTTTACTATGCTGTCAAAAAGCTGTATTGGATGGGAAACTGCTCAGGTAAAATTGCATTTGGCAAATGTATTAAATCAGGGTTGCCAAGAAAACTTGGCACCATTGGATTCCTGGTGGGGAAGGGGGGTTGTGGTCCCTTCCTGACAGCTCCACTCTGCTGCTCTTCCCTCCCCACAGCTCTCCCCTGCCCCAGCCTGGGTCCTTCCCCAGACTGCAGCCCTCCCAGGACAGCTCTTCATGGGRGCTGCAGTTCTCCAGGATAAATTAGGTCCAGAACACACCCTCCATGGGCCACACAGCTCACTCAGAATACCAGACTRCTGGATATTCCCTGGATGTACCTCACAGCCTTGAACAGAAAAATTTAAAATCTRTCTTTAGCTGCTGCTAAAAAGCAAGGTCCTTTATTTTCTGCCATCCTTCTCCACTACTCTGAGACAAGATTTTACAGCATAGAGAGCTAGTAGATTATGGTCTGAAGTAAATGCCACAAAAGAACAATGTGGAAGAGTACAAAGACAGCTTGCCAGGGCATTTATCTCTTCTACTTAAGCCTAGAAACACAGAATAAGTATATATATAGCCTCCCAAAAGGCTGAAAATAGCAATAGGCAATCCCAGTGGCTTGAGATGCTGCCTGCAGAGAATGTGCTCCTGTTCTGAAATCACAGAGGGAAGGGAAAGGTCCTTTTGCTCACTGTGTTGGGATTCACTTGAGCTTTGTTAAAAAGGAACATTGCAACAGAACCTGGCAGTCTCACATGCACTAGGTACAGGAATTGATGGCTGAAGCCACAGTACATAGCATTGCCTTAAAAAAACAGATCTCAGAATGGTTCARCTCAGCAAGTGAGAACAGGTCAGGAAAAATAGCAGGACCATTGCTGACAAATTGGAAGAAATCAGAAAAGTGTATGTCCCCACTCTAGCATGGGTCCCTTTAATGTGTATATATAGTTGGGGCAATTAGTATTTGAACAAAAATATGTTATAAAATGGCATTACACACCTTGCATAATAAATGATCACAGCAAATATGTTTTTTTATCTATGCAAAAACATAACCTCAAGAATATGYATTTCATTATCTAGCTAGAAGTTTAGGCACTGTAGTTTAGAGACATACTAGGAACAAATTAGATTTAACAGGAAAAAATATTCATATGTTATGTTTGTTGAACACTTGGGAAGCTTCAATAAATCATATGAATTGCTTTTAATTATAAAATTTAAGAAGATGCCAGTACAGTTAATCAGCAAGGTCCAAGAATTCCTTGGCCTAGGCCCTATCCTCACTTCTCTCCATAAATCCCTTCTTGCCTCAGAGAAGATAAATATAGATCCACAAAATTATTTTAGGTACATAACCCTTCGGTTATCATATCTGGGATTTGAAATGAGATTATGGATCCCAAGTTTCTGAAATATAGAGAAATAGAGGGATTAATTTTTTATCTAAATATATTTCTAAAAAAAAGTTAAGTATTTGTTACCGTTATGAAGTATGAATATGGCCTGCATCTTATTTCCTAGTTCAGCATGTCACTAAAAATAAAGAGCTAAAAGTTCTGCCTTCTGAATTTGGAAACAGTTTCTTGTATGTGATTTATACCAGCCCCCTCATCACAGAAAACCTTTTCACCATGTGATTGTGTGTATAAGAACAATTATGGAAATTCTGAATTCTCAGTGTTTTCTTTAGATGAGCTGATGGGCTGTGAAAGGTGCTGGAGTGACAGCTCTTCTGAGAGAATGGCAATGGAATTTTGTTTGCACCTTGCCAGGTATGTCATKTATCCCTGATCCTGAGAAGTGCCCATTTCATCCCTGGGCTCATGTGGGAAGAGTTCCTGTGTGGGGCTGACCCTCCCCTGTCCCCAGCACTGTCAGCAAGGCATTTGCTACAGCTGCAGGCTCACCTTTTCTCTTATTGGACAGAAAGCAAAAACTTCTAAAAGTTAAGGTAATTAAAGAACTTGCTGCAAGAAATTCCTGATCATTCAAGAATGCTGTACTTTCACACTGTCTGCATAAGAGGCAATGAGTTATGTTCTTCACAGATGAATTTTTTTTCTTGTTATTTTTAAGGTATGGGACATTCGGATTTGTTTTCCCTTTTAGAAATAATTTAAGGTACCATTCTGGTGTTTGATACAATATTTGGAGGAAAAAAATCTCTACCCCAAGTCACCTGTGTTTTACTACCCAATTAAAAATGTATTAATTATGGAAGGAGGAAAAAAGGGTGGAATGGACACAAAAAAATTACATGTAAATTTGTTGAAAAGATTACTCTATTGTTCAACAACAATGCACAGTTCTTACCTTTGAAAAACAATTCCAGTATTAAGAACAACAGAATCTATATTTACCATAAGGGAGGTTTATCAAGACAAAACAATTGGGATCCAGTCTTAAAATTCTCATCTGATGGTAACTGTCACAAAAGAAATAAGCATGAAATATTTCTGCATGTCTTCAATCTTCTAATTCACAAGAGATAAAGATTGGAGAAGGCAAATAATTTCACACATAAGTGATAAAATTAGAAGATGAAAGGGAAACAAGAAGCAAGAGAAAAGGAGGCAGAAAAGTTAGATTTTTTAAAACCTTAAGTTAAATTTAAATGATATGTATAATCTGGGAAACACAAACACCGTGATTCTAAATTTATCATGTGAAGTGTCTACACACCCTTTAAAAACCTTTACTTAGAGACTTTTGAAGTGACATTTTTTAATATAAATGGGCATGATCAAAATGCAAGTAAAGGTTTTCTGGGTGCCATTTCTTAGCTGTAGGTGAAATTCATACTCTGTGACTGCAAAACAAAGAGCAGGCAAAGCTGGTTCTAGGAAATCTCAATGGGAATTTTAGTCAGTTCTGTTGTGGAAAATGTACTGAATAACAGTATTTGATATTCAGTGTCTCCTGCAAACTGACAGTGTTGGAATTTCCCTTCCTTGAAGCACGTATTTGATATCTGGCCTTCTTTTTGTCCCCTTGCTCATTTATATGTGTGTGGTTTTCCTTTTAACCCCCCACCCTTTTTTAATTTAAATAAAACTCTGGGGGAAAAAGAAGCAACAGAAGATCACAGGATGTGAAGATGCCATTCTGGGAACTAGCAAGCAGCCTCAACAGTGAAAGAAGCCAAGTGATCTTTCAAGTGGGCTATTACTGTAGTTGTGGAAGCAGAATAATGAAACTGAACAGAATAATTGGCCTAAATATCTGGTTAGAGGGCTGGTACAGAGAAAAGAGCATGAAAGGCTCCACTAAAACCACAGAAAGGTGGGTGTTCCTGCAATCAGCACAGGAAAAAAGCATTGAAGAAGTCTGTAAACTAAAGAAGAGGGGGAGGGGAACCACTGGAAAGAAATCCAAGCAGAGGAGGGGGAAGGGGGGAAAAATGCCCACTAAATCTGAAAGTCTAGAGGAAAAGAAAGCAGTTGATTGTATGTGCTGACATTCCAAGGATGGCAGTTGAGAAACAGCAATCAGAGCAGCAGTATCAGGACTGTAAGAGCAATATGGGTGACTCCTGAGATGTACATGGGAACAATTTTATGTGTTATTTTAAACAAAGACACAACCTGTAAATATATATAGATGGGCATACATACACACACACATATATATATACACATACATATATATATATATATAAAAGAAGAACTTCAACTATCACTTCAAAGAGAAAAGAGACAACCATCCCTCTTAACTAGTCATTTCCATCAGCTGAAGATTTATCATATGACTTCTGAATAGTCAGTAAACTMAGATGTTATGATCAGCCACATCAACACTCACATCAGAAAATATCTGAGGATGTAAGATCCAGTTTAACCATGCTCTATATCTGCATATCAGAGATTCTTGCAGTGATTGGGGTGAAAGATTAGGGTACCAGCATTTTCCACACTCTTCCTCTGAGCTTCTGACAGTCACTCTGTTAGTGACCATTAACAGTCCAACCCCAAATGTATCCGATCTTCAGCTCTGATTACAGAAACACAAAATGCAGCTGATATTCCTGTTAATGAACGATTATTAAAATGACAGCATCAATAGATGAGAAGTARAATTACATCTCATTTTCAAAGCTCTTCATTTACTTTTTTCCTCTCACGTAATCAGCTGATCCCAAACTATCCCTCCCACTTTTACAGAATCTTTAAGAAGTCTTCTATGACTCAGATGCCTTCTTTGCACCTTCTTCCCTTTCAAGCTACTTGCTTGTACCTCTGCTTCACTGGCTCCATAATTACAAATCTGATCTGAAAATATTTCCTCTCCTTTCTAATATTTTTCTCAGCGTTTCTAGTGAGAAGATTATTTTGCTGACCACTCTGCACAACTTTCTTTCCTGTTGTACTTAAACCTACTATGTTTGGAAATCCAGTATGTTAAAAAAGGCTGTGAAGACCAATGTGTGCTGTGTATGCACAAATGGGATGTGTAAATTATGGGAATTGCTGACAAAAGATCAAGATTACAGGGGAATCACTAGGAGCTGTAGGGAAGCATTAAGGTACTTAAGACCACAAGTCTCCATTAGACATCAACAGGGTTTGTATTCCTAAAACTCTTTGGTGGGATTTTGTTTTGTTTTAAATACTACAGCTAGTAATAAACAAATAACACTTCATTATATTATAGCCTTACTCAAAATTCATCATTAAGTTTCAACAACTTGAAGTAAAACAAGGTTACAAGAAAATATTCACAACAGAAWTGTGGGTAAGTTACACTAAAAAATAAACAGAAAGAACTGAGGCTTCTGAATATACTAATGTTCATAATTAATTAAAGAAAAACCCAAACAATTCTCTCTGACCATCTAGTAACACTGTTATCCYATTTTCCCTTTTATCTTCTTTTCATAACATAGTTGTGGTCTTGCTTTTACATGAAGACAATTTTGGTTTGTAGCTTTGTTTTGTTTTGCTTTTAAGACTGCTCTAAGTTTGAAGACATGAACTAGACATGAATGGYATTTTAGATTTAAAAAAAACCATAAAGCAGAATTGCATAACTCTCTATRATCACAGTGAACACTTAGACACTACCTACAAGGATACATACTGTAATATATGCAATAATATTATCTCTTTTAAATACACAAGATCATCAAGAAATCTACAGGAGTTTCCTAGCAAACAATTTAAGTATATTTTACTGTATTTTTCCCTGTTCATGTTACTCTAAAAAATTTCAGTAACTTCTATTCATTTTCAGCTAAGACTCCAGTGCAATGCTTTCACATAACAGAAATTTTTTCTTTTCAAAGCCTCTATGGGAACCCTTAACCCTGACTGCACCTATGTTTCCATCTGGAGTGTGCCAAGTTTCAGGGATTTGGCAGACTTGCATACACAAGAGTTGACTAGCTCTGTAATTAATTTTATGTGCATGAAAGCATAAGTGCATTTTGGGTACACATTTCATCATCTGGTTCTTTCCTTTAATGAAGACAGCGATTCCATAAGATGGAGGAAGGAAGGAAGAGGAAGGAAGGAAG